>CM076578.1:934762725-934933092 GCA_034641835.2 Pinus albicaulis | reverse complement strand
TGACCTAAAGGTTGGTTTGTGGTTACCTCCTTGAGTTCCATTCTCAACCTTGGGAAACAGGGGGAGTGATAACACCGATGATATGGAATTCTTAATTTTTCCTCTTATCCTCATTAGATTTGGGACAATATCTCATTAAATCCATAACATTGTATCTTATCCATGTTTCTTATTTTCTTATGAGGACCAAACTTACCGAATCTTCCCTTTCTCCTTGAAATAACAACATAAGCTTGATTCTCTTCATTTGATGCTATATCAACTTGAGCTTTTAACCTTGCATATTCTATCTTACAAAGAGATAATAGATCCTGAAATGATGTTGCTTCTTTCTTCCCATAGATACTTGAAGTGAAGTTTTTCCCATTCCTTTTGGTAGAGCATTCAACACCACTGTATTGCTTTCCCCAATTCTTGCAATTGATCTTGTACTTCATAAAGTATGAAGTTATTCCTTCTCTTTAAATATTCAACCTGTATAGTTTCGATCTTAGAGATATCACTTCCTGTTGTGTAACCAACTTCAAAAATAGAAGAAATGAGATATCAACGCCTTAGAAATAAGCCACTTCGAGGGGGCAACCTCCAATACATTACATGAATGAACAATTCTTGGATGATACAATTCACAAAACCTCCTTTCTATATATAGGAGTCCATGGGGCCATAATGTAATCCTAGTGGGCCACGATGTAATCCTAGCCGACCTAACAATAATAATTTAAGGGCACAATAATAACAAAATGGGGGTTACAAGGGTACAATAATAACAATAAGGGGTTTACACTAACAATAATAAGGGGATATACTAGTGATATAGGGACCTAACATGCCCCTCTCCTTCAAAAAAAGTGTTGTCCTCAACACTTGAGTAGCTCTGGGTGCTTCTGTATAAAATTCTCATCCTCCCATGTAGAATCTTCGGTGGGTAAGTTCTTCCACTTGATGAGATACTCTGAAATTGATCGATTCCGTAGTTGTCGAGTTCTTTTTTCCATGACTGCTTCAGGTTCCAATATGATTTTTCCTTCCCCATCAAGTTCTGGCAATACTGTTTGAACTGGAAGATTTTCACCTATAACCTTCTTTAAGCATGAAACATGGAAAACTGGATGTACTCGCGAAGAAGCAGGAAGCTCCAATTTGTATGCCATGGTACCAATCTTTTGCAACACCTTGTAAGGACCATAGTACTTTGGTGATAATTTATTATCCTTCTTAGCTTGCTTGAGGGACATTTGTTTGTATGGTTGTCGCCGTAAAAATACCCAATCTCCTACATCAAAACTTCTCTCGCTGCGATGTTGATCTGCCTGTTGTTTCATTCGATTTTGTGCCAAATTCAGGTTATCCTTTAAGAGTTGGAGAACTTCTTCTTGATGCTCGATGTGATCTTCCACTGCTTGAACCTTCGAATTTTCTCTTAAAGATGATGTGATGGATGGTGGATGATATCCATAAAGTGCCATAAATGGGGTCATTTTCGCTGCAGTATGGAAGGAAGTGTTATACCACCATTCAGCAAGAGGTAACCACTTGACCCATTGTGTTTGTTTATCAGATGCAAAACAACGAAGATATCCTTCCAAAAATTTATTTACTATCTCAGTTTGACCATCAGATTGAGGATGATAAGATGAGCTATGAGCTAATTGAGTACCCAAACAAAAAAATAACTCTGTCCAAAAATTTCCAGTAAAAATGGGATCTCTATCGCTCACAATAACCCTTGGGCTTCCATGTAGCTTTTGAATTTTGTCCATAAATGTAGTAGCAACCATACTTGCTTTAAATGGATGAGATAATGCACAAAAGTGTGCATAATTGGTAAGTCTATCAACTACCACCATGATGACACTCTTTCCTTCGGACTTAGGTAAACCTGTGATAAAATCCATTGAAATCTCCTCCCAACGTTGACTTGGAATGGATAAAGGTTGTAGAAGTCCTGGGGTCTTAATTGTTTCCACTTTATTCTATTGGCAAACCAAACATTCCGCCACAAACTTTCGAATATCAGATTTAAGGCCATCCCAAAAAAATTCTTTCTTCACCCTGTGGTAAGTTTTTAAAAATCCTGAGTGTCCTCCTAAAGGAGAAGTGTGCAATTCGAGAAGAATCTTTTGTTTTAGTTGGGAATTCTTACAAAGATATAAGCGATCTTTGTACCATAAGGAATCATTTTTCCAACTAAATGTATCGGATGTACTAGGATCTTGCTGCAACTTTTGAATGAGTGTCCATACATCTTTGTCCTTCTTCCATTCATCTCTTGCTTCGGTTATCCAATCTGGTTGGATAATAGAAATGGCACAAAGCAATGCTTCCACCTCTTCATTCTTTCTTGAGAGTGCATCTGCAACAACATTAAGCTTTCCTTTTTTTGTAGATTATTTCAAAGTCATAACCCAACATCTTTGTGACCCATTTTTGCTGCTCTTCTGAAGATAGTCTTTGTTCCAAAAAGTGTTTAAGACTATCATGATCAGTTTTAACCTTGAAGTGTCTTCCCATTAGGTAAGTTCGCCATTTCTTTAGTGCATGCAGTATTGCTAACATTTCCTTCTCATAAATAGGTTTCTGTAAATACTTTCCTTTGATTGGACGACTTTCAAAAGCAATGGGTCTTCCTTCCTGCATTAAAACTGCACCAATTCCATTTTCTGAGGCATCACATTCCACAATAAAGGTTTTTGTGAAGTCTGGCGTAGCTAAGACCGGTGCTAGGCACATTGCCCCTTTAAGATGTTCAAAGGCCTTAGTTGCTTCAGGAGTCCATGAAAATGCATCTTTTTTCAATAATGTTGTTAGAGGTGCTACTATTCTCCCATAATTCTTAAAAAACTTGCAATAATACCCTGTTAACCCGAGAAATCCTCGCAACTGCTTTATGGTTGTGGGGACTTTCCATTCCTTAATGGATTTAATTTTGTTAGGGTCTACTTTAACACCCTCGTGAGATACAATATGACCCAGATATTCCACCTCTTGTACTCCAAAGAAACATTTGGATGTTTTTGCATATAATTGTTTCTCCTGCAATAGTTTGAGCACACTGTCAACATGTTCAACATGATCCTTCCAAGACCTACTGTAGATTAGTATATCATCAAAAAATACTAGCACAAATTTTCTAAGGAAGGGTTTGAAAATGGAATTCATCGACCCTTGAAATGTAGAAGGTGCATTGGTAAGGCCAAAAGGCATGACCAAAAATTCATAATGACCCTCATGAGTTCGAAATGCTGTTTTTGGAATATCTTCAGTCTTCATTCTAATTTGATGATATCCTGAACGAAGATCCAACTTGGTAAAACAAATTGCTCCATGTAATTCATCCAATAATTCATCAATCACAGGAATGGGAAATTTGTCTTTAATGGTGAGCTTATTGAGCTCCCTATAATCCGGACACATTCGCCATGATCCATCCTTCTTGTGTACCAATACTACGGGAGCAGAGAAAGAACTTTGACTGGGTTGAATTATACCCGCCTCTAACATTTCTGCAATCATACGTTCAATTTCGCTCTTTTGGAAGTAAGGATATCTATAAGGCCTGATGTTTGGAGGAACACTTCCCGGAATCAAATGAATAGCATGATCATGATCACAAATAGGTGGGAGTCCTTTGGGAGTTTCAAACACCTTGGAATGATTGTCCAAGACTTGTTGGAGATCTGCAGAAATAGATGATTTTGATGTTGGAACTTCTAGTGAGCATAATCGTGCAATTACGCCTCGCTGTTCTTTCTTTAGAAGCTTTGTCATGACATTAGAGCTTATTATCCTTCCTAGCTTCCCCGCAATACCCCGTAATTCAACTTCCTTTCCTTCTGAAAAAAATTTCAAGAAAAGTTCTTGAAAATTAAAAGCTACCGTCCCCAAAGATTGTAACCATTGTACTCCTAGTACAACATCGACACCTCCCATAGGAATGGAAAGCATTGGACTAGTCAATACATATTCCCCCATGGTTAGCTTGATATTATGGCATTTTCCAGAGCAATTTATAGTTCCTCCATTTGCAACCATCACTTGACATTCTGGTGCTGGGTATAGGAAACAATTTAATTCCTTGGCTACCTTATAATGAATAAAATTATGGGTGATACCTGAATCAATCAACACTATTACCCTTTTCTTCTTTATATGTCCTTCTATCTTGAGAGTTTGAGGAGTGGTAATTCCTGCCAGTGCATTACACGATATGGTCGGATTCATTTCTTCCTCTTCTAGGGATGGTTCTTGGTGTATATCCTCTTCTTGTTCATTTTCTTCTTCTTCTTCACAATCTATGTAAAATAATTTCTTCTCAGCACACTTATGACCTTTAGTGTATTTGCTATCACAACTGTAGCAAAGCCCTTTTTCTCTTTTTTCTTCCAATTGTTGTGGTGTCAACCTTGTAGGTTGTGGAAATCTAGGCGTAACAACACTTCCTTCTTTATAGAAATGAGTGGTAGGCTTCCTTGTCGCCATAATTTTACATTCAACTTTTCTTGCCAACCTGAATGCCTTCTCCAATGAATCAGGTTCCAAAACGCGAACTTCATGTTGGATGTTATCCCTTAAAGTGCCTAGGAAGAGATCAATCCTGTGTCCCTCTGGAATATCAGTTACCCTTATATTCAATTTTTGGAAGTCCTCAATGTGTTGCCCCACTAAACCCTTTTGTTTCAGATTTATCAATTGGGTAAAGAAGGTGTTGCTCTTTGTATCCTCATAATGTGCTATCATTTCCTCCGTAAAAATTGACCAAGTGACAATTTTTTTACGGGAGCAAAGCCATCGATACCATACAAATGTATTTTGTTCTAAATGTAAAGTTGCAATGCGTACCTTTGTGTGTTTTGCACGTTATGGAGATCAAAATATTGCTCCATCTGTAGTATCCATGTTACAGGATCCTTTCCATCAAACTTCCTCATATCCATTTTTGGAATATGGTGGTTCTTCCCGCCAACATTTGAGTTTATGAAATCATGATTAAAATTTATTTTTTTCTCATCAGGAGGTTCTTCTCCTATATTTCCGCCATTAGGAATCATTTCTGGTTTTAAGCTTGTCATCAAGCCTTCCATGTATGCTTTTAGATCACTCTTCATGTTTTCCATGTTGTCTTTCATGTCATCCATCTTAGCTTCCACGCCATCCATATTAGCTTCCACGCCATCCATTTTAACTTCCATGCCTTTCTTCAAACCGTCCATCTTCTCTTCCATGCCTTTCTTCAAAACTTCCATTTCATTTTTTGTTGCTCTTTGCGAGAGTGAAAACTGTTGCATTTGCTCTTGTAATTTTGATAGATCATGTTGCAATTCTTCATCTTCATGAGTCACAGTAGAGCCTTCTGAAGGCTTAATGGGTGTTGAATTATTTTTAGGGGCCATTTTAAAATCCAATATTGATATCTATTCTACAAGTTGCCCTTGGAATCAATTCAACTTGATTCTTCAAACAAGATTTATGTAATTCGGAAAAAAAATACACACCTTTTACTAGCTTTTAGGAGCTCGATATTGAAATTGAATTATCTCTATAATTGAAAATCTTCGATATCTCAAATTCAGCCCTGTAGTAGCCCTCTGAATCTTCTTTCAAATGCCATAGGTCTGACCTGATTTGGATTCTCCAAGAAAAATTTGTGTCCAATCTCCCACAATGACCTAATTTTGGACTGGTTCAGTAGAGCGAACTTGTACGACTTTCCACGTGTCACTGTTTTGTTCTTTGTCTCTGAAATTGATATCCAAGAAACTACAGGCCGTGTAATTGCAACCAATTTTGACGGCACTCCAATCCAATCTCCAGAGAGAGAGTTATTGAACTTTTCCCACGATCACCTCTTTGAGATGAAATTTAGGAGCCTGAAAAAGCACTACCTTCCACAGATCATATCTCCAAAAATATTGCGAACCAAGATCTGAAATTTTTTGAAGAATTTCCTCCGGATTTCAGCTTCACACCATACGAATTTCAGATTCCGAACCTTCGTAGAAAATGTTTTATAGCGAAAATGCCACGATGACCTGTTTAGGAGCTTGAACAAAGGCCTAACTTCCACAGATAATATCTCCGAAAATATTGCCAACCAAGCTCTGAAATTTTTAGACAATCTTCCTCAGGATTTCAGCTTCGCACCCTAAAAATTTCAGCTTCTGAAACTTCGTAGAACAAAATTGATAGCGAAAATGCCACGATGACCTGTTTCGAGCAGCGAAACCCTAGAATCCCAAGCTCTGATACCAAATGTTGTGTAACCAACTCCAAAAATAGAAGAAATGAGATATCAACGCTTTAGAAATAAGCCAATTCGAGGGGGGAACCTCCAATACATTACATGAATGAACAATTCTTGGATGATACAATTCACAAAACCTCCTTTCTATATATAGGAGTCCATGGGGCCATAATGTAATCCTAGTGGGCCACAATGTAATCCTAGCTGACCTAATAATAATAATTTAAGGGCACAATAATAACAAAATGGGGGTTACAAGGGTACAACAATAACAATAAGGGGTTTACACTAACAATAATAAGGGGCTATACTAGTGATATAGGGACCTAACACTTACCCTACAGTATCCATTGAGAACAACTCCACCAATTTGTTATATATTTATTTTGAAGATTCTAGCTTTGATACATAGGGGATGAGAGAGCCCTTTATGGATTCTATATGAATAATTTGGGCTCTTATGTATCCCTTCATGTATTTTTAATGACTTCATTCTTAAAAATATTTAGATCTGTCCTTTTATTTCATGTAAGAAAGTTTGAAACCCCAACCAGTTTGTTGCTTTCTTTGCAAAAAGAAATTTTGATAGAATCAAATGAAGTCATCAAGATTCTTACTTGAGTAGATGCTTTTATTTTTCCATCGGCTTCTTTGTTGATGGTGATGTAGATAGTAGCATGAGTTCCCTCTTAGATTAGCTTCTTCAATAGTGGTGAATGATAGCTAGATCACCTTGATTCCTTGATGATTATGATGTCCTCAGATGTGTGGCTTTATGATGTATTCAATAATTTTTATTTGATTTCAACACCAAATAGTTTTCAATGGTGATGGCTTCTACATGGTGTCCTTGATGAATTTCATATTTATGCAAACTTCCTCTTTAGAATCTGAATATTGAATCTTTAATGTAGATCTCTAAATTTTTCTTTGTTTCCTTTTAGAAAAATTATCCTTGATTTCTTGGTACTTGAGTGTCTTCTTGTCAAATAGTCCTTTTCTAGCCTTCAATACCTTAGCTCTGAAACCATGTTGAGAATTCAGTAGGGAAGAGTTTAATTCAATTCTCTTATTTGATAAATTCTTGCGCTAAAACTTTTATGCTTGTAATACTTAGATATTATCTTCATTAGATTATTATTTATTTCATCAAATTAATTATCAAAACACAAGATGCACATAATTTTGGCTCTTCAATCTAGGGCCAAAACTTCTCCCTCTTGGAGAGGAAAACCCAGAAGTATTAATTCTTCTAAATATTCAATTGACAAGTACCATGACAATGAATCAGACCCTTGACATCAGTATGCCCTCAAGACCTTGTCATGGCTCTTCCTTTGGCTCCTTATGTTGATCTACTTTTATGCACTACACTACACCATGTTTAGGGAAGCATAATCCCTCATTTAGAAACCCCAAATTGTATGCTTCCTTTCGAATTCCTTCAAATACTTTATCGGCTTCCCTTGATCTCCATTTCAAATTTCTTGTGCACCTTGGTAACCCTCAGGTAATCTGATACATGTGATGTATGGTGTAGCCATAAGACCAAACTGTGGTGACTTAGAAACCTTGTAGACCCGCCTCCTCCTTTTCACTAAATGCAAACCTTATTCTCACACTTTTGCTTCAGACTTGTCCTCTTCTTCGCTTTCTTTGTTGTGTGTCCCTGTCCATTACACACTGCTTCTTCACACCAATTACAAACTTGTTCTTTACTATGACAACCCTTGGTCTGAATGAAACATGCGAGGTAGAAAATACGAGAACTAGAGGTATGTATACCTCTCTTCCCTTTGAATACTATCCCTTTTTCTTTGCTCCAATTACAGTCCCTTTCTCAAACTTTTATTGCAGACACTTTACCGAATCTCTTACTTGATAATGAGTTCACATTCCTTCTTATATAGGGATTATCTTCTAGAATGTAGGCCGACATGTCTTCCTTTGGGTAGGCCGATTTCTTCAAGCAACTTCTAGGCTGACTTTTTCAAGGGTATATGCATCTCATTGAGCCAACTTTCATGAGCATATTGAAAAGGTCTTGGAGCATACAAATTACATCAATAATTGACTTTATAAGTGTAACAACAATTCATATACATGACTCTAAATTATGCACTTATGACAAGATCACAAACCATAAATACATCAATAAGTAGTCTTTGACCTATAATAAAAACATCCTTGCTCATGAAACCCATGATGCAAGTATTACAAAATACATTTTATTATCTTTGTATTCTTCATTACATAAATTCATAATTACAAGTCATTATGAAGACCGAACCTAGTTACACTTTCTAACACTCCCTCTTAACTAGGGAGGTATTCGTAATCCTAGTTAGCAAGTCTCAATGACTGCACCCAAGTTTTAAACTTAAAGTCTGGCTTCTCCTTCATCAGAACCATGCCTATAGTTACTAAGGAAACTAAGGGGGAGATGATCTTGCAGAACCCATATTTTGATGCAATTGGCGCAATACTCTGAATATATGCCAAAGGATCTTCAAATTCCTCCTTTGTAGGAGAAAAAACTGAACAAAAAGGAATAATATCTATCCAACATGATTTACTTGTACTAATCTTATCAACCTTTCATTTTATGAAATTATCCCTAATTTGTGAAGTTTCTTTTCATTGTGAAAACTTCCCCCCCTCTTGGAAATACTACCCTTCATGATTCATGAATCTGTAGTACATATCCTCCACTCCTAGCCATTGTATAAGTATTTATATTTGTTCCATGAAGTGTTTATGAATTCTTTCAGATTTTTTTTTTTGCCAATGAATTCTAACCCAGTTTTATTTTCTCCATTCAGACAAAGTCTTCCCTTCACTTTAAAATTAGCCTCATCAGCAACCAGTGCATATTAATTTCATAATGAAATTTTTGTTTTGGGTGCAACATATTTATCATTTTAATGGTGCATGATCGAGCTACAATCTTGTACAATATTGAGCAACAAAAGGTCCATTTACTAAGTGGGGTTTTGATTTTACTATTGTAACCCGATTTTGGCTAAGGGATATTGTAATAATAGTCTACTTCACCAAGTGGGTTGAAGTTATGCTTAATTTTAATAATGATGGTGAGACATCAACTCTTTTCCTTTTCAATCAAATCATTTCACGCTTTGATATTCCTAAAGATATTGTCATTTATCATGGAAATCATTTTCAGAATAAGATGATGTCTAAGTTGGCTTTGAAATTGGGATTTCGGTAGGATAATTCATCTCCTTATTATCCTTTGTCTACTGGATAGGTTGAAGCTGTTAATAAATACATTAAGACTATCCTGCAAAGGACGATTAATCAAGCTAAGTCCAACTAGCACATCATTCTATATCCTTCGCTATGGGCATACAATTTTTTTTTTAAGACTAGTACATGCTTCACTCCTTTTTAGTTTGTTTATGTTTTGGAATCGATCTTTCCTATATAATGTCAGACTCCATCTCTTAAGTTGGTAGTCCAATTTCTTCCAGACACCTCAATATTTAAGAGTGACTTATTCATTTGGAACATCTTGCTGAGCATCACTGGGATGCTGCCACAATGAATGAGGCCCATAAGAAAAGAGTCAAAGCTCAATATGAAATGTCTGTACGACCTAGGGTTTTCTATGAAGGTGACCATATCTTGGTCTATGACCAAGATAAAGACACATTGGGAGCAGGAAAATTAAAACCTATTTGGCACGGTCCTTTCATCATTAAAAGGGTCTTGAAGAAGTGTGCTTATGAATTGGTTGATTTTGAAGGAAATGTGTTGTCAAAGCCTAGAAATGGGATCTATCTCAAGAAGTATTATGCCTAGTATCTTGCCTAACATTTTCTTTGTTTTGTAAATATTATACATAGTTTTTATTTTTCTCTATGGGTGTCATGATGATTATGTTGTTTTCGATCTGCTTTGGCAAGTTATGATGGGTGATTCAATGTACCTAGGATTCACAAATGCTGCTAGTAGACATACTCAAAATTTATTTGGGTTATACTCTATCTATTTGGTTAGTTTCTGGTCGCAAGAGGCATAAATATTGGTCATGTTTTTAATAATATTACTGAGTACAATGTCGTTATTAGTTTACTATCTGAAGCAATATCTTATGGTAATTAATCATTAGTGGTTTACTTGGATTCAAAAATGGTTGTGTCTTAATTAAATAACGTTTATCGAGTGAGGGATACTTTACTATATCGTCAATTTCTATGAGTGAGATTATTGCAAGGATCATTTAATTTTATTACTTTCATTCATATTCCACGATCAGATAACATATTTTCTTATTCTATAACTAATCAAGCATTGGATTGGAATACTAATCATTCATAACATTAAATCAAATCATAAAAAATTCATTTATATATATATGACCAAATCATCACAAAATCTCTATATATAGATAGATATAGTCTGTCAAAATTTTACAAAATGTGGAAAAGTGTTCTACAAAAATAGGGTTTAATCTTAATCATTTCCATATCAAAATATCAATCATCTATAAAATAAGTTTGTGGGAACTACCCTAGATGAGCATCTTGGTAGAAGAAAATGGAATTCACCATTCTTCAAAAGAGTCGCACCTACTCCCATGGTACTCCAACCGCTTGTCTTTGTACAACCTCAACAAGATCCTCTACCGCTGCCATTGGAACCTAGCAAGTCAAACTCTCCAAATTCCTCTAAAAAAAATGGACGACTCTCTTAGACTCTTTTTTTTTCTCTCTTCACATCTTTTTCGCGTTGTCTACGCCTCGGTAGACCCTCAGGTCTCACGGGTCCAGTATCTGTATCATGATTATTTAATCTTGTAAGATTTTTTTTTTCACGAAAAATACTTTAAATTTCTTGAGATTATATTCAAAAATCCAAAAAATAAAATATGTTAAAAATAAAATACTTAAAAATGATTCCCCATGCAGCTCCTTATGGAAGTACTAACTCCAGGTCTACTCAAAATTCTAGTCCTACATAAGGGTAATATTCTATGGCAACGACTTGCTTCTCCCAACAGTGGAAGAAATCGTCATCAAAGGCTGCCTTAGTAACTTCATCACCACTAATACTCTTGATCATACCTTCCTATATGGCCATCCTAGGAGCTCTAGGACTACTAATGGAAGTTACTACTATGGTTCCTAGTGCAAGAATATGCTCAAAGAAAAATGAGTAGAGGATGGTTTCATAACCGAAGTTATTTGTTTTCCACTGTCACTAAAGTCAATTTTTTTTTTATGATGGATAGGACTGTTGTGCACCAGTCATATAATACCAGTTTAAGGAATTCTACTACCAAAAACATAGATGATCATGAGGAATGATCTAATGAAGTTGAACCTACTATATTGGCAACAGTAAAAGGGATTATCTTGATGGGAAGGCTTGTGATTTCTTTTATCAAGACTTGAGAACCGACTTTTCTAGTCTTTGGTGTATAATATAGAACGATATAATAAACACATTAAGGCCTCCATGAGCCTTCCATTTCATATCTACTGCTTCTCCCCTATAGGAAAGTCATGTTATAAAGTAGATATCTTCTAATTTTATTTGCAAAGGCATTTGATCTATGGTTAATTTCTCTTGCTCTGGGTCCCAACAATGAATCAACATCTCCAATAATTGAGTCTGAGCTCTCATATTGGGAATCATGAAGAATTTGAACAATCCACAGTTTTTCAATCCATCCAATGATTCTTGGCTATTTAATACCTCATTGTCCACATCATTGTGCTCTCTTTCCCTCCAAATGATCAGCATTTTGAAAAATTTAGAGAATTCATCTGTTAGAATTTATTTTTTCAACTTTAAGCTATGCGTACGGATTCTGTAAGAGACAATTCCATACACACATGAATTTCCCTTTATTAAATCACGTATATGAATTTATATATGTGAATTTCAAACCCCATACCCGCATACATGTAGATCATTTTTTGAAATTAAAAAAAATCTCAAAAAAATCGACTTAATATATAAAATTTTCGATCAAATGGATGAATTTAAGGTTATGAATTACCTGGAGTTTTTGTTTTTCGAATTTGTTGGTGGATTTGGTCGGATAGGTTTTCCCAAATTTGCTTCAGAGCCCTCTACTCAACACTTGGATGGTGAAAATGAAACGGGGTGAGTTCAAAACCCTTTTTATAATCAAAATTTAAAAACCCACTTTCCTAAAGTTAATTTTTAAACTTTATCATTTTTATTTTATGAACTTTTGACCTTTGCTTGGAGTGTTGGGAAGGGTTATTTTCAGGCTGATGAAGAATTTTTATGACTTAGCAATATTTTTTCTATCACAACGACTCCACGATCGTTGAATGTTTGTGACAGGTATTGTACTATGAACTGAAATATAGGTTAAGACATTTGAATTTTCAATTCCATCATGCATATTAACCTCATACTATGATATTTAGCCATAGGGTAGACCTCATTATGTTACGATTTTTTAACCCCTCTCACTCGTCGTATTGTAAAATTGTAACCTAGTGGTAGAGCCTTTACTTCCACAGGATTCCTAGCTATATCCTCAATAGCATATGTTTCCCATGTTGCAAGTATTGTGTAGACTCGGGAGTCCTCTTTAGTCCCGCTATTACTCTGCATTGAAGCCTCATTCTTCTTATTCTTTGCTATTTTTTTGGCTTTATATCCTAGAGGCTCCCATGTGTTGAGTTGTAATATTACATTGAATATTGACTCCTTGTACCCATTTTGTCCTTAAGACAACTTCATTTTGACTCTTGTATAAGCCATTTTTGACCATGAATATTCTACAAGTTCAAACCATGCATTCATTAGCCTTTGCGACTTGACACCATTTTCGATGGAGGTAACATCCCTTGAGTGTCGATGATTAACATCTGCTACCTTGCATTGAGCATAGGAATGTCTCGGTCCCAGGAACTAGTGCAATTTCCCTTGACACTCGTTCTCTCCACTATACTATAGGAATTATTTTATTCCTTTTCAAGGTTTAAATATGAAAAAGACAATAAAATAAAATATTCTAAAAATAGAAAGAAGGGGAAAAATTCTTCATCATTTGATGGTAGCAAGAGTTGGTCATGTCACCCTTGAACAAAGAAATTAAAATGTGTCATTTCTTCATAGAGGTGGGACTTAGTTTGAATTTAAGGAAGCCATAACCTTGTTCTTGAGTCGATCCTCCACTATTTGGTTATCTCTTCCACTCATATGGAGAGTTTGTTAATGCCTCCTACATTGAAAACTTATAAAAATTTATTTTATTTTTCCTTAAAGTCACATCAAGTTGTGGTTTTGTTCAAGGGAAGTAAACCTTTGTCGACCATTTTGCAGTGTCTCTTGACTTATTTCTATCGCCCATACCTGGTCTGTCAATTTATTCTCAGTATCACATCAGTGACATGGTCCTTTACTCATGCTAGTTAAGAAGGTTCACGTTGAATTCTTACTAGTGGTTTTTCTCTTATTGAATCTGAAAAATTGCTCTGAGAGTAGACCTAGAGTTGCACCCTGACCCTATTTACATCATTGATAGGTGACCTTTTGCTCAACATATATCAACATTATGGGTCTTTGACTGATTGTTTTCCCTTCTATTCGACGTCAACTTACATATCACACATAGGGATTCATGCAGTACCTTGGTTTCCATTTAACATTTTGGTGGATTCCTCACCTCTGTGTCAGCTTTCATTTTTGGTTGGTTTACAATATTTTTACTGTGCGCCTACATATTATGTACGCTGGAAATTTATTTCAGAATTTTTAGTTCATTTTTCTTCGTCTGAGTTCTTCCAAATTATTTCCTTGCAAGTTACACTTGTGTTGGTTGATGTGGGATGCCTTAATTCCTTTCTTTCGGGGATATTTTCCCATCGACTCCAACTCATTGCTCTAGGAACAAGGTTTAGAGTTCTTTTCTCAGTGCCTTAGTGTTCACAGTCATTAGTGGCAGACTCCTTCACTATCTACAATCATAATACATCAATGTCTCTTGATTGATAGATTATTTCAAGTGTTTGACTTCAACATATCTATTCACACTTGTTAGATTGTACTGGGGTACCTTCACACTCATTATCATTATTGGTGAGTTGTCTCCCGTTGGTTAACATAATACATCCATGACAGGTAATCAAATTATTTCTCACATGGCCAACTTCAGTTAATTTATTCCCACAATGTAGAAATGTACCATTGATGATCGATGAAGACCTAAGGTTCTGTCAACATCTTGGTTCACTTGAAAACTCCTTCAGTTTTTGTCTAGTGACACATCCCAACTTTATATGTTGCATTCCTTCATAGAAACATCTTATATGTTGGCACTCGATTTTTTGTAGTACCACTATTTGAACTATATGACTTGGTACTTTTATAAGGATTAGTTATGCAACAGCATTGATCAGAGAATCTTCTAGCATCATTGATCAGACATTATTCTATATGTGATTTTGAGACATAGCTCTATTGTGTTCATTTGAAACTATGATCTGATGATCCACTATTTATTCTTCAACTCTTTATGTACACTTATGTATACATTTTGGATATCCAGTACCAAGAAAGGATATTGACATTATACCCAATTTCTCCCAGATCGAGTTTATTTTTCCCGTGTCTTTTGCACTCCTAGTCTCTAGGAAACCTTGCTTTCCTTTGCAAATATTCTCATCATCCTTATATAGCATATTCTAATGCTTTTTAGAGAGGTTTTCTATGGCTCAGGCTAGACGGATCCGGAGGAAGGCTTCGTCGGTGCCTTTGTACTGGATCAGGTTGTACCTTGAATCTGGTGATATACTCTTGTTTTTCTGAATGACTCCTCTCTCTATACTTAATATATTTCGGTCATCATGTACCCCTCATGACCTCATATATTAAGGGGCATATATTATAGAATCATTCAACACTCCTGTAGACCTGATGTTCTTTTATGGCCCTAGCCAGTCCCTTTTCCAATAGTGACTTGAATTTATATTGAAAAAAAATATTTAAAAATCCATTCATGACTCTTCTCATACTAAATCGAGTATATACGCGAGTCCCATAACATTATACCCACATATACCTTTTAAAATATGAAAAAATAAAATAAATTTTTATTTTTTGGTCAGGGTTTACCGGTTTTACCGAGACACCACCTAGAGGAGCCAGTGGCCTAAATAAAATAACTAATTTTAGGTGGTACATATACACCCCTTGTGTAGTCATAATTACAAAAAAAGAAAGGATATCGACATTATACCCAATTTCTCCCAGATCGAGTTTTCTTTTCCCGTGTCTTCTGCACTCCTAGTCTCTAGGAAACCTTGTTTTCCTTTGCAGAGATGCTCATCATCCTTATATAGAATCTCCTTATGCTTGTTAGAGAGGTTTTCTTTGTGGCTCAGGCTAGATGGATCCAGAGGAAGGTTTTGTCGGTGCCTTTGTACTGGATCAGGTTGTACCTTTCTTACACTTACTGTTTTTAATAAAAAAAGAAGCTCATGTCTTGTTCCTGATATGTTATTGTCTCATGAATGATAATTTATATGCTTATATATGATGATATGGCATATATTTTATGTATGCACATTATATATTATATATATGTTTTTGTGAATTGACTTACCAGTATTGATATGTATGAGATCTTAATCAAATTGTGCTTGAGGGTTTGCAAATTACAAGTGTTTAAATTGAGTTTTTGAGAGATTTTATGTTAATTTTTAAACGCATAAAGCATGTAAATAAACTTTGAAATATACAGAAACAATAGACAAATGCACCATAATAATAACCACATGACATCCGATGATGAAGGAGTTCACCCCTCCTGGGCTACGTCTCCTTGGTCCATATTCCAATGGCTTGGCCCTCTTTAATTATGCTAAAAATGGTGATTACATACATTTACAATGCTCACATGGCTTCAAAACCTATTCCATCATCTCCAGAATGCCCAAATATTCCTATCTAGCCTCTTTCTGATCTGAAATTGGTCAAAAACTGAAGAATTTATGAGCGTCTCTACTTTTTCTACTAACTTCTTCACAATTTCCCCAAAATCTAGATCGATTCTACAAATTCGCCCCATTTTCGGTTAACGGAGCAATAATTTTCTAGAATTCCGAGCGAAATTGTTAGAACATTAATTTTCACAACAACGCCTTAATTCCAAATTTTAAGCCATATCATATGGTGCATTAAAAACATTTTTTAATTAAAAAAATGTGACGGTTAAGTTTTAACCATCGACAGTTAGGGTCGATCGGTTACATTATTGTTAACTGATAGTTAAGACGGGCGGTTATCCTCCCCACCCCTAGTATTGACACCTTGGTAATATGTGAAACATGTATGGGGGGTCGGGGCCAAGCCCTGGCCCCCTTGCCTACAACTCTGCCATCAATAATGTTTAAATATAGTTCGAGGCCATGGTTTTAACAAGTGACTTGGTGGCCCGATGGTAACACGGTGCATCGATATATGCTTGGTCTCAGTTTCGAATCTCATGAGGTGCAAATTGGAACATACACATAATTTTTGTGGCCCCCGTACTACCACGTGGTGGCCTCCAGTTGGGCCACGTGGCAGCATGTGGTTGTCCACCAACTAACTAATAAAAATTCAGCCATAGCAACCAATAAAAAATTGACAAGTGGTGAAGCCTAATAGGCTAAAAAAAATATACCTTTTGACCAACCAGAAGAAGCCATGTGGCAGCCTGCCACTGGCCCAAAATTTTTCCCTGTCAACTATCATTTTTGGAAACTTTTGCATGTTTGGGAAAGCGGACAGAACACGTTTCTCGGAGCATATGGTGTTGGGTTTATGTGAAACAAGTTGCACCAAATTTAGAATGAAGAGATTTACATGGACGTTCACGTTCCACACCATTATGACAAATTTCATTTTTTAGCATAATTTTGAGCACTTGATCACTCCTCCCCACTGGAAGCTTTTGGACCCCAAAATATCACTTTCATATGTTTAGTAGATGAGGGTACAGTTCCCTCAGCTTTCCAATATCGATCCATTTGGCCTTGGATTTGTGCTTTTGAGCCCCACACGAAGGTACTCCAAATTCCCTCATTTTGAAGACCTTCTTCTTCTATCAAGAATGGTGTCTTGTTATAGTTCATCAAGGTACTTGCCATGGCTCATTTTCATTTACCTTTGAAATATTTTTCAAAACACCAAAAAAGAATATATGTTAGAAAATGTAAAAGTTTGTGTGTCATAGAAGAATTTTGATTTATATTTTGGTACATTTAACATAACATGATGAGATGTGAAGGTGGGTCAAGTCAGGATTGGTCACGTGAAAAATAGTTCAAGAGCCAGACTGATGGGTGTGTTCAGGACATTGCACACCGGACAGGGTCGAGTCGGGCTCAATCACAAGCTCATGAGGGAATAGAGTGGCAGAACACCGAATAAGTTCCGGAGGTTTACGCTGTGGATTAAATGAACTAATTTCCCAAAGTTAGAGAAAGGACACATTTCCCCTAAAAAATTAAGATATCTGGAGGAGGTGAAAAGGGGAAAATATACTGTTGGGATCAAAGCACAGAACTGGAGCGGAGAGATGGACAATGGAGATTAAATCGCAAGTCGCAAACCGTAATTTTCAAAAGAAAGGCATGGGAGGTAAATGATAAAGTGGTCGAACTGCAATGTACGATGCCCAGTGGGACCCGACCACATAGCACACATCGCTAGTTTTAATAGTTAAGGGCTAAGGTAAATGTTATACTCACCGAAGCGTGATGTGCGATGCAGTTGAGCCCGATTGTAAAATTGAAAATCGCGAATTTTAAAGGATAACCGCGAAGGTAAGTGATAAATTCTCCTAAATCCAATGTGCGATGCCTGGTGGGACCTGATCGCATAGCGTTCATTGTGATACTTAGAAGATAAGTGTTAAAGACAAGCTAAAAGTAGAGAAATATGATATGTGGCCAGATGCAATGCTATTTCAAAAGTGAATTCCAAAGGTTTTTAGATACAAAAGTAAGGCATTTTCGTGTGTTAAATCGTGTCAGAGGAAGAAAAGAGGGTTATAACCTGAAACCAGTGAAATTCCTTGGAAATGAAGAAATAGGAAAAACGCTGTATAAAAACTCGAGTAAGTGACTCGAAGTGGAACAAAGGAGAAGAGGAAAATTCGGGTAGCAGGTGATACGAGTGATAACGTTTAAAGCATAGGGGCATAGGCAGAGTCAGGCAAGAAAGTGTATAGTGGCAATGTTGGGAGCATGACAACTAGGTCAATTCGGGCATGGAGGCGTCATTATAGAGCTGTGCTCCAGCTACATCATGACCAAAAATGCCACCTCAGCACTTTGGGTGGATGCATCAACAACATCAGATTCAACAAACAAACAATATTTCTAGTTTGAATTTTCTCTCTCAAGTATGATTGCACAAGTTATCTTAACAGTTTAGGTAGTCGAATAGTTTCAAGAAGTTTAGCAGTTACGAACCCCTGTGATGTATTTAAGTAGATAGAAATAAAGAAAAGGGGTTTTGAGTTTTGGACCTCTGGAGGATTGTTAGTTTATGACTGAATTCTCTTATAAATTAATGAAAGAAGATCAAGTTTCCTACACATGTTGATGTTGATACGTCTTTCTTGTTTCTCTTTGTGGCTATTCCTTTTTGAATGAAGTGAAGTAATGTAGCAACCAGTCTCTTAATTACATCTGTGAGTAAGAGTTAAATAAACTTAATTTGCGCTCCTTCACATCATCTCTTCTCTCTTCATAAACTCCTGATAGAACTTTAAAGTGATAGATTATATGTTTATAGAATATTATTTTAAGTTCTCTCTTTCTCCATGAATTTCCACTGAAACTTAAAATTGGTGGATTCTGTGTTTTTAGCATATCATTTTGAGTTTTTCTTGTAGTTCTTCTTTTCATTCCATTCAAATATCAGCAGTTTATGGAATTGTGAAGGCTTTAATTATATCATATTATTGAGGGTATTAAGTAACTGAATTCCAAGGGTGTTAAATAGAGGCCATTTGATATGGTAATGGTGACATACATTTATAAAATGTCTTAAGCATTGATTCCTTACCATAACCAAGGGATTTTTTCCTGAGATACAACAATATTCATGATAAAAATCCTCAATGGAAGGAATTTGAACATGTTCTCCTTGATCTTCAATCAAAGCCGGCTCATACAACCTTAAGTTCTCAACATTAACAACAACATAAATTTCCATATATGAAGGAAAATCCAACTTGAAGGCATTATCACCAATATTTTCTAAAATTCTGAAGGGACCATATCGAATTGGTTTCATTTTTTTACCTTCTCCTTGAAGCCTTTCTTTGCTAATGTGAAGCCAAACTTCATCAATGATTTGGAATTTATGATATACAAAATGCTTATCATGCCTTTTTTTGTACTTGAATTGGCTCTTTTCCAGCTATTCTTGAACTTCTTGATGCACCAATTGGTTTTTTTCAATGAACCTTTTAGCTTTGTCTATGTCACTATGACCATCAATAGAAACATCCTTTCCAAAAATGAAATCCAAAGGATATTTAGGCAAGTATCCCAAACATGCTTCAAATGGTGATGTTTGAGTTGAAGAGTGCTTGGCCCAGTTATAAGCATGCTAAATATAGTGCAAGTTTTCATCCCAAAACTTAGGATGCTTGTTTCAATAACCATGAAGAAGATGTATCACCGTCATTAGGGGAATTTTGAGGTCTAAAATGGGCCTCCTAAGAAAAATGTACAAGAAAAATAAACTTTATAAGAATCAATAGGATTCAAGGTGATGATGTCAACCATGGCAGATGATTCACCATTTTTTCAGTAAAAGGGTAAAAAGATTAAAAAACAATAAAATAATAAAACTACTTTTTCAACTCGTATTTTCAACTTATCTCCCAAAGATTTTACTCAAATTTCGAGCGGGAGTACTCAGATGAAAAATTTAATTCCTCATCCAAAGAGTACCCATTTTTCATACTTTCGATGGACCCTGCTATGCGAAAAATGAGAAATACATGGAAAAATGTGATTGGAATCACATTTTTTGTATTTCTCATTTTTCATGTAGCAGGTTCCATCGAAAGTATGCAACATGGGTACTCCTTGTACGAGGAATCAGATTTTGCATCCAATGAGTACTCCTGTTCAAAATTTGAGTAAAAACTTTGGGAGATAAGTTGAAAATATGAGTTGAAAAAGTAGTTTTTTCATTTTTCCTTCTAAAATTTGATGATGTCATCAAATGTTATTTTATTGTTTCCACTATTATTTTATAATTTCCTTAGGAGGCCCATTTTAGACCTCAAAATTCCCCTAATTCATGCTCACCACCTCTGTTTGACCATATGTTTGTGGATGAAATGTTGTAATCTCTTTCAATTTGGTGTAAGTGAATCCCACAAGCTTGCCCAAAATTTCCCAAAAAAGCGAGAATCTAGATCACTAACAATGGATGTGGGAAATCCAAAATGCACCAATACATTCTGAGAGAATAGCTAAGATGTTTTTTTAGCTATAATTTTCTTTTTACATGCCATCAAAATCCACATTTTTCTGAACCTATCCACAACTACAAAAAGATAATCATAATTCATCTTTGACATAGGAAGATCTCCAAAAAAATCCATAGATACACTCTCCCATGGACAAGAAGGTATTGGAAGTGGAGTGTACAATTATAACTTTCTATTTCTAGGCTTACTGACAGCACATAATGAACAACCTATGATAAAACGTGACACACTTTCAAGCATAGAAGGCCAATAGCAATACTTCTATAGATTTGCCACTGTCTTACTTACACTGAAATGATGAGCAATAAGGGAAGTATGTTCCTCTCTTATAATGTTGACTCTTTCACCTTGTGGAATACCAAGCTTACCAAGATGGTACAATTTATCATGCATGTGATAATGCAATTCCTCTACTTGGTTCCCTTGACTTAAAGTTGCATATACATCTTGAAAATCATTATCTAATGCATATTGTTCAACATGTATCTCATGTAAAACAAAATTATGCTTAAGAATAGTAGCAGCACTAAGAACAGACCTAGAAAGCATGCCAACAAATTTATTGTAGATACCTTTCTTATACCTTATCACCAAGTGGAATTATTGAAGAAAAACCATCCATAAGAAGTTCCTTGATTGCTGCAACTTTTTTTTTGATTGCAAGTATTGCAATGGTTGATGATCAATGTGAATGATCGTTTCCTTACCCATCAAGTAGTGTTTCCACTTTTTCACATTTTTCACCAATGCATTACAACTCCTTGTCATACATAGGATAATTAATCACTACACCATTAAAAGTTTTTGAATTAAAACATATAGGCTTACCATGTTGCATAAGGACTGCATCCATGGCGTAATCACTAGCATCATTCTAAATCTCAAATGACTGTCTCAAATTTGGAAGTGCAAGTACTGGGGCTGAACTGATCTTTCTTTCAATGCATCAAATGCATTTTGTTGTTTACCTCCCCATTGGAAGGCCTTCTTCACACTTTTCAATGCATGCAATGGAGCTGTGATAGAAGAGAAGTTAGCAATAAAGTTCCTCCAATATTGGGCTGCCCCAAAAGATATTCTTACCTCAGTAAATGTTTTGGGCTTTGGTCAATTCAAAATGACATCAACATTGGAGGGATATCTTTTCAATTCACCTCCTCCAACAATGTCACCCAAATACACTAAAGAAGTTTTTCCAAACTCACACTTTGATATCTTTAAAAAAAATTGTTCTTTATTCAAGACATCAAGTAATTTTTTGACATGCATGACATGTTCTTCACGATATTTACTAAAAATAAATATTTCATCTAAGTATACTATAAAAAAATCATCTAGAAATGGCCTCAATACATCATTCATCACACGCATAAAGGTAGCTAGAGCATAGAAAAAACCAAAAGGAATAACAAGCCATTAAAAAAAAAATTGCTTTGTTTTGAATGTTGTATTCCATATGTCACCTTCAAAAATTCTAATTTGATGATAGCCACTCCTTAATTCCAACTTAGTAAAATACTTTGGATATTTCAATTGATCAAGTAAATCATCAATTCTAAGAAGTGGGTAACGTTTCTTTACCGTGATTTTGTTCAATGCACGGAAGTCCACACACATGCGCCATGTTCCATCCTTCTTTGGCACCAAAAAAATAGGTGACCCACATGGAAAAGTACTTATTCTGATGATCCCTTTGTCCAACAACTCTTGAATTTTCTTTTTAATTTCCGCACTTTCCATCAGTGACATCTTGTACATGCCAATGTTAGGAAGAGGAAAATATTGTTGCAATTTTATTTCATGTTGTATTTACCTCTTGGGAGGAAATCCTTTTGGATCCTGAAGCATCTCATCATATTGGTTAACAACTTCAACCAAATCAGATTTTAATCTTGAATCACAACCTTGAAAAGCTTCATTTTCAACATCATTCTTTTTCTTGACCATTAGAAGCACAGAATTATTGCTATAGTTAGATTCCCTTCATTTGTACGGTATTTACAAGTGAAAGGTTTAGTTTATATCGATGTTCTTTAACAATGTAATCTAAGCCATATTTGAACAATTTGTATTTGTTTTCATGGCAATGTAAAATATATTTTCTATGATACAAATATGGGATTCCCAAAACAATTCCAAAAATATCTAGTGGTACTACATCAAGTTTAACTTCATCAAGAAAGTTTGTTGTAATTGAAAATTTAAATATGCATTTTCTTGTAACTCATAAGTTTTCATTCTTGCATATCCAGCCTAAAGGATAAGGTCTTGGATGAGGAATGGTCTGTAAGTTTAGTTTCTTTACCAAGTCTTCAGAAATCAAATTTTCTTGTGAACCACTATCAAAGAGTGTATCAATTTTGGTGTGCTTTGAAATAACTCGAATATGGAAATGTTCAATTCTAGTTTTCTCATCTTGAGTATCATTAGGAAAAATTGAATATATAGTTATTGCTATGTCCTTACCTTTGATTGTTGTGGTTCCGATCTTTGTTTCATCTCTTGAATTGGAGCCTAAGTCATGTTGTGTAGTTGCAACTTTCTTTTTCTTCCTTTTGTTGTTAAAATTCTTTGGTTTCATCTCAGGATGAAGCTTCCAATAATGAGCTTCATCATAACCCTCTTTAATTAAATGTTTGAATGTTATTTTTTCTCCTTCCTTTTATACAAATTCATTATTCTTTCCCTTCCCTTTGAAATTGTTCTTACTCTTATCTCCACTTGTGAATGGCTTCTTGCTACCCTCTTGTGGAATTTTTTTCCCTCTTGCTTCAAGATGAGTTGCGTGGACACAAAATTCATATTAAATTGTAGGATTAAACATAAGGATAGTATGTCTTAAATAATTGTCTAAAACCCCAATATATTTCAACAAAGTGTCTTGTGAATTCAAGTTTACACCTAATATCAAGCATCTTCTTCTAAATTCTTGAGTGTAGTTTTTCACACTTTGACCCTTTAGTTGTCTAAAATTATGCCAATCCATAATATCCTTTTTCATATAAGCTAATAGATAAAATTTTCTTCTAAGTGCAACAATAAAATCTGTCCAAGAGGTGGATACCTTACCATAATTTTTCATATCCTCTTGTGTTTTGGCTTCCCACCAAATCAAATCAGCACTTTCCAATCTCAATGAAGCCAACTGAATATTTTTTTCATCATCTCTGATGCTTTGTATCTTGCAATAAAATTCAAGTTGATGAACCCAATTATCAAGTCTTTTAGCATTCAATTCACCATTATACATAGGAAATTCAAATTTGATATAAAGTTTTAATAAGGGAGTTTTACCATGCACCGTTGGGGTATGTGGAGGTGTCTGAGTAAAAATGGTTGTGGAAGAGGAAGAAGATGAAGGTGAGGATGGAACTGAAGATGATGGTGGATAAGAGGTTGAATTTTCACCGTTTCCCTTTGAAGGTTTGTCATCATATTCTCCTTTTCCTCCATAATAATCCTCTCATTTTGAAGGCTTGGAACTTTCGCCCTACAATATTGAAGTCCTCTCTTCATAGAGAACCTTGACCATTTCAATCATGTTAAAGAAATATTTTTTGAAAGTCCTCTCTTCATCTGACATGTTCTCAGGTCCTCCTTTGTGAGACATGCTTGTTGAAGCTTCAACTGCAATTTGAGGAAGGATTGTGGTGGAGCTTGAGACAAACTTGATCTCCTTGCCCTTGACCTAACTTGAGGACTTGCAACCACAACCTTTCCTTCTCCTCTATTGAGCATAAATCTTGTAAGCATCATATACACTTGCAAACAATTAAATCCTCACAAAAACAAAGAAAACCTAAGCTCTGATACCAAACTTGCTCTATATGAGATCTTAATAAAATTGTGCTTGAGGGTTTGAAAATTACAAGTGTTTAAATTGAGTTTTTGGGAGCTTTTATGTTAAATTTTAAACACATAAAACATGTAAATAAAATCTAAAATATACAGAAACAAAATAAAAATGCACCATACTGATAACCACAACATATCAGATGATGAAGGAGTTCACCAGTCCTAGGCTACGTCTCCTTGGTCCATCTTCCAATGGCTTGGACCTCTTTCATTATGATCAAAATGGTGATTACATAAATTTACAATGCTCAAATGGCTTTAAAACTTGTTTCATCATATTCAAAATTCAAAAAAATTCATGTCTAGCCTCTTTCTGATCCGAAATTGGTCAAAAATTAAAGAAGTTACAAGCCTCCCTAGTTTTTCTGCTAACCGCTCCACAATTTCCCCAAAATTTGGACCGGTCCTACAAATTCGCCCCATTTTTAGCTAACAGAGTGACAATTTTCTAGAATTTCGGGCGAAATTGTCGAAACATTAATTTTCACAATAACACTTTAATTCAAAATATTAAACCATATCATACGATGCATTAAAAACTTTTTTTAATAAAAAAAATGCGACAGTTAATTTTTAACCATTGGCGGTTAGGGTCGATCGGTTACATGGTGGTTAACTGGCGGTTAAGACAGGAAATTATCCTCCACGCCCCCTATCTTAGTGCTTTGGTCATATGTAAAACATGTATGGGGGACTGAGGCCAAGCCCTAGCCCCCTTCCCCACAACCCCGCCATCAATAATGTTTAAATATAGTTTGAGACAAGATTTTTAACAAGTGACTTAGTGTCCCGATGGTAACACGGTGCGTTGATATATGCTTGGTATCAGTTTTGAATATCATGAGGTGAAACTTGGAAAATAAAAATAATTTTGGTGGCCCCCATGCTGCCATGTGGTGGTCTCTGGTTGGGCCACATGACAACATGTGGTTGGCCACCAACCGACCAATAAAAAATCACCCACAAAAACCAATAAAAATTCAACAAGTGGCAAAGCCTGACAGACTAAAAAAATACCTTTCAACCAAGTAGAAGAGGCCATGTGGAAGCCTTCCCCTGGCCCAAATTTTTTCCCTGTCAGCTATCATTTTGAATTTTTTTCCTGTTTGGGAAAGTGCACAAAACGCATTTCTTGGAGCCTTATGGTGTTGGTTTTCTGCAAAATGAGTCACGTAAGCTTCAGAATGATGAGATATACGCGGTCGTTCAAGTTCCACACCATTCCAAAAAAATTCATTTTTTAGCATAATTTTGAGCACCTGATTAGGTATGCTCGTCTTGGAGGAAGCAGAGGATTTGGACCCTATGGGAACATCATCAAACTCGGGACCTCTGAGTATGTATCCAAATCCAAATTTGATAATTCATATGTTTGGAATGCTTGTTTTACTTCTCTTTGTTGATTATATTGTTTTGCTCCATTGAGGATTTCAACCCTTGCCTTAGGGAACTTTTCCCGCCAAAAATCAAAGTCTATAGCTTTGTCATTCAAAAATATCTATC
Source organism: Pinus albicaulis (assembly GCA_034641835.2). NCBI lineage: Eukaryota > Viridiplantae > Streptophyta > Pinopsida > Pinales > Pinaceae > Pinus > Pinus albicaulis. The sequence continues at coordinate 934,906,978 of CM076578.1, read as the reverse complement.
TGTAAGGATTTAGTCATTATATTTATTCTTTCTTCAAGGTCTTAGTTTATCGCATTATTCCCTCCCTCTCAACTTAGGGAGATCAACAACTTCATAACATCGGTGAACCTTTCATTTCTTTAGGAACATCATTCTTTCGGAATATATTCAGACTTCATTCTAATTTAATATCCTCATCCTTTCTTGAGAGTGCATATGAAACAACATTTTTCCTCCCCTTTTTGTAGATGATTTCAAAGTCATAACCCAACATCTTTGTGACCCATTTTTATGCTCTTTTAAAGATAATATTTGTTCCAAAAATTATTTAAGACTATCATGATCCATTTTTACCTTGAAGTGTCTTCCCATTAGGTAAGGTCTCCATTGCTTTAGTGCATGAAGTATTGCCAACATTTCCTTCTCATAAATATGTTTTTGTAAATACTTTCCTTTGATTGGATGACCTTCAAAAGTAATGGGTCTTCCTTCTTACATCAAAACAACACCAATTCCATTTCTCGGGGCATCACATTCCCCAATAAAGGTTTTTTTGTAGTCAAGTGTAGTTAATACTGATGCTTGGCACATTTCCTCTTTAAGTTGCTCAAATTCCTTAGTTTCTTCTGGAGTCCAAGAAAATGTATATTTCTATTGAGCAAAAAACATAGCAGAAACTAAAAAAACAACCAAATACACACATCATTAAACAAACATGAAGACACAGAAGATTTAACATGGTTCACCCAACCAATCTGGGCTACGTCCACCAAACAAGGGCATCGGAAATCTCATTCAACAAAAGGAGAATTACAACATCAAAGTTTTTCATCTGCACATCTCTTCCACTCACCTCACATTCCTCATGCTCATTTTCCTCTACGGGCTTACATTTTATAGCTGGGAGTAGAAACTGAATAATAAATTCACTCACAACAAAATAAGATGCAATAACTCCACATCAAGATTAGATGGAGTCAATTTAGCAACAAATCCTATTGTTTTCAAATGCATGATATTTTCTCCAAATTCAATTAAAATAAATCTCAATAATCTCCACCTTGACAACAATTAGCCTGATACCCTGTTCTATTTATCTTTTCTGCAAGCTAAGAGAAGCCAGACACCATCATAGCTTCTCTAATAAAATTGGTTTCGTGAACATGTCTGCACAGTTTTCCTTTGTATCCACCTTTTCAAGAGAGACTCCCCTTTCAATGATAACCTATCTTACAAAATGGTACTTGATAGGTATATTATTTGATTTACTATGATATGCCGGATTCTTAGCCAAATAAATTGCACTTTGACTATCACAAAATAACTTGATGTTGTCCTGCAACCTACCAAACTCACCAAACAAACCTTTCAACCAAACCACTTCTTTGCAAGCATGTGAAGCAGCTATGTATTCTACTTCTGTAGTGGATAAAGAAAAAATGTTCTGTAGCTTTGACATCCAGCTAATAGATCCACATGCAAGAGTAAATACATACCCTGAAGTTGACCTTCTCTTATCCAAATCACCTACAAAATCGGAATCAACATATCCACAAACAAATTCACTACTTCTGTTATAAGTGATAAAGTAATCACTTGTGCCTCTCAGATACCGAAGCACCCATTTCACTGCTGACCAGTGTTCTTTTCCTGGATTTTCCATATACCTATTGACAACCCCAACTGCATGTGAAATATCTGGTCGAGTACAAACCATCGCATACATCAAACAACCTACTACATTGGCATATGGAATTCGAGACATATATTCCTTTTCTTCATTTGTGTTAGGACATAAACTTGAAGAAAACTTAAAATGGGAAGCTAAAGGGACTAAAACAGGATTCACATTGTTCATAACAAACGTCAAGAGTATTTTCTCAATATAATTCTTTTGTGATAGCCATAGCTTACCATTACTCTTGTCTCTGAAAATCTCCATGCTGAAAATCTATCTTGCTGCTCCCAGATCTTTCATATCAAATGCCCTAGCTATCTGAGCCTTTAACCTGTTGATCTCTGTTATGCTTTTGCTTGCTAAAATAATATTGTAAACATATAACACTAATATAATGAACATGCCATTACTTAATTTCTTAAAGTAACCAAAATGATCATATTCACTTCTTATATAATTTTGACTCATCATGAAAGAATCAAATTTCTTGTACCATTGTCGAGGCGACTGCTTCAGACCATACAATTATTTTTTGACCCTGCAGAAAAATTTCTTGTTGCGATTTTGAACAAACCCTTCCGGTTGTTCCATATAAATCTCTTCATCTAAATCTCCATGTAAAAATGCAGTTTTAACATCTAGTTGTTGTAATTCTAAATCAAGTAAAGCAACTAATGCTAACACAATCCAAATTGAAACAACTTTTACAACTGGTGAAAATATCTCATGAAAGTCAATTCTTGCTTTCTGAGAAAAACCTTTCACGACCAGCCTCGCCTTGTACCTGTCCTCTGTATCATCAACACCCTTTTTCAATTTGTAAACCCATTTACATCCCACATTTTTTTTGTCTTTAGGAAGTTCCACCAGATCCCATGTGGCATTCTTGTCTAATGCCTTCATTTCATCCTTCATAGCCTCTTTCCACTTATAACTGTTAGAACTTTCTACATCTTCCTGATAGCACAAAGTTTCATCATCATTAGCGGTTAAAGCAACTGAAGTAACATAATCATCATACCTTTTAGGAGGACATCTGATTCTTGTAGACCTCCTTAAAGATGTTTTTGGTACTTCCACAATTTGCTGATTATTATCTGTAGGAATTTCTTTATGATCAGCATCTGGAACATGTTCATGATCTGCATCTGAAACTTGTTCATGATCTGCATCTGAAACTTGTTCATTTGGATTATCATCAGTATTTGAACTGGTTTCAAATTGAATGTGTTGAAGCTTAGGTACATTATCCTATTTCAATTTATCATCTACATCTGGATTATCGAGTGAAGATTCATTGAATTTAACATCTCTGTTAATGATGATCTTGTGAGTAGTAGGATCCCATAACCTGTATCCCTTAGTCCGATCACCATATCCAACAAAGATATATCTTTTTGATTTAGGATCTAATTTATAACGTTGATGTTTTGGAACTAGAGCATATGCATCACAACCAAAAACTTTCAGTTTATAATAATCACATGGATAACCTTTCCATACCTCTTGAGGAATTTTGCATCCTATTGCAGTTGATGGTGATCGATTTATCAAGTAACAAGCCATGGAAACCACTTCTGTCCACAATTCCTTCTGCAAATTGGCGTTACTAAGCATAATTATTATTGTTGAGAAAATCACAGCGGAAACTAAATAGACAATCAAATACACAACAACATAAAAAACAACTGACAGGTAGGCTCTGATACCAATTGTTGAGAAAAAAACACAGTAGAAACTAAAAAACAACCAAATACACACAACATTAAACAAACATGAAGACACAGAAGATTTAATGTGGTTCACCCAACCAATCTGGGCTACATCCACCAAACAAGGGCATTGGAAATCTCATTCAGCAAAAGGAGAATTACAACAGCATAGTTTTTCATCTTCACATCTCTTCCACTCACCTCACATTCCTCATGCTCATTTGCCTCTACGGGCTTGCATTTTATAGCTGGGAGTAGAAACTGAATCATAAATTCACTCACAACAAAATAGGGTGCAATAACTCCACATCAGGATTAGATGGAGTCAATTTAGCAACAAATCCTATTGTTTTCAAATTCATGATATTTTCTCCAAATTTAATTAAAATAAATCTTAACAATTTCTTTAGTAATTTTGTTAGAGGTGTTGTTATTCTCCCATAATTCTTAACAAACTTGTGATAATATCCTGTCATATGTAAAACATGTATTCCAGCTCTTGTACTCCAAAGAAACATTTGGATGTTTTTGTATATAATTGTTTCTCCTACAATAGTTTGAGCACCCTGTCAACATGTTGAACATGATCCTTCCAAGACCTATTGTAGATTAGCATATCATCAAAAAATAATAGCACAAATTTTCTAAGGAAGGGTTTGAAAATGGAATTCATCAACCCTTGAAATGTAGAATGTGCATTGGTAAGGCCAAAAGGCATGACCAAAAATTCATAATGACCCTCATGAGTTCGAAATGATGTTTTCGGAATATCTTCAGTCTTCATTCTAATTTGATGATACCCTGAACAAAGATCCAATTTGGTAAAATAAATTTCTCCATGTAATTCATCCAATAATTCATCAATCACAGGAATGGGAAATCTATCTTTAATGGTGAGCTTATTGAGCTCCCTATAATGCAGACACATGCGCCATGATCCATACTTCTTGTGTACCAATACTACAGGAGTAGAGAAAGAACTTTGACTAGGTTGAATTATACCCGCCTCTAACATTTCTGCAATCATACATTCAATTTTGCTCTTTTGAACATAAGGATATCTATAAGACCTGATGTTTGGAGGAAGATTTCCTGGAATCAAATGAATAGCATGATCATGATCACGAATAGGTGGAAGTCCTTTTGGAGTTTCAAAAACCTTGGAATGATTGTCCAAGATTTTTTGGAGATTTTCAGAAATCGATGATTTTGATGTTGAAACTTCTAGTGAGCATAATTGTGCAATTATGCCTCGTTGTTCTTTCTTTATAAGCTTTGTCATGACATTAGAGCTTATTATCTTTCCCAGCTTCCCTGCAATACCCCGTAATTTGACTTCCTTTCCTTCTAAGAAAAAATTCAAGAAAAGTTCTTGAAAATTAAAAGCTACCATCCCCAAAGATTGTAACCATTGTACACCTAGTACAACATCAGCACCTCCCATAGGAATGGAAAGAATTGGAATATTCAATACATATTCCCCCATGGTTAGCTTGATATTATGTCATTTTCTAGAGCAATTTATAGTTTCTCCATTTACAACCATCACTTGACATTCTGGTGCTTGGTATAGGAAAAAATTCAATCCCTTGGCTACCTTACAATGAATAAAATTATGGGTAATACCTGAATCAATCAACACTATTACCTTTTTCTTCTTGATATATCCTTCTATCTTGAGAGTTTGAGGAATGGTAATTCCTGCCAATTCATTACAGATATGGTCGGACTTATTTCTTCCTCTTCTTGGGTTGGTTCCTGGTGTATATCCTCTTCTTTTTCATTTTCTTCTTCCTCTTCACAATCTATGTAAAATAACTTCTTCTCAACACACTTATGACCTTTAGCGTATTTTCTATCAAAACTGTTGCAAATCCCTTCTTCTCTTTTTTCTTCCAATTGTTATGGTGTCAACCTTGTAGGTTGTGGAAATCTAGGAGTAGCAACACTTCCCTCTTTATAGAAGTGAGTGTAGGCTTCCTTGTCGCCATAATTTTACATTCAATTTTTCTTGCCATCCTGAATGCCTTCTCCAATGAATCAGGCTCCAAAATGCGAACTTCATGTTGGATGTTATCCATTGAAGTACCTATGAAGAGATCAATCCTGTGTTCCTTTGGAATATCAGTTACCCTTATATTCAATTTTAGGAAGTCCTCAATGTGCTCCCCCATTAAACCCTTTTGTTTGAGATTTATCAATTGGCTAAAGAAGGTGTTGCTCTTTGTATCCTCATAATGTGCTATCATTTCCTCCGTAAAAATTGACCAAGTGACAATTTTTTTTACGGGAGCAAAGCTATCTATACCATACAAATGTATTTTGTTCTAAATGTAAAGTTGCAATGCGTACCTTTTGTGTGTTTTGCACATTATGGAGATCAAAATATTGCTCCATCTGTAGTATCCATGTTACAGGATCCTTTCCATCAAACTTCCTCATATCCATTTTTGGAATATGGTGGTTCTTCTCGCCAACATATATTTTATGAAATCAGGATTAACATTTATTTTGTTCTCATCATGAGTTTCCTCTACTATCTTTTCACCATTAGGAAACATTTCTTGTATCAAATTTGTCAAACTTGCCATGTCTGCTTTTAGATCATTCTTCATGTTTTCCATTTTAGATTCCATGCCAGCTTCCATGAAATCTATCTTAGATTCCATGCCATTCTTCAAATCATCCATATTATATTCCACGCCTTTATTCAAACCATCCATCTTAGTTTCCATGCCTTTCTTCAAAACTTCCATGTCATTTTTTGTTGCTCTTTTCAAGAGCGAAATTTGTTGCACTTGCTCTTGTAATTTTGATATGTCATGTTGGCATTCTTCGTCTTCATGAGTCATAGTAGAGCTTTCTAAAGGCTTAATGGGTGTTGAGTTATTTTTAGGGGTCATTTTAGAATCCAATACTGATATCTATTCTACAATATTCCCTTGGAATCAATTCAACTTAGTTCTTCAAACAAGACTTATGCAATTTAGAAAAACAAATACACACCTTTTACTTGTTTTTGAGGAGCTCGATATTGAAATTTAATTATCTCTATAATTGTGGATCCTCAATATCTGAAATTCAGCCCTGTAGTAGCCCTCTGAAGCTTCTTTCAAATGCTACAAGTCTGATCTGATTTGGATTATTCAAGGAAAATTTATGTCCAATCTCCCGCAATGACCCAATTTTGGACTGGTTCAGTAGAGAGAACTTGTACGACTTTCCACATGTCACTGTTTCCTCCTTTGGCTCTAAAATTGATAGAAAAAGAACTAAATTCTGTGTACTTGTGGCCACTTTTTACAGCATTGCAATCCGATTCTCAGAGAGAGAGCTATGAATATTTTTCCACGATCACCTTTTTGAGATGAAATTTAGAAGCCTCAAAAAGCCCTAACTTCCATAGATCTTATCTCTGAAAATATTTCAAACCAATATCTAAATTTTTTTGATGATGTTCCTCAGGATTGTGGCTTCACACTCTAAAAATTTCAGCTTCTGAACCTTATTAGAAAAAATGTTATTACGAAAATACCACGATGAATTGTTTCAGTTAAATTCAGGAGCCTACAAAATGACCTAACTTGCACAGATCATATCTCCGAAAATATTGTGAACCAAGATCTGAAATGTTTTGAAAATGTTCCTTAGGATTTTGGCTTTGCACTCTAAAAATTTTAGATTCTGAACCTTTGTAGAAAAAAAATTATAGCGAAAATTCCACGCTGACCTGTTTGGAGCAGCAAAACCCTAGAATCTCAAACCTCTGATACCAAATGTTGTGAAAACAGCTCCAAAAATAGAAGAAAAGAGATATCAACGCCTTAGAAATAATCCACTTCGAGGGGGAAATCTCCAATACATTACATGAATGAACAATTCTTGGATGATTCAAATTACAAAACCTCCTTTCTATATATAGGAGTCCATAGGGCCACAATGTAATCCTAGTCGACCTAAAAATAATAATTTAAGGGCACAATAATAACAATATGGGGGTTGCAAGGGTACAATAATAACAATAATGGGGGTTACACTAACAACAATAAGGGACTATACTAGTAATATAGGGACCTAACAATGTCAAAGCATTTCTTTGTGCCATTTCTATTATCCAACCCGATTGGATAAATAAAGAAAGGGATGAATGGAAGAATGACAAAGAGGTGTGGAAACTCAAGCATAATATTCTTTTGGAATTGCACACCACCCCCTTAGGAGGGGACGTATGATTTAAAAAAAATTATCATACGTTAAGAAAGATTTTTTTTGGAATGGTCTTAAATGTGAGATTCAAAAGTTTTTGGAATAATGTTTGGTTTTATAACAAAATAAAGATGAGACAATTAATTCCCTGGGTATGTTACAACCTTTATACATTCCAATTCAAAGTTAGGATGAGCTTTCAAAGGAGTTTATCACATGTTTACCCATGTCTAAAGGAAAGAGTGTCATCATGGTGGTAGTTGATAGAATTACCAAGTATGCACACTTTTGTGAATTATCTCATCATTTTAAAGCCAGTATAGCTGCTACTGTGCTTATGGAAATAATTTACCAAGTATTTCCATAGATTATTGTAAGTGAAAAATATCCCATTTTCACTGGAAATTTTTGGATGAAATTATTTTCTTGTCTTGGTACTCGATTAGCTAATAGATCATCTTATCATCCTCAATCTGGAGGGAAAACTGATATAGTGAAAAAAAATTTGGAAGGATATCTTCGTTGCTTTGTATATGATAAAAAAACACAATGGGTAAAGTGGTTAGCTCTAGCTGAATGGTGGTATAACACCTCCTTCCATACTGCAACAAAAATGATCCCATTTATTACACTTTATGGATATCATCCACCATCCATCACATCATATTGAAGAGAAATTATAAGGTTGAAGCAGTGGAATATCACATTGATCATCAACAAAAAATTATCCAACTCTTAAAGGATAACCTCAATCTTGTGCAGAATCGAATGAAACAACAAGAAGATAAATATCGTAGTGAGAAAATTTTTGATATAGGTGACTAGGTATTTTTACGGCTACAACCATAAAAACAAATGTCCCTCAAGCAAGCTAAGAAGGATAATAAATTATCACCCAAGTACTATGGTCCTTATAAGGTTGCAAAATATGGGTACTATGACATACAAATTGGAGCTTCCTGAACCTTCTTGAGTACAACCAGTTTTCCATTTTTCATGCTTAACGAAGGTTATTTGTGAAAATATCCCAGTTCCAACAATGTTTCCATAAATTGATGAATAAGTAAAAAAAATATTTCATCTTGAAACAATCACGGAAACAAGAACATGACATCTAAGGAATCTATAAATTTCATAGTATCTCATTAAGTGGAAGAACTTACTTGCTGAAGGCTCCACATGGGAGGATGAGAATTTTATGCAGAAGCATCCTTAACTACTCAAGCGTTGATGATAACACTTTTTTGAAGGAGAGGGGCATGTTAAGTCCCTATAATACTAGTGTATTCCCATTATTGTTATTTTTAGTGTAGCCCCCTACTGTTATTTTTGTTCCCATGTATACCCCATGTTGTTATTGTTGTGCCCTGTAGAAGCTCACTATTGTTATTGTTGTTCCCTTACATTATATTGTTATGTAGGCTCTGATTATATTGTGACCCCTTAGACTCCTATATATACCAAGGAGGTCTTATCATTTGTATCATCCAATAATTTTTCAGTTATGTAATGTAAAGGAGGTTTCCCCCTCAAAGAGGCTAATTTTTAAGTCATTGATCTATTTTTTATTCTATTTTGTGAGATGGTTGCTTAACATTCCATCACCAAGTATTAAAGTCTTATATATCATCAAAAAAAGTAAGTTAGTAATCCAATCATATTATACAACTAGGGTTTCAACAATATGCTCTTAGAATTTCATGTCATACATTACTAGGGTTTTGTTAAAAACCCTAGATAACATTAATGAATATCAACAATCAAATTAAGAAATTATAAATTCATCAATAGTGTTTCATTATTATTTACTCATATCAATATTATACTAAGGTTTTATCGTAAACCCTAGATACAAACATCAAACGCCAAAAATTTTCACCAAACCATTGTTTCAATTAGGCAGAATCTCATACACATCAGGTTTCGTTCCTAGGACTTTAATTTTAACTATTATAAGTGTTTTGTTAATAAAACCTAATTTACCAAACCCTGATAATCTAAGGTTTCACTATATATACTAAACATTCATAAAAAACCCCTAAATACTAGGGTTTCATAACATTAATAAACCATAAACATTAAGAGTAGAATTTAATTTCTATATTTTATCAACAAACTGTAAGTAGGCTAAGGGTTTCATTATCAACATGCCCTAAGCTTCAAGAGGATAAGGATTTAAAAAGAACCCAAAAGGTTAGGGTTTCACCAGAAATGATCAAATAAGAGATTATATGATAAGGGTAGATTCAATCTAATGATTAATCAGCCTAACAAGAATAATTATGATTAAAAATCCTAAACATAAGAAATTTAGTAATACAAGACAAATTTAAAAATGATCATATATTTTAACGAAGAAGTTTAGCTACAAAATCTTATTAACCTTTAGTTTCTCTTTTTACAAACCTTGTAGGCTTTCCTTGAAGTTATATGTGATACCAAAAGCATGATGTCCATTTGTCAATATAGGGTTTCTATGGAATATAAGAGGATGGACACCTAGGGTTTTCAAATACAAATATTAGCTTACTAAATCATCACATCCATATGTCCTAGGGTTTATCGTATAACCTAAACTACACACAATCCCTAGAAATTAGGAAATGGGGTTTTTATGAGGGAACAAGTAATTTAGGGTTATAGTTCCATATGACTAGGGTTTATCCATGAACCATCTAGGTTTTAGAATCCTAGATATAAAAATAAATATAAAAAGTTAATAATAAACCCTAGAACCATGTAATAAATTAACATTATAATATCTCATGTTAGACCCTCAACAAATGAATATTCTATACATACCTCGCAATTATGTACATCCACCATTCATGATCATAAAGGTTTCTACAAGGATTGCTCCAAGATTCCATAATATTCAAAAGAAAATACTTCCCATGATGTCAAAGTTATGAGTTTCTTGAACAAGTAGTGTTGCCTTTATCATTGAACCAAGATTTTGTATGCTTCTTCCAAACGACTTGAACAATACTGCGACTCTATTGTTATAGCTTATCCTCTAAAGTTGATAGATTTTCCTTTATAAGTGAGATTGTAAGACTTGTTATAAGATACTATCCCTCTAAATAGGGATTCCCAAGCTACTAATATATACTAGATTAATATCCTTAGAATGACTTTCATAAATGTTGTCACATGATTGGGCTTGCTTTATAATGTAGGAGAAGAGATTTCCAAAGAATATATATATATATATATATATATATATATATATATATATATATATATATATATATATATATATATATGTATGTATATGTATATATATATATATATATGTGCAATTGTTAATCACTATAGGGGATTTACTTGTCATGTTGTACAAACTTCGAATACTATATAGACATGCTCAAAATTATGTAAAAGAGTTGTAGAAAGTCCTCAAAATTTGGCATTCTAATTCACTGTTCAATCTCGACTTATGTATGTATATAAGTCTAAAGGTAGACTCATCTTTACCACAACTTCTCATCCTCTACACTAATATACAATACTAGACTTCAGATTTATTGTTCACCTTTTAGACTCAAATTATATGAATATGAATAGCACAGTATTGTGGCTTTTACTTCAGGTATCTCAGCCTTTATGTCATTGTATAGTATAGGTAGAGGATTTTTTAATTTACGCCAAGGATGGCGACTACTCTCAAATCCTTTTGTAGATAGATGAAAATTATTCTATAACAAGCTTAAACAATTCGGTATATGGTCCTTTTTATTTATAGGAATGTAAGAAGAATCTCAGATATTTTTCAAGATAGTTGTGGCTATACTTTTAATTCTCCAAATGCACTTATGCTATAAAATTTTGGATCCTCTTCCAGGATGTATGTAACCTTTAATTTCAGCCCTGTTAGGATAGATTTAGGCATTTACTCCCTACTTTAGAATAATTTTCCTTTTCAAAGCTATTAAATAATCCTCTCCGACCTATGAGATAGAGCTTTTAGGTTCCTCAAGATTTTTCACATATTTTTCATAGGTCTGCAACCTAGCCACTAAGACTAGGTCTTTATACAAGTGCCCAAATTCCATATTTTCTTCCTTCCAAGTGTTCAGTCTTAAATGATTGGCCTTATTTTCTTGTCTTGAAATCTTGTGTGATCTTCTTCCCACCCTCATGAAAATGAACCTTGCTCTAATACCTTGTTGAGAAACTAGGGCAATATGATTAGGCTTTCTTTTAGTTTGATTTCTCTTACTTTGAAAAGTTATTGTAATGTTATATTACTTCCTTTTGTTATTATTACGTTCATTCTTAATCAACATAAATTCCAAACAAATGAAGATCATGAACACAAGAAAATAAAACAAGATGTACCACTCAACTAGGGAAAAACCCAGTCAAACTCTTCCTTAGTATATTCAAATCAAAGTGATACAACCAAGACCAATACAACAACCTCCTCCACTCCATCAAGTTAGCTTCTTCAATATTCAATCAACATCAACAAAATTCAAGGTCAAATGCTTCATGATAGAGATCTCGTCCTTCTTTTTAATCCAGAAATTTTTTACCTATAATGGATCGGTACTGCAATTTTTCTTCTACTTCACATGAGTAACATAAGAATAGATAGAAAATTATTCTTCTTTTCCTTAGCATGGATATCTCTTTTCTTCATAAGTATTTTTATTATTTTAATCGAATTATTCTTAGTTGCAGATCTATATTTTTCCTTGGATGGTCAAGTAGGAATCGTTTATATATAGTCGATTAAGCTTCTTTGAAGGGCTACTTGAATCAAAACATTTGGGAGACTACTTGATGCATTTGGAGGCTGAATTGATGCAGACTAGGAGGAGGGACAAGACACAATAAAAAAAAAATATTTCTTTGACATAATGAGCCAAAGGAGGGTCTTTTACATACTGATTGACTTCAATTTAAAATAAAATCCTAGAGCAAACAATGGGTGCTTTGAACTATTTACCATTGACCCCAACATGAAATCCATGCCTTTATAATTCAATAAAATTCAATTTTCTTTCCTTTTGACAAATACATTACATCATGAATTAAATACAATTATGAATACTGATACTAGTTACATTCTTCAACAGTGGCATCGATAATCACAAATTTTTTTAATGTTAAAACTTTTACTGTTTTAAAAATTTCGATGGATTCATTGGTTCATAATAACAATACTGATACACTTGTGCATTTTTTTTTAAAGCACCGATTGGATATAACAATGTTTGAGAAAAATGTTTTTAAATTTGTAGCAACATTGTTGCATGTACTAGTGCACACACACACACACACACACACACACACACACACAGATTTATTTATAGCACCGATACATAATTACTTATGAGATGCACCATTCTCCTATTTTTTAAAACAATATTTCATAATTTCTATGTTTGCTTTTTCTTTTCTTTTTTAATAGAAGATGATTGATATGATTTCAAAGAAAAAACTATTATAGAAAGCATGATGGTTACCCACCCCAACAAGAGAATGAGGCAAGTTCTTTAACTTTTACTTGAAATTTACTATAGGGTCAAACTAATGTTGTGTATTGGTGAATATGTGCCATTGAGAGAAAAAACTTGGAGAAACTTGATAATACTATTCATAATTTGAGTGCAAAAGAGTGTAAGAACTTTAAGGAAATATTGTGAAGAGATGTATTACTAGGAGGACCATAAGGCAATGGAAAAATATGAGAGATATAGTGGAAATAACATACAGACATAGTTTCCACTTAATACAAAAATCAATCTAGTGAATCCAACAATCATGTTATATTTAAAATATAGGAAACACTTATGAAGCAATGGTTAATTCAAGTTGTGAGAATTGTAATAGAAAAAAATTGTAATAAGGAAAAAAATCATTTAGAAGGTATTACTATTAAACAATATTTTCTATAATATATCCCCAAAATTACTAATTTTATTTTTTTCAGTGTGTTTACTTCCATGTCTATTCAAATAATAATTATTTTTTTTATTTTAGGAATATTATGTGAATTCCAAAGGAGAAATGAGAGGAACAATGATACATGCCATTAAGTATGTCCAAAAAAGTGTACAAGGGTATGGATAAAAAAATGAATACAATTGCATTGCAAGATGATCCATCCCAACAATAACATGCATAAGAGGTATGTAACCATTGATATATTATTTTATGTAGATTAAATTTAATCATCACATGAAACGATATTTTTCAATTGATTTGTTTCAGAAAATAACGCAAAATGGAACCCATTCAATATATAATACAAGATGACAAGGAAGAAAATGGTTGATCGCAATGTTTGTGAGTACTTTTATTTTCAGCCTTACTTAAGACTTCATATTTTTCATGACATTATATTTAAATAATTAATTTTTAGTTTTCCATGGATTTTATACTGTGATAGATGCTAACATACAAATAAGAGTCAAGTGAAGAATTCATTAACATTGAGTTTAGCATGGGTTGTGAGTATATGTTAAAGTATCAAGGGTTAATTAGACAATTCTTTCAGTAAAATCGCATTACAATTATTTGGTCGACGTGCCCAATGTATTTCATCATCATAGTCCTAATTATGAACCACATTGGGTGGTTCAAAATGTGTCAAATAAATAATTGTAATGTGATTTTACCATAAGAATTTCTTAAACAATATGAATCATAGAAGCTTGAATTCATAGACAATTTATTGTTCAACTTTACTCATTTTATAAATATTGGAACAACACACAAGAAACCTTTATATTAATTATATCTATGTTTTTCCTTAACGTATTAAACATTTAGGTAACAAAGTATGGAGCGAAGCCCCCAAAAGATATTTTGAGAGAAGGCATGAAGCATGGCCTCTAAAGAATGTGTACTAACACTTATTGTTCTAGTATGCTTCTAGATTTATGAAATCATGTAGATTCTAATATATGATTGTTGATATACATATTACTCTTTATTTCTATGTTTATATATGGAAGAGCAACATATGGAACATCAAGTACAAGTTTATCAAAAGAATACTAAACTAAAAAACCCAAGTACAATATTGTCTACAAGTGATGAAGAAATGAAACATGCATGCAACTCGAGTAGTGGTAGCAATTCAAGTGATGAATAAAAATCAATATAATTGAATAATATTGCGAGGTGTAATTTTTGGAATATTTGTTTGTGAAAATCAAGGGTTTTGTTTAATTTATTTGAAATTTTGTCCCAACTAGACGAGGACAACTTACTAATAAGTGTAACAACCAAATATTGACATCTTGTTTAATGTATTGGGCATTTGTCCCAATTTGATGTTGATATGTCACCAATAAATGTAACAATTACATATCGGTTGCATTTTGACTATTGTGGACCTTTACAATATCCCATTTTATTTGATAATATGTTTCTAATTCATATATGATAAAATTGGTTTCCAATTATATTGCATTATCCAATGTTGTAAAATATTGCGTAGTGAACTAATTAATATATGAGATTATTTATATTGCTGCAATTAATAGAAAAATAATCCACATGGTAGATAATTTTTTAATGCAATCATCATACCAAAACAAAGTAATAAAAATATGAAAATAAAAATTTAACTTATAGATAATTAACTGAAATTTTGTAGAAATACAAAACATTAAAATACATAAATATTAATGGTGTATTTTCAATTCACTAAGTGTTTCCTACCATAAAAATAGATAATGGTGCACTTTTATGATCATCACACCGTAGTGCCTAGAAATTGTATTACCACATTGGTGGTACAATCACAAAAATCACTACCACTTTAAACAATAATGTACAATTATAATTATCATTCTTTTTTAAATATTATGATGTGTATATATATCTCACACCCTGTTGCTTAAAAGAATTAACTACATCGATGCTTTTTCATTAAAAAATAATATTATTGCTTTATATTTTTTAACACACTAATACCTACAATAGACATGCCAGTGCTTTAGATTAACTAGAATCACCAATGCTTTGATACTATAAAAACGCACCAGTGTCGCGCATGCATGCAATAATATTTAAAACAAAAAAATAAATAATAGTGTGTAAAAATATACATGTATTGGTGTGCAATAAATGATAAATAATGAACCAATGCATATTATTATTAAGAGAATCAGTGTTGTTAGTTGCAAGATGATACATCTAGTGAATAATACTTGAATATGTAATAGTTCTTTTTGTTGGAAATATGGTGCAAAGTGTTGTCCTTGATGGCAACCCACTGAATGAAGATGAAGACATGAGATTTTTGGCATGTGTTGTCCTTGATGGCAATACATCTGATGAAGTTATTCTTGACTTGATGGGCTTGGTAAGTGATGTAAATCTGATGTGATATGATGCTTGTTGATATTATGATGTTAAGTGTTGTCCCTGAAAGTCAACCCACTTGATAAATATGATGGCAACTTACTTGATGAAGTTGTGCTTGCTAGAATATGTTCTTGATGAAGAAAATATGATGTATCTACAGTGTGTACAGAAGGCAATGAAGAAAGGAATTCAGAATGTGCTCAAATTATGATGAAAAGAGTATGTCTCTATGAATACGCGGATCTGTCTAAGGCAAGTCACGTATGCACGCGGAAAAGAATGTTCCAAGTCGTGTATGGGAAAAAGCGCTCAAAAAGAGAAAATCCAGGGGCCCGTGGTATTGAAGGCTCGTGGTATTGGTTTGGCTCATGGTATTGAAAAAGGGGCCCGTGGTATTGAAGGCTCATGGTATTTTTTTGGCTCGTGGTATTGAAAAAGGATAAACCTATATAAGGAGAAGAAATTCATTGTGCAAATGAGGAGCATGGGTGCAAGATCTCTGAGATTGAATGAATACTTCTCTTTGAAGTAGATCTGAATGGAAAGGGTTACACTTGAATGATAAATCTGAATGTATGATGCACCAATGATGAAGAAGGGGGTCTAGATCTGAAATATGTTTGTATGTGCTAGATCTGCTGATGGAAGGCTTAGATCTGAATTGAGGCGAACATCTGTCTGAAGTAAAAGGGTAAATCTGAACTGAACATCTGATCTGAAGAAGTATGATGCTCTATAATGATTGAAGATCTATACGCTACTTCGCCGCAGAAGAAGCGCGTATATACGCGGCTTCGCTAAGAAAAAGTGCGTATGCACAATGAAATATGTACTGAGGTATACGCTGGTTGATGAGGACGAAAGCGTGTATATACGTGACATCATTGAAAGGAAAGCACGTATGAAAACTAGGGTTTGCTGAAGTCTGTGTTAAGAAATGTCTGATCTGTTCTGCTGGTTTACTGATATCTATCACTGAGTTATATGTATCTGTTTCATGGTTGACTGTGCTTAAAAGTATGGAAAGGGTCCAGTCTGAAAATATGATGAAATGTGGCCTGCAAGTTGTGTTCTATTGAATTTGTTGGATCCAGTGTGAAAATTGATGAAACGTGGTCCAAGGTGGTGCTGAGGGTTGTAGCCTTCAGTCAGGGGGTTGTAGCTCCCTTCCAGGTGAGGCTGGTAAACGAGATCAGGGGGTCGTAGCTCCCTTCCAGGTGAGGCTGGTAAACGAGATCAGGGGGTCGTAGCTCCCTTCGAGGAGAGAAATTTGACGTGCGACCGCAGTGCAGTGCCCTAACGTCTTTGGTAGGAGTCTGTGCCGACACATATGTTGTAAGATGTTTTCTATATATAATAAAATATTGAAGGTTGAGCAGGCTGCGACGGTGGTTTCTCCCGACTTGGGTTTCCACCTAAAATCCACAGTGTTCATGTGATGCTTTGTCTGATGGTTTATTACGTATTCTTTATGTTTGCGGTAACTAACATGAGATGAATGGGTAATATGAAGAACTAAGTTAATAAATATCTGCATAATTAGATCTCTGCTAATACGCGAGTTGTATGAAGGATATCCGCGTGTATACACAAGTTTACTAAAGGAAAGTAGCGTATGGGTTTTAAGGAATGAAAAAAGTAAAAAGTTTTGAATATGCAGTAAATACTGATTCACCCCCCCCCCACCCCCCTCTCAGTATTTTTCCCAACACTTTTAATGTTGAGTATAAATCCATCCGTGTGGAAATTTTGTAGACGCACCTAGAAAAATGTTAGAAAAATATTTTCTATAATCTCCACTTAGCAATATATTTTATTAAAAGAAAGAACCATTTAAGATTTCACTAAATATTCCACACCAAATAACAAATAATAAACAAGAAACAAATATATTTTATTATAAGAAACAACCATTTAAGATTTCACTTGGATTTAATCAAGTTTATTATTCAATGCTAGAAAATATAAGACCTCCCCCTGATTCAGCTCTCTTGCATTACCCAAGTGCCTTTGATATAGAAATAGAATTTAAGCTAAGAGAAAGATATTCATAAACACTTGAACACATGCAGAATATTACAATTGATGTAGAAATTAATCTGCTGATTAGAAGAGAAAAGTTGAAAGTAGGAGAGAAGAACAACATTGCAGAGGTAAAACTTGAATTTTTTTTAAGTAAAATAGAGGAAAGGATACAAAAGATCAACATGAAAGATGAATTTTTCATTCAAGATCACCATGACCCATTTATTAAAGAAATAGTAAATGTTACTGGTCATAAACACTTTCCTGCTAATGCTGAATACCATAGATCAGAAAATGAATTTACAGATCAATATATAGAGAAGTAATCTCCTGATCTAATGTGTATGTTTGATGACATTCCTCCTTTTAAAGATTTTACTAACTATGTGTTGGAGAGGTAAATCCCCTTTGCGGACAGAGGTGATCCCTACTAGCCCAGATCAGGTCTAGCAACAATCAGACATGCAGTGACGCAGGTCTCTAGTTACAAAAACGACAAAACACAACGAGTTGCCTACCTCAGGTCCTACACAATGGTCATCGAAGAAAGGATGACGCTTCCCATCCTCCGCTTTGGCAAATCACGATCCTTTCGCTTAACACATCTGAACACCTACACACATGCGAAGAAAAACAACGATACACAGCATAGAATCTAAAAATTGTAACCATACATCAGTCAGAGAGGATGTAATTCATTGCATCAAAGACAAAGACACATGAATGAAACCATAATCAAAGTCACTTATCATTAATCATAATAAAATAAAGATACAACCGAAAGCTCTGACACTGCATCTTCCTTCGACGGGGTCGACAGTGGAGCACGTCTCAATGAAGCTCGTTGGAAATGGGACAAAGCTCTCTCTCTTCGGCTTGGCTCTCAAAGGCTATCTAGTGATAGTCTCGTTGCTACAGATTCAACTCTTCTCTAGTGCTATTAGGACTACTAGCTTGCTAAGGAAAAATGGCAAGCTTATATAGATGGTGGAAGGGGAGTTGGGATCCCTACAATTGTGGGATTGGCCCTATCCTCAAGGAAGCTTCCATGATAGGTGGAAAACCACCTCCCATACATGGAGATCTGGAGCCAAACATCCCAACTCATTTTAGAGACTCGTTCAAGAGTTTGTTAGAATCAAACTTTTGCCATTCATTTTTAAAAAACAATTCTTATTAAGTTTGGCATGAGTGAGACACTAGGACAGAGCGCCAGTTGGCACGCCCTCTATGGTAGATTTTCCCCATTAGCGCGAGGGCTAAAATGGCTAGTTGCGCCAAGGAACAAATATCAGTTTTTAGGGTTTTTCAAAGGAAAATTTATTCAGACGAATGATTGTCCTTGTCAAGGGGGATGCCATGAAAGTGGTTTCAGGTTATGTCACTACTCATAGGTCACGGAAAAGGCCCTCCAATGTGCAGGACGGGGGATTTCAGGGACGGTGACAAATTATTGTGTAACAAATGCCCCATAAAGCATGAGGCCCGAGAGAGAGAGAGGGGTGAAATGACTTATGAGAACGTGCCCAAATAAAAACACTATCGTCGAAAAACCTGCGTAGACAAGTACAACCAATATCTCAAATAAATGGTATGTGGTATGGGCGCAGCCATCCATAATAGAGCATACAATAATCAGGATCCAAGGTATGGACGCAACCATCCAGATAGGATCAACAAGCAGACTTAGGTATGTTTGTAGCCATACAATCAATGAGTCATGTAATCAATAATGATAATCCACAAAATCCACAGCCTGGATTCCATCAGACAAAACCCAAGGTCTTGTGCTCCATCTCAAACCAAACCGAGTACAAGTCCTAGCATGTGAATAAGTGAGCTGAAGTTGAACATGCAAGAACATCGTCTGATTACCAGCCAATGATGAAAGTTGTTAAAAGACGTGAGAGGAACCACCAACAATGACAATGGCCCTCAAGGTACTAGAGGTACAATCCATGGAATGTGAACAATGAGCTGGCATCGAACACCCGCAGAATCATTCGATCAAAGGCCAATGATGAAAACCTTGCGTCAAATGTGAAGAACCTTCCATTGAGGCATGCAGGCTCCAAGGTACCGGAAGGGAGTCTCTAGATCAGCTTCCTGGATAATGAGCTGGAGTCGACAGGAAGTGACCATGATCAAAGGTGGGCCATAGTGTTTCCTAGATCATCGACACGAGACAGAGGAGCATAATTTTTGTGAATCAAGATCAGTAGAGAATCAGAGGAGGGTTGAAAACTGTAGAGGTCAACTTTTCTTGAACATATCGGCAACATGACAGTGGATTTGGCAGTACTTGACATCAAAGGTTTTGAGGTCATGATGACGAGGCAAAGAGCAGATGAGAGGTCAGAAAGGATCACCCAAACCCATGGAGGCAAGCAGAAAACGAGATGAGATGTCCCCAACCCGACACGACTGCAGAAAAGTTCCATGTTCAAGAGTGACATACTGCCGACACGACGATGATACTGGTTTCATTTTTCCCCACCATTTCTGGTGAGTACCCCAATTATTTTTGAAAACAAGCTTGAAGGGGATAACATACGCTTGTGATATAAGTTTTTCCTTCAGAAAAATCCAACCTAGTACATTTAACGAGCCCTAGGAAGGAGGAACTCGAGTATCATCATTATGATGGAATCCGATGTCATCAGATTTTAATGAGTCTGATAAAGGAAGAACTCGGCATATTTTCATGTTTAGAGAGTTTAAAAATACAACGGAAAAGTAAACTCCAATAGTCCCTTTTCGTAGATAGTTCCTCAGATCCGAAAAGGTAGAAAAATATGTCTGAGAAAACCTCCTAATCATGATAGGCTAGGGTATTCCTTTTTCGTAAATAATCTATCCTAGCCCGAAAAAGGGGTAAATGTATACTGGGTAGATGTTGTTTCAAAACCAATTTAACGAGATCAAAATGACAAGTGACTCAATAATATTTTCATATTTAGAGAGTCAGAAAAGAGCTGAAAGTTGACTCCTCCTGGAGGAACGAGTGGTATAAAAGGTAGCAACTGGTTCCAGTAATGGTGGAACTTCTCAAAACAAGATAAAGGTCAATAGGTTGGCTAACAAGACCACTCATCGTAGCGGTTCCTTGGGAACAGGTAAAATAATCAATTGAAGGCGTATGATCAGCCAAGCAGATGGGGACGATGGGATGAGAAAACCAAGGCTCATCTGGCAAAAATAGGCTGATAAAATGGCAATCACAAGAGGTAAAATGGGAATGGTTTCATTTTTACACAAGCTTGAAATCAGGAAACTTTGCTTGAAGTTTGTTTCATTTTTACACAAGCTTAAAACAAAGATAAACTATGCTTGAAACCAATTTCATTTTTACACAAACTTGAAACGGAAACAAACTATGCTTGAAAAATTAAGCATGCCCCCAGCATGGTGACTCAATTCGAGGTACATGCCCCCTAAGCTTCAGTCCATATGTAAGGCAGATGGATTGAAGGTTCAAATTACGAGATTAAGGAAAAGACTCGACTGGTATTTTAAGAGATATTATCAAAGACTCGAATTGAACAAGAAAGTGTTTCATTGTTTTAACGAGGTTGACACACTTAAAATAACTGTCCTCGTAAGAGCTTGTTTCATTTTTTAAGGAGCTTGGAAAAATAAAAAGAACTCTGCTCCGAAGAGCTTGTTTCATTTTTTAAGGAGCTTGACACAAGAAAACGAACTTTGCTCTGACAGATATCATCATAATGAATAAGAAGTCATAGCTTCCAAGGGTTTCCTAGCCGATGGAAGGAAACATCTTGGAAGTCAGGACCCAATGCCCCCAACACACTATGCACGATGGCATCTTCACAGAGCACAGGCACGGGGTAGGTAGCCACATAGTTGACCTGCGATGGGGCAGATACAACGGTTGGATAAAAACCAAGCAGGGATGATGGTGGGCCAACTGCCACATCAGGACCAAAGAACGAACGTTGATCAATGGTCACGATTCATCCTTCATGTGGAAAACAGACCACACGAAAAAGGGAGTAGACGAGCACTCCCATGTCAAAGGTGTAATTGCGCCCCAAGAGAAGATTGAAATCCAAGGGGCCTGGAACAACCATTACATCCATATGGATAGTTTTACCTCCCAAAGTAATAGGTAACCTTGGAAGGATCCCCAACGGTTGACTAGTTCTTCTGTTGAATGTCAACATATTTTGCGTAACAGGCGCAAGAGATGGTGAACCGAAAGCTTTCCAAGTAGTGGAGGATAAAATACTAACAGACGCACCTTCTTCTATATTCGTGCTGGGTACGACAAGACCAAAGGTCTATACCGTTATCTTGAAAGGCATGTAACACAGAAGGCGGTATCCTGAAAATGGATTCCAATCAAAGGAAGCGACCAAACTACTTGGAGGGGCTACCATCGAATCGATATGGTCTTCCCCTGGTGTTACGAAAGAAGAAGGAGCATCCTCCATGACCTCCATCTCGAAGTTGGGAGGAGTATCCTCTGGGACCTCCATCACGGGAGGCAGAGGAAAAGCTTCTTGAGGTATAGGGACAGGAGAATCCTTCTCCAAATCTGAATAGTCTGAAGAAACCAGAAGAACATGAGGGGTCTGAGGTCCACTCTCAACGGAAAATACCTGGTGCACCGTAGGCAGGATCAAGTTGACCGATTCCACGTCTAATGGTTGGTCAGAAACGAATTCCTGAATTTGAATTTCCGGGGGAGCGGGATCGACCAAGGATGACTCTTGACCAATCGTAGGATCAGCTAGTGGGGGACTCAGAGAAAGATGTTTATAACCATCCGGGAGGTGTGGTGTAGAAATAGTTGAGTTTTCCAAAACTCTCTTGGCTTCATCCATATACAAACAAAGGTGAATGGCATGGTGCCCTTCACAGAACTTACAACGATTGGTAATCTTACCCTGCTTCGTAGGAGCCTTACCAGCACCAGCTGAAGACGTGCCCCCAACCTGACTCCCAGAAGCCAAGGGAAATGGTGGACGACCATTGGACCATACTTCGAGCACCTTGGGAATGCCAGGGAAGTATCAAAGAAGATGGTCTCTTGTGCACAACATGCAAGGGAACTTGACTTTTCGTGGAGGATTGGGAGGTTCATCGAGAGCAGGTATTTTAGAAGTAGTAGCTGCAACCTTAGCCTCTCTCTTATTGGACTTCTTCTTCTTGGTATTCTTCTTCTTCTTCTTAGCCACCTGGGTACTAGAATCCAAAATTTCACCAGGTGAAGTAGAAGACGAGGACGAAGAAATAGGCGAAGAAGGGGAGAGATCCACCTTCGAATCAACATGGCGTTGCTAAGGTGGAGGAGATGGTTGAATAGAGATCGAGGCATTCAGGACCACTGAGGTTGAAAATAACCAAACAAGCAACCCAACAGTTAACCCAGGAAGGGACAACATTGCCATATAAGGAGCGCCAACATTTCCAAAAGGAGGAAAAGGAACAAGATTCCCTTCGGAGGGGATTCCTTGGTTGGTGACCTCCAGAAAAGTTGTCATCAGAGACAACTCAAAAAAACACCCTAAGGAAACTAACTTTAACCAGGAATATTTCGTGGGCAGTTAATTTTAAAACACTGAAACCAGACTCTACTATTTCATATTTTAAGAGTCGAGAAACAAGAAAAAGGTGTCTTTATCGCTTTTAGTTTGGAAACAAGTGTGAAAGGACAAGTGCTTGACGATATTTTCAAATTTAGAGAGTCAGTAAAGATCAAACTGACTGCTCTAGTAATCTAGGTAAGAGGTGTACCAAGTTTCCGTGAACTGCAATATACACCTTGGTGATCAAATGAAAGAGAAATGACCAAGGACTTTCCGGACGTGCAGGTAGTCTCCCCGAATGCTGTGTTCGGTGTATCACGGTTACAAGGCGACAGACTCGGCTTCCTATGGATAAAGTATAGCAACCTAATTGGGTCTCCCTTTATATATGTGACGGTACGAGGAGCACAAGTTCATACTAGCATTGTCTGAAGCCAGATGGCGAACGACAGCTACTAGGTTTAACGATGTCGGAACACGTCACTAGCCTAGACCACTAAAATGTGAGCGTTAAGTTTCAATGCTTCCTTAGGTTGATTGAATAAATTTTATGGTTGATCTTCAATTATGGCTCTATTTCAAGGCCCTACCGCATTTCATCTGACAATCTCCTATATGCAGCTATATGAGAAAAGAAACCTTTCAATTCAATGAATGCTATCTAGTTAATGGAAGAGCTTCAAACAATGATGCAACAAACAACAATGCTGAAAACGAAACTTTTTCCAAACTAGATGCCTTTCACTACCCAAAAGTACTCTCAAACATTCAACGATGCGAATAATGCAATGTAATCTATGGAAAATCCTCTTTTTCGAAAACTATGCAACTGTAATCTATGCACAATTTCCCTTTTTTTTTTTGAAAGAATAAGAATGCACTCAATGCATTTTTCGATGAAATGAGAATCTACTTAATGCATAATTTTATGAAAGAGAATGCACTCGATGCGATTTTTAGCTTTCAATCATTAAACAATGTGATCTAAGTTCAATGATAAATCTCAAGGATACTTTTCAATGCAATGTGATCTAATGCATTTTAACAAAAATAAAGCTTTGAGATGAAAACTAAATGAACGCAAATCTCCTTAATGAAAGGATGAATGCAAAAGGGATGAAAAAAAACACTAAGAATGCAATCGTTGTTTTGAACGCTTTGTAACGAAATTCCTTAAAAGGCTACAAGACATACGAGGTCAAACACAAAGAGGACTTCCAAAGCATGAGATCAAAACAAGGCATTAATTCCCTTTTACATTAAGAAATCATGTAAAGAAGACATTCCAGCTGAACAATGAGAAATGTAATATATGCTCATATAGAGAAAAGACCAGAAGGGAAAGACACACTGGTGAAGGATTTAGGGAACAAAACTCAATTTTCACACATCCTAAAATTGGCATGACTTTTGTGGGTGAAACTAGTGCCAACTGGCGTGAATTTCTCACTAACAACTAGCGCCAATGGCCAATTGGCGCAGGTTTCTAACTGAAAACAAGCGCCAATGCCTGAAAATGAAAAAACAAAGAATTTCTCCCAACCAAGACCAGACTCACCACTTCAATAAAAATCTAAAAGTAACCTAGAAGCAAAAGTACTGACCAAAAAAATCCCGAACAAGGGAAAACCCTAGCACCTATAGGAAATGGCGTGACTGTTTGGTTGTAATCCGTGCCAGACAGGGGATGGTGCGAGTGATGAACTGGAAACTTGCGCCAATGGGTGCGACTGTCAGGGTGGAAACTGCGCCATTCAAGCCAACCATGAAAAGATGAAAATTTCAGAAAAGCATAGGTCAGATCTCATCCTTTAGGGCTGAAAAAGGGTCTAAGACCAAGGAGGCAAACCAGAAGAAGAAATCAATCAAACACAAGCCAAAGGCAACCAAAAAAGACAAAAATAACTCCAATTAAGTCCCCAATGGAGTCGCCAGTTTTTTGGAGAGGTAAATCCCCTCTGCGGACAGAGGCGATCCCTACTAGCCTAGATCGGGTCTAGCAACAATCAGACATGCAGTGACGTAGGTCTCTAGTTACAAAAACGAAAAAACACAATGAGTTGCCTACCTCAGGTCCTACATAATGGTCGTCGAAGAAAGGATGACGCTTCCCATCCTCCGCTTTGGCAGATCATGATCCTTCCGCTTAACACGTCTGAACACCTACACACATGCAAAGAAACACAACGATACACAACATAGAATCTAAAAATTGTAACCATACATCAGTAAAAGAGGATGTAATTCATTGCATCAAAGACAAAGACACATGAATGAAACCATAATCAAAGTCGCTTATCATTAATCATAATAAAATAAAGATACAACCCAAAGCTCTGATGCTAGATCTTCCTTCGGTAGGGTCGACAACGGAGCACGTCTCAATGAAGCTCGTTGGAAATGGGCCAAAGCTCTCTGTCTTCGGCTTAGCTCTCAAAGGCTATCTGGTGATAGTCTCGTTGCTACAGATTCAGCTCTTCTCTAGTGCTATTAGGACTACTATCTTGCTCAGGGAAAATGGCAAGCTTATATAGATGGTGGAAGGGGAGTTGGGATCCCTACAATTGTGGGATTGGCCCTATCCTCAAGGAAGCTTCCATAATAGGTGGAAAACCACCTCCCATACATGGAGATCTGGAGCCAAACCTCCCAACTCATTTTAGAGACTCGTTCAGAAGTTTGTTGGAATCAAACTTCTGCCATTCATTTTTTAAAAATAATCCTTATTAAGCTTGGCATAAGTGAGACACTGGGACAGAGTGCCAGTTGGCGTGCCCTCTATGGTGGATTTTCCCCATTGGCGCAAGGGCTAAACTGGCTAGTCGCACCAAGGAAAAAAGATCAATTTTAATGGTTTTTCAAAGGAAAATTTCTTCAGGGGAATGATTTTCCTTGTCAAGGGGGATGCCATGAAAGTGGTTTTAGGTTATGTCACTACTCATAGGTCACGGAAAAGGCCCTCCAATGTGAAGGATGGGGGATTGCAGGGACGGTGACAAATTACTGTGGAACACTATGATCAGTATGATGATAATTATGTTATCCAAACTCAGGCTAACTTTAAATAGCAATCAGAAGCTAGTTTATGGGATGAGGAAATGCAGTTTCAATAGCTTGAATACAATGATCAATTAATGCAAATCAACTATGAAAGTGAGAAAGAAAGTGTGAAAATTTTGGAAATAAGTGAAGGATCTTTGCCTCTTTGTTTTGCTTCATTTCAGTTCATTAGAGACAAATTTAAAGCAATCAGTAATCAACAGTCTTTAGGAATTGTTATTGACAACAAAGAAGAAAATAAAACTCTTGATAAATATTATTTAGTTTCACAATTACAATTATCAAATTCCATTGAAATACCTGATCAAATGATACATGAGATTTCTATACCACTATGTTTTGAATCATTTCAACCTTTAAAGGAAATATGGTATAATATATTTAGAGCAAAGGATGAGCAGTCTATAAAAATCTATGAAATCTCATTGAAATCCATATCCCCACAAGTTTTTCATGATCCAATAGTAGATATGTTGGATAATGAATGCATTCAAAGCCTTTATCCATTTATTGACTATGAGCTTCAAGATAAAAATGATAAAGGTTTCATCAGACAAACATTTTCATCACAAAGCTTATTTGAAAATCAACAATTAAATTTGCAGGGAAATAACAGTTTAGTTTCATGGCATGGAGGCCATTCAGAATAGATGTATAGTTGCTTGGATCCATTGAACATTTGTACATATACCTCGGAAGATCCTTTTGTACAATTTCTAGAGTCAACAAAGGAAATTGAGTATTTCCTTATCTTCACATTTGTTGAAATTTTTTTATTGAGAAGTATAACTTCAATTCCAATCATAAATAAGCACATGCAACAAAATACCTCAATGTAGATAATGCTTGAATGGTTGCATTGGTTGTTCCATTTTAGCTAACCAACAGTTGGACAACTGATTAGAGTAAGTAGATAGGATTTCAGTTTGATTGAATTCAGTTTTCAACAAGTGTTGAAATAAATTCATTAAGATTTAAAGCCAAGAAGAAGGTCCTAAGATCTTAATGATCTAGTAATTGGTTTGAAGGTTGCAGAAGTTCAACAGGTACCAGATTTTAGTTTGTATAAAATCTTTGATTTCAGTTCAAAATTTTCAATCAGAGAGATTATATAACAAAATCATGAGCAATCTTGGGATTGGCCCAATTGACCAGGCTACTAGTCGACGATGTTCTTTACATCTCACAAGGAGATGGCATCCTCACATGAAGCCATTGTTAGGGTCCTATAATAATAGGATTCATAATTTTGAATTTGCTATGTTAAAATCTTGTAATATTGTACATACCTTTTATTTCTTCAAATGTTTTACCATATTTAAAAAATGAAAAGAGGGTAAGTCCTAAAAGAAAAATCAAAAGACAAAAAGAAACAAAGATAAAAGAGAATATTAAATATGAACCCCACCAAAACAGATCATGAAAGTGTTGCACATTCAAAAGCCACTAATTTAGTTTACTTTATGCAAATAAGATTGTGTGTAGCATGTTAAAAATGCCACAATCCATGAGGGTCAAACAACATAATATTTACTTAATCATATTTTAAATTTCATGTTGATAGTTAGAGAATAAATATCTAGCCAAACTGTTTAATCTTGGCAGATCAGTAGTTATATAGAGAATAATAATGAGCTCAACAGTTTAATCTGAGCCATTGGAAGTCATAAGGTAGAATTAGATATTTTTCTTATCAAAGAAAAAATAAAGGGTCTGGAAGCTCAAATGCACCCAAAATAAACAAAGGAAATAAAAATGTTACGATAAAGAAAGGGTAGGTAGAAGCAATTCTCACAAGGCATGAAAAGCATTAAGTTGGCAATTTCATATCACTAATATCCCTCAGAAATCCCCTTCCTTTGCTAAAGACCATAATTTCATTTACAAAAGGTATTTTCCCCTGTAAAAAGTCCCTTTCCTTTTGAAAATATCCATTCCCCTTCATTTTTAACCTTTTTCCCTTATTCTACCCATTTCCCCTACCTAAAACCCATTCCCCTAGTTAAAAAACCCTTTTTCCCTTATTCACTTCCCTTTTTCGTTTAAAACATGTAAAACCCACTTTTACATAGTTTTTTAAAATAAATAAAATCTCATTCAAAACCCTTCCCGACATTTTAACACATATCACCATGTAATTTCTAAAAACCCGCATCATTATTCATTTAACCCTCTAATTGTATATTTAAATTCTCGTATTTTATACTTCCTAACCCATATTTGATTAAAACCATTAATATTAGCTTAAAATAATGTATTATTAACCCGCCGCATAATAGAAATCCTAGGTCCCACCTTATAAACTCACCACTCATGACGTTCGTCTGATTTCCTTAGATCGAATCCAACGGCCCCTACACCATTTCGCGCTCCTCACTCTCTGATGATTAACACCTTGGAAGAGTTGCGAAATGGGTGGTTTTCGCACTCCACTCCCCTGTCATGCGAAAATATTACATTTCATCACACTCTCATCCTTTAAACTGCTTTACCATCTTTTGGGATGTGATAAAAAATGAAACTACCTCTACATCATTTCGATAAACTGCTTCTCCATATGTGTAGTACGAAAAAATTTGCCCACTGTTAAACCAATGCAAAAAACCCTGAGCTACTGTTATAAACCCCACGCTGTGCTAAAATTTCTATATCACTCTGCACTGTGTATTAAGCACCCATTGTTTGAAATCCATTCCTACACCCGTCGGGAGACCACAGAGTTCTCCAAAAACGAAATCCTGTCATGGCCTATCTCTGTTTTAATTGCATAAAATAGAATATTATTTCCAAATATGAAATAAAGCCATTTCTAGCCAGAGATAAAAATCCACAAATCTGAACTCTGTCCACAAAATTCCCAATTCAAATGAAGCCATTGTCCGCTCTTTGCAAACCCATATTTCATTAATAGATTGTTTCAGTTTTTGCAGGTTATTAAAACATAAGATTTAGGAAACAATTTTAATACTAGTTAAAAACCTGTTTCTTCCAGATTCTTGAAAAGAGAATTTTATTGGTTTTCCTTAAAATAAAAGACAATTATCACAGAGACAGTAATGTTCTAACAGAGAGGAAAGGCTTTTACTCAGCAGAAGGTTACATACAGGTGAAAGAAGACAAATGGAACAAAAAAACAGATGAGAAAGAATTTTCAAAATATGAAAGAGTTTTTTGTTTCTAACATACTCATATACAAAAACCCCTCTCACTTTTCTAACTCCCATTATGGTTTTGGAAATTTTAAACAATATTTGAAAACACTTTTTACAGAAAAATCTTGTTTATTAATCATTTTGCAAAGAAAATTGTGGCCAATAAGAAATGAATCTTGTAAACTTGGAGGATATTTATGTTCCTAAGATTCCAATATACAAAAACCTATCTCATGTTATGCACAGGTATTACAGAATGAGAGATACATGCACATATTCACAGCCTATTTTTTGGACTATGAAAAGTTTTGTTTTACACATCGTTTTGCAGAGCCTATTGTGAACAACTGGAGAGGAATTTTAGGAAAATGAGAGAGGTTTATGTCAAAGACATATTTATCTACAATAACCTCTTTCACATTTTACATATCTATCTCTCATTGAGATATAAAAAGGGATTTCGGGACCCTATATTTCAGAAATTCGGGAGGAAAAAGCTCAAACACAGTTAGTGACTTGGATGCCACCTCATCAAATAAGAGTTGCTATCAAATTCACAAAGGTAGTGCCACATAGATTCATTAGTTTTTAATGTCCTATGTTTGAGTTCTATTTATGTAACACAGTTGTAGATATTTGTAAGAAATCTTGATATTTTTTCAAGATATTTTAGTTTAGAATTTGTATAAATACTTCATCATTTGAAGTAATAGATTTTGGATTTTGTAACTAGGAACCTCACCATTTAGGGTGATGCAGTCCACTAAGTTCAAGTGGCAATTTTCATTAACAAAAGAGAATTTTTTTCAGGATTCATGTGCCATATCTACTGGTGAATTTTTCCTCATTGTATATGTGCTTTCCTTTGTTTCCATTTTATTGTTTTAATTGTCTAACAGGAGTATTAGCTTTCCTTTGTTTTCATTTTATTGTTTTCTTAATTATGAATTGTCTAACAAGAGTATTATTGCAAAATCTGTTAAGCTCATACACTCTTAATTTAACTGTTAGTAATCTACATGTTTTCTTCTGATATCCAGATTAGGGAATTCTTCATTGCTCCCTAGTTTCAATTGAGCCTCTATTCTTATGTACAGATTAGGGAATTCTTAAATGCTCCCTAGTTTTGATTAAGTCTTCCTTCTTATTTTATTACATTTCATCCAAATCTAAAGGATCCAGTAGTAATATCTATCTTTCCCTATTTCACTTAAGCTTGATACTTCTACAAATTGATCACCCAATCCTCTTTGACTCCATTGCCCAATGGCCTTCCTCTGCATTTCCAATCAAAACCAATTAAAAGCCCAACTCTGTACTTATTAACTAGCCTAATATATATTACAAATAAAGCTAAATGACACAGAGAGAGCCCTCTCTGAGTTTAGGAGGGCTAGATACTAAAATCAAAAGTAGGTTTGTGGTTACCTTGGTGATTTATTTCTTTAGTCTTGAGAAATTACAGAGTGATAACATAATGGCGACCATACTGGGGAAGAACGTCTTCTTCAGAAAGATTATACAAGGATCACATTTGATCTATGATGGTGGACAATTATCAAACACACAAGGGTTAAAATCATCCACCTAGTGACTCCAATTCCAAATCAGTTTCAAAATCAAGACTCCACTGAAGAAATGAACCTGGAAGAACATCATGGGAATATCAGGTTTTCAACTTGGATCTTAAACCAAGACATTATGTTCTTTATTATCAAGAATGTTTGTTAATGTATATTGTATTTTAGTGATGATATTAGACTAATATTTGATTATTTTCCTTTGAAGAGTGTAAATATAAACTCTCCTTTTGAGCAACTTCCTGATGGAACTAATGATGATCATTTTCCAATTGATAAGCCTCAAGCAATCAAGACTGATCTTACAATTCATTTACATATTCTTGTACCTTGTAAAGTTCCTGATAGATATAATCCCATCATCTTACCTCATGTACTCCATAATTTACTTGATAACTATTACAAATACCTCCCTCAGTTTTATGGATAAAATGATAACATCACTGCTGAAAAACATATTCAAGGTTTTCAAAATTATATGGATTTATTTGAGATTGATGAAGATGATGTTAGAATCAGGCTTTTTTCTCTTTCTTTGGAAAGTAAAGTTAAAAGTTGGTTCAACAATATGCCTATTGCAAGCATCTCAAATTTCCAACAGCTTTCCAAAAATTTCCTTGATAAATGGATAACCAAAGTCAATATTTTCATAATCATAGAAGAATATAATCAATTGAAAAGACAACCAAATGAGTCAATACATCAATTTTCTGCTAGATTTAATCAAGTTTATTATTCAATGCCAGAAAATATAAGACCTTATCCTGATTCAACTCTCTTACATTACCCAAGTTCCTTTTATCCAGAAATAGAAATCAAGCTAAGAGAAAGAGATTCAGAAACAATTGAACACATGCAGAATATCGCAATTGATGTAGAAATTAATCTGTTGATTAGAAGAGAAAAGTTGAAAGCAGAAGGAGAGAAGAACAACATTGCAGAGGTAAAACTTGACATTTTGTTAAGTAAAATAGAGGAAAGGATACTAAATATCACTATGAAATATGAACTTTTCTATTAGGTCCCTATAATACTAGTCTATCCCCTGATTGTTGTTAGTGTAGCCCCCTTATTGTTATTTTTGTACCCCTGTAATCCCCATATTGTTATTATTGTGCCCTTACATTAATATTGTTAGGTCCACTAGGATTACATTGTGGCCCCATGGACTCCTATATATAGAAAGTAGGTTTTGTCATTTGTATCATCCAAGAATTGTTTATTTATGTAAATTATTGGAGGTTTCCCCCTTGAAGTGGCTGATTTATAAGGCATTGATCTCTCTTTTATTCTATTTTTGGAGGTTGTTTCATAACATTTGGTATCAGAGCTTTGGATTTTAGGGTTTCGCTGCTCCAAACAGGTCATCGTGGAATTTTCACTATAAATGTTTTACTACAAAGGTTCAGAAGCTGAATTTTCTATAGCCCGAAGCTGAAATCCTGAGGAACATCGTGTAAAAATTTCAGATCTTGGTTCACAACATTTTCAGAGATATGATCTGTGGAAGTTAGGTTTTTTTCAGGCTCCAAAATTTCAATTAAAACAGGTCATCGTGTTATTTGCGCTATAACGTTTTGTATACGAAGTTTAGCAAGTTGAAATTTTTACAGAGTGAAGCCAAAATCCCGGGGAACCTCCTGTACAAATTTCATATCTTGAGTCACAATATTTTGGAGATATGATATGTGGAAGTTAGGATTGTTTTAGGCTCCCAAATTTCATCTCAAAGAGGTGACTGTGGGTAGATCGTCATAACTCTCTCTCTGAGCGTTGGATTGGAATTATGTAAAAAGTGATTGCAAATACATGGAATGTAGTTTCCTATATATCATTTTCAAATCCAAAGGAGGAAACAGTGACATGTGGCAAGTCGTACACTTTTTCTCTACTGAACCAATCCATAATTAGGTCATCGTGGGGGATTGGGCATAAATTTTCCTTGAAGAATCCAAATCAGGTCAGACCTGTGGCATTCGAAAGAAGATTCAGAGGGCTACTGTAGGGAAATTTTTTAGATATTGAAGATTCGAAATCACAAAGATAAATTAGTTTCAATATCGAGATCCTCAAAAGCTAGAAAAATGTGTGTATTTTTTAAACAAGTTTGCATAACATTTGTTTGAAAAATTAGTTTGAAGTGATTACAAGGGCATATTGAAGCATAGATATCAGTATTAAGTTATAAAATGCCTCCCAAAAATAATTCCACAACCATTAATCCATTAGAAATATGTACTATGACACATGAATAAGAAGAATTGCAGTATGAGATATCAAAATTATGGTACAAAGTGCAACACATTTCTATCTTACAAAGAGAAATCAAAGATGACATAGATGGTTTAAAAGAAAATATGGAGGCTAAGTTAGAAGGTTTTAAGGATCAAATGAAAGCTAATATGGATGATAAAATTGTGGAATATCATATTGAGCATCAACAACAAGTTCTCCAACTCTCAAAGGATAACCTAACTTTGGTGTAGAATCGAATGAAACAACAGGAAGATCAAAATCGCAGCGAAAGAAGTTCTAAAGTAGTCACAAAAAGAAGAACTCGACAACTACCAAATTGATCAATTTCAGAGTATCTCAGCAAGTGGAATAACTTACCCATTGAATATTCCACACGGGAGGATGAGAATTTCATACATAAGCATCTAGAAATAATCAAGCGTTGAGGACAACACTTGTTTGAAGGAGAGGGACATGTTAGGTCCCTATAATACTAGTTTATCCCTTTATTGTTGTTAGTGTAGCCCCATTATTGCTATTGTTGTACCCCTGTAATCCCCATAATGTTATTATTGTGCCCTTACATTAATATTGTTAGGTCGACTAGGATTATATTGTGGCCCCATGGACTCCTATATATAGAAAGTAGGTTTTGTCATTTGTATCATCGAAGAAGTTTTCATTTATGTAATGTATTATAGGTTTCCCCCTCAAAGAGGCTAATTTCTAAAGTGTTTTTCTCTCTTTTCTTCTATTTTTGGAGCTGGTTTCATAACATTTGGTATTAGAGCTTTGGATTCTAGGGTTTCACTACTCCAAACGGGTCATCACAGAATTTTCGCTATAATGTTTTTTCTACGAAGGTTCAGATGCTGAAATTTTTACAGAGCAAAGAAAAAATCCTGAATAACATCGTGTAAAAATTTCAGATCTTGGTTCGCAATATTTTCGGAGATATGATTTCTGGAAGTTAGGTTTTTTTTTCAGGCTCCTGAATTTCAACTAAAACTGGTCATCGTGGTATTTGCACTATAAATTTTTGTATACGAAGTTTCAAAAGTTGTAATTTTTATAGAGTGAAGCCAAAATCCTTAGCAACCTCCTGTAAACATTTCAAATCTTGGTTCACAACATTTTTGGAGATATGATCTGTGGAATGTAGGATTATTTCAAGCTCCTGAATTTCATCTCAAAAAGGTGACTATGGGAAAATCGTCATAACTTTCTCTTTGACCATAGGATTGGAATTCTGTAAAAAGTGGCCTCAAGTAAACAGATTGTAGATTCCAGTGTATCAATTTTAGAATCAAATGAGGAAATAGTGACACGTGTCAAGTCATACATTTTCGCTCTACTGAACTAGTCCATAATTAGGTCATTGTGGGAGATTGGGTATAACTTTGCCTTGAAGAATCCAAATCAGGTCAGACCTATGGCATTCGAAAGAAGATTCAGAGGGCTACTACAAGGAAATATCTTAGATATTGAAGACTTGAAATCACAGAGATGATTCAGTTTCAATATCAAGCTCCTCAAAAGCTAGAAAAACGTGTGTATTTTGTAAACAAGTTTACATATTTTTTTTTTGAAAAATCAGTTTGAAGTGATTACAAGGGCATATTGAAGCACATATATCAATACTAAGCTATATAATGCCTCCCAAAAATAATTCCACACCCATTAAGTCCTTATAAATCTATACTATGACGCATGAAGAAGAAAAATTTAAGTATGAGATATCAAAATTACAGTACCAAGTGCAATAAATTTCGAACTTACAAAGAGCAATCAAAGATGACATAGATGGTTTAAAAGAAAAAATGGAGCCTAAATTGGATAGTTTTAAGGATCAAATGAAAGCTAATATGGATGATAAAATTGTGGAATATCACATTGAGCATCAACACCAAGTTCTCCAACTCTCAAAGGATAACCTAACTTTGGTGCAAAATCGAATGAAACAACAGGAAGATCAACATCGCAGCGAAAGAAGTTCTGAAGTAGCCACAGAAACAAGAACTCAAAAACTATCAAATCGAACAATTTCAGATTATCTCAACAAGTGGAATAACTTACCCATTGAATATTCCACACAAGAGGATGAGAATTTTATACAGAACCATCCAAAAATAATCAAGCATTGAGAGCAACACTTGTTTGAAGGAGAGGGACATGTTAGGTCCCTATAATACTAGTGTATCCCCTTATTTTTGTTATTGTATCCCTCTTATTGTTATTGTTGTACCCCTGTAATCCCCATATTTTTATTATTGTGCCCTTACATTAATATTGTTAGGTCGGCTAGGATTATATTGTGGCCCCATGGACTCCTATATATAGAAAATGGGTTTTTCATTTGTATCATCGAAGAATTTTTCATATATGTAATGTATTGGAGGTTTCCCCCTCGAAGAGGCTGATTTATAAGGCGTTGATCTCTCTTTTTTTCTATTTTTGGAGTTGGTTTCATAACATTTGGTATCAAAGCTTTGGATTCTAGGGTTTCGCTGCTCCAAACAGGTTATCGTGGAATTTTCACTATAATTTTTTTTCTACGAAGGTTAAGAAGCTAAAATGTTTACAACGCGAAGCCAAAGGCTTGAGGAACGTCATGTAAAATTATTAGATCTTGGTTCGTAATATGTTTGGAGATATGATTTGTGCAAGTTAGGTTTTTTTTTAGGCTCCTGAATTTCAACTAAAACAGGTTATCATGGTATTTTCACTATATATTTTTGTTTACAAAGTTTCAGAAGCTAAAATTTTTATAGAGAGAAGCCGAAATCGTGAAGAACCTCCTGTAAAAATTTCAGATCTTGTTCACAATATTTTTGGAGATATGATCTATGGAAGTTAGGATTTTATCAGGCTCCTGAATTTCATCTGAAAGAGATGACCATGGGAAAATCGTCATAACTCTCTCTTTGAGTGTTGGATTGGAATTATATAAAAAGATGTCACAAGTACATGGACTGTAGTTTCCTATGTATCAAATTCAGAGCCAAAAGAGGAAATAGTGACACGTGGCAGGTCGTACATGTTTGCTCTACTGAAATAGTCCATAATTATGTCATCATGGGATAATGTGCATAACTTTTCCTTGAAGAATCCAAATCAGGTCAGACCTATTGCATTTGAAAGAAGATTCATAGGGCTAATACAAGGAAAAATTTTATATATTGAAGATTGGAAATCATAGAGATAATTCAGTTTCAATATCGAGCTCCTCAAAAGCTAGAAAAATGTGTGTATTTTTAAACAAGTTTGCATAACATTTGTTTGAAAAACCAGTTTGAAGTGATTACAAGGGAATATTGAAGCATAGATATCAGTATTAAGTTATATAATTCCTCCCAAAAATGATTCCACACCCATTAAGCCCTCAGAAATCTATACTATGACGCATAAAGAAGAAGAATTGCAATATGAGATATCAAAAGTATGGTACCGAGTGCAATAGATTTCAATCTTACAAAGAGCAATCAAAGATGACATAGATGGTTTAAAAGTAAAAATGGAGGCTAATTTGGATGGTTTTAAGGATCAAATGAAAGCTAATATGGATGATAAAATTGTGGAATATCACATTGAGCATCAACAACAAGTTCTCCAACTCTCAAAGGATAACCTAACTTTGGTGCAGAATCGAATGAAACAACAAAAAGATCAACATCGTAGTGAAAGAAGTTTTGAAGTAGTCACAGAAACAAGAACTCAAAAACTACCAAATCGATCAATTTTAGAGTATCTCAGCAAGTGGAAGAACTTACCCATTGAAGAATCCACACGGGAGGATGAGAATTTTATACAGAAGCATCCAAAATTAATCAAGAATTGAGGGCAACACTTGTTTGAAGGAGAGGGGCATGTTAGGTCCCTATAACACTAGTGTATCCCCTTATTTTTGTTAGTGTAGCCCCCTTATTATTATTGTTGTACCCCTGTAATCCCCATATTGTTATTATTGTGCCCTTACATTAATATTGTTAGGTCGGCTAGGATTATATGTTGGCCCCATTGACTCCTATATATTGAAAGTAGGTTTTTTCATTTGTATCATCCCAGAATTGTTCATTTATGTAATTTTTTGGAGGTTTCCCCCTCGAAGTGGCTGATTTATAAGGCGTTGATCTCTCTTTTCTTCTATTTTTGGAGATGGTTTCATAAAATTTTCGTTGAAGATCACCATGATCCATTTATTAAAGAAACATAAAAGGTTATTGGTCATAAACACTTTCCTGCTAATCCTAAATACCATAGATCAGAAAATGAATTTACAGATCCATATATAGAGGAGCAATATCCTGATCTAATGTGTATGTTTGATGGCATTCCTCCTTTTAAATATTTGCCTAACTATGATCAGTATGATGATAATTATGTTCTCCAAACTCAAGCTAAATTTACAGAGCAATCAAAAGCTAGTTTGTGGGATGAGGAAATGCAGTTTCAACAGCTTGAATACAATGATCAATTAATGAAAATGAGCTATGAAAGTGAGAAAGAAAGTGTGGAAAATTTGGAAATAACTGAAGGAATGGCCTCTTTGTTTTTCTTCATTTCATCTCATTAGAGACAACTTTAAAGCAATCAGTAATCAACAGTCTTTAGGAATTTTTACTGACAACAAAGAAGAAAATAAAACTCTTGATCGGGATTATTCAGTTTCACATTACAGTTATCAAATTCCATTGAAATACCTGCTCAAATGATACATGAGAGTTCTATACCACTATTTTTTGAATCATTTCAACTTTTAAAGGAAATGTGGTATAATATATTTAGAGAAAAGGATGAGCAGTCTATAAAAATCTATGAAATCTCATTGAAATCCATATCCGATAGATTGCAACCATCCTCACATGTTTCTCATGATCCAATAGTAGATATGTTGGATAATTATTGCATTCAAATCCTTTCTCCATTTATTTACTATGAGCTTCAATATCAAAATGATAAAGGTTTCATCAGACAAACATTTTCATCACAAATCTTATTTGAAAAGCAACAATTAAATCTGTAGGGAAATAACAATTTAGTTTCATGGCATGGAGGTCATTTAGAATAGATGTATAGTTTCTTGGATTAGTTGAACATTTGTACATATACCTCGGAAGATCCTTTTGTACGGTTTCTAGAGTCAACAAAGGAAATTTATTATTTCCTTATCTTCACATTTGTTGACAAGTTTCTATTGAGAAGAAGAACTTCAATTCCGATCATAAATAAGCACATGCAACAAAATACCTCAATGTATATAATGCTTGAATGGTTGCATTGTTTGTTCCATTTTACCTAACCAGCAGTTGGGAAGCTGATTAAAGTAAGTATATAGGATTTCAGTTTGATTGAATTCAGTTTTCAGCAAGTGCTAAGACAAATTCATTAAGATTTAAAGCCAAGAATAAGGTCCTAAGATCTTAATGATATAGTAGTTGGTTTGAAGGTTGCAATAGTTCAACAGGTACCAAATTTTAGTTTGCAGAAAAGATTTGATTTTAGTTCAAAATTTTCAATCACAGAGGTTATATAAAAAAATCATGAGCAATCTTGGGATTGGCCCAATGGATAAGGCTACTAGTCGACGGTGTTCTTGACATCTCACAAGGAGATGCCATTGTGAAGTCACTGTTAGGGTCCTATAATAATAGGATTCATAATTTTGAATTTTCTATGCTAAAATATTGTAATATTGTACATACCTTTGCTTTCTGCAAATGTTTTCCCATATTTAAAAAATGAAAAGAGGGTAAGTCCTAAAATAAAAATCAAAGGAAAAAAGAAATAAATATCAAAAATAATATTAAATATGAACCCCACCAAAACATATCATGAAAGTGTTGCACATTCAAAAGCTACTACTTTAGTTTATGTAATGCAAATAAGATTGTGTGCAGCTTGTTAAAAATGCCACAATCCATGAGGGTCAAATAGCTTAATCTTGACTTAATCATATTTTAAATTTCATGCTGATAGTTAGAGAATAAAGATCTAGCAAAACTATTTAATCTTGGTAGATCAGTAGTTAGATAGAGAATAATAATGAGCTCAACAATTTAATCTAAGCCATTGGAAGTCATAAGGTATAATTAGATAGTTTTCTTATCAAAGAAAAACTAAAGGTTTTGCAAGCTCAAATGCACCCAAAATAAACAAAGGAAATAAAAATGTTACGATAAAGAAAGGTAGGCAGAAGCAATTCTCACAAGGCATGGAAAGCATTAATTTGGTAATTTCATATCACTAATATGCCTCAATAAATCCCCTTCCTTTGCTAAAAATCCTAATTCCATTTACAAAAGGCATTTTCCCTTGTAAAAAGTCCCTTTCCTTTTGAAAATATCCATTCCCCTTCATTTTTAACCTTTTTCCTTGTTCTACCCATTTCCCCTACCTAAAACCCATTACCCTAGTTCCAAAACCCTTTTTCCCTTATTCACCCCCCTTTTTCATTTAAAAAATGTAAAACCCACTTTTACATAGTTTTTAAAATAAATAAAATCTCATTCAAAACCCTTCCCAACATTTTAACACACATCACCATGTAATTTCTAAAAACCCGCATCATTATTCATTTAACCCTCCAATAGTATATTTAAACTCTCGTATTTTATACTTCCCAAGCCATATTTTATTAAAACCATTAATATTAGTTTAAAATATTGTATTATTAACCTATCGCATAATAAAAATCCCAGGTCCCACCTTATAAACTCACCACTCATGATGTCCATC
This sequence comes from Pinus albicaulis, assembly GCA_034641835.2. NCBI lineage: Eukaryota > Viridiplantae > Streptophyta > Pinopsida > Pinales > Pinaceae > Pinus > Pinus albicaulis. The sequence goes on along the minus strand of CM076578.1, from coordinate 934,866,736 downwards.
TGATTTCCTTAGATCAGATCCAAGGACCCCTACACCATTTCACGCTCCTCACTCTTTGATAATTAACACCTTGGAAGAGTTGCGAAATGGGTGGTTTTCGCACTCCACTCCCCTGCCACATGACAGTCTTACATTTCATCGCACTCTCATCCTTTAAACCGCTTTACCATATTTTGGGATGTGATAAACAACAAAACTACCTCTGCATCATTTCAACAAAACACTTCTCCATCTGTGGAGTACGAAAGAATTTTTCCACTGTTAAACCAATGCGAAAAACCCTGAGCTACTGTTATAAACCCTGCAATGTGCTAAAATTTCTATATCACTTCAAGCTGTGTATTAAGCCCCCACTATTTGAAATCCATTCTGTCTGCACCCATCGGGAGACCACAGAGTTTTCCAAAAATGAAATCCCATCATGGCCTATCTTTGTTTGAATTGCATAAAATAGAAGATTATTTACAAATCTAAATTAAAGCCATTTGCAGCCAGAGATAAAACTCCACAAATCTGGTCTCTGTCGACAAAATTCCCAATTCAAATGAAGCCATTATCTGCTCTCTGCAAACCCATATTTCATTAATAGATTGTTTCAATTTTTGCAGGTTATTAAAACATAAGATTGAGGAAACAATTTTTATACTAGTTAAAAAATTGTTTCTTCCAGATTCTCGAAATGAGAATTCGAGTGGTTTTCCTTAAAATAAAAGGCAATTATCATAGAGATAGTAATGTTATAATAGAGAGGAAATGCTTTTACTCAACAGAAGGTTACATACAGGTGAAAGAAGAAAAATGGAACAAAAAAATAGATGAGAAATAGTTTTCAAAATATGAAAGAGGTTTTTTTTTATAGCATCCTCATATACAAAAACCTTTCTCACTTTTCTAACAACCATTATGGTTTTGGAAATTTTAAACAATATTTGAAAGCACTTTTTACTGAAAATTCCTTTTTAGTCATCCTTTTTCAGAGAATATTGTGGCCAATCAGAAATGAATATTTCAAAACAGGAGGAGTTTTATGTTCCTACAATGCCAATATACAAAAACCTATATCACTTTATGCACAGGTATTAGATAATGAGAGATAAATGCACATCTTGACAGCCTATTTTTCGGACTCGGCAAATTTCTGTTTTAAACATCTTTCTACAGAGCCTCTTATGAACAAAGGGAGTGGAATTTTAGGAAACTAAGAGAGGTTTATCTCAAAAACATATTTATCTATAATAAACTCTTTCACTTTTTATATATCTATCTAGGATTGAGATATACAAAGGGATTTCGGGACCCTATTTTTCATAAATATGGGAGGAAAAAGCTCAAAGACAGTTAGTGACTTGGATGCCACCTCATCAAATAAGAGTTGCTATCGAATTCGAATTTCTTTTCTTTGTCACCAGAAATTCACAAAGGTAGTGCCAAGTAGATTCATTAGTTTTTAATGTCCTATGTTTGAGTTCTATTTATGTAACACAATTGTAGATATTTGTAATAAATCTTGATATTTTTTTCAAGATATTTTAGTTTAGAATTTGTATAAATACTTCATCAATTGAAGTAATAGATGTTGGATTTTGTAACTAGGAACCTCACCATTTAGGGTGATGTATTCCACTAAGTTCAAGTGATTATTTTCATTAATAAAAGAGCAGTTGTTTTAGGATTCATGTGCTATCTACTGGTGAAGTTTTCCTCATTGTATATGTGCTTTCCTTTGTTTCCATTTTATTGTTTTCTTAATTCTGATTTGTCTAACAGGAGTATTACTGTAGAATATGTTGAAATAATACACTCTAACTTTAACTGTTAGTAATATACATGTTTTCTTATAATATCTAGATGAGGGAATTCTTCATTTCTCCCTAGTTTCAATTGAGCCTCTATTCTTATATCCAGATTAGGGAATTCTTAAATGATCCCTAGTTTCAATTAAGTCTTCCTTCTTCCTTTATTACATTTCATCCAAATATAAAGGATCCAGTAGTAATGTCTATCTTTCCATGTTTCACTTAAGCTTGATACTTCTGCAAGTTGATCACCCAAGCCTCTTTGACTCCATTGCCCAATGGCATTCCTCTGCATTTCCAACCAAAACCAATTCAAAAACCAAATTTGTACTTATTAACTAGCCTAATATCTATTTCAAATAAAGCTAAATCATACAAAGAGAGCCCTCTCTGAGTTTAGGAGGGCTAGATCCTAAACTCAAAAGTAGGCCTGTGGTTACCTCCGTGATTTCTTTCTTTAGCCTTGAGAAATTACAGAGTGATAACATCATCTCAAGAAATCACATCCTTATTGGTGTACATGTACATTTTCCTAAAATTAAAAAGGATTGTTATTTATAACATGTCTAATTTTTATAGATGGTTTATTTATAGTAGGTGGTTACCATATGGGATGACAAGTGGAAATGACATAGATCATATGCCACTTGCATGGATATACTATCATTTTATACAAGCACGCACTTCTTATTGAATCTTCAATTCTATTTTTAGTCACTTTAGTAATGGAGTCCAATTAAACATGCATAAGTTCTCACTTGTGCCTCACTAAATCCATTTATAAATAACACTATTTATGGATATTAATTGAAACTAAGGGGCACTTATTTTGGTTTTATAAGTGCATGCATAAGGAACCACAAATTAGCATGCATTTCCTCTTTATTAGAGAGTATTTTAAATATTTCTTCAAGTCATTCATTGTAACATAATTCAAAATAGTCTCTCATTCCCTCTTATTTCTCTTTTATCTCAAGCTTTCAATTGCAATTGTTGTATCTTTGCAACTATATGCTTGTGTGTAGGTGACCTAAAAATATTGCATGGTATTATATCACGTGAGTAGATTATAAGGAGAAGCACAAGGAATCACAAGTTAGCATGCAATTCCTCTCTTCTAGGGAGTATTGTAAATATTTTTTTAAGTAATTCATTGTAAATTCAAAGTAGTCTCTCATTCTCTCCTTTTTCTCTTTTGTCTCAGGCTTACAATTGTAATTGTTGTATATTTGTAACTAGATGCTTGTGTGTAGGTGATATAACAATTACATGGTATTATATCATAGGAGGAGCTTATAAGGAGAAGCACATATTTTTCTTTGTAAGTGACAAAGGATTGAAGTGCACAAAAACAATGGATAAGTTAATACTAGTGATCCTCAACCCACTCAATTATTTTGAATGGAAGCCTATGATAGAATTTCTACCCTCATACACAATCTATTAGATTATTATGGGAACCAAACCAAAACCTCACTCAATAATTAAAGAAAATCATTTTAATAGGATGGATGAAGCATATATGCTACTATGTTTTTCAATATCTCTAAATCTCTTTTTCCATGTAGAATCGTCTTCCACACCTAATGAAGTATGGACCACTTTGAAGGGTTTGTTTATGAATCGATAAGAACTATGAGGACACCAATTGGAGTATGATCTGATCACGTTAAACCTAGCATATTTTAATACCATACAAGACTTCTTCAAAAAGTTCTGATCTTTGCTATGAAAATTCAAAGTATGTGGAATAGTTAGTAAATAGGAGTAGCTAATCCTCTATATTCTCTCAAATCTAGGTCCTAAGTACTCCATCATCATGTCTTCCTTTCCTACTTCAAGGCTAATAATGGGAAAATATTGGAAAATACCTCTTATGGATGCATTAATCAAATCATTCATATAAGAGAAAATAATCTCATAAATATGGGTTCTCCTAATAATTGCAAATTTCATGCACTTGTTGTGCATGAAAGAAACAAGGAAAAACACTAAAAATAAACAAAAGTGACTTGATCAAGGAATAATAAATAAATCCATTGATGAGTCTTCTAAATCCAAAGAAGTGATGCAAGAATTTTGCTAGAAAGTAGATCCCGCATATAAGAATACAACGGCTTCACGAATTCTGAAAATGCTCAAAGTTTCTATAATAAAATACTGAAAAACATTCAGCTCAATTTTACATGAAGGCAAAAAGAGCCATACAAATCAACTCCCTTAACTATATTAAAATTATGTGGCTAGATATTACATTGGGCGGCCTCTTGGCTCTTGGCCCTTTAAACCACTCCTCAGTCACTCCACTCTTAACTATCTCAGCTCTTCAACTATTCAAGTGTGCTCTCCTCACAAAAACCACTCATATTTATACATAAATAATGAATTTAATTCACTCCAAAAATCTCTCCACCTAATCCTCAACTAAATCTAATTTAAATACATTTTAGGTGTGGACTCAACAAAGTCCCGTACAATGAATTCCTACTCCATAATTTTGCTACCTAATTCTATTTTCTCTCATATCCTTTTAATTAATAAAAGAATATTTACAAAATCCTCACTTTTATAATTTATCTCCTATTTTATTTAAAAATAACAAATTAATTAATAAAACAATTAAAATGTCACACCCCCCTTTATTACATAATAAAAAATGAAAATTGGCCTTGATGCTCCTGCATCAGACTCCCAAGGTTGAAATTAATCATGATCGCCTGATCATGTGTTTGGATCTTTGTCTACCTGGATCCCATATTTTGTGCTGCAACTTCCCACTTGTCACTGCTTCTGTCTGTTTTTCTTCTCCAGGTCTCCACACTTTATGCTGCATTGCCCCACTGGCTATGCTTTCACAATCTTTTACTGTCTTTCTCTTGCTACTTCTTCTTTGTTTTACTGCTGCTAGCCTCTTCCGGGATACTTTCATCATCATCTGCCTCATCAGTTCAATTTCTCTGTCTAATAGATTTTCTCCAGCATCTGCAATAAAACTTGTACTCACAAAACAATTGTTAGAATAAAAAACATAAGGCTTCAGTGCCCCTTCCGTTGCTGCTGGCAACATTTCAGTATGCTACTCTGAAATTCCCTCCTCCATCAGCACATCAGTATGATGATTCAATTCCTCTATGAGACTATCAGTTAGTCCCTACTCCACATCATCTGTTTGAAAAATGTTTCCCTTTTCTGTGTCTTTCAATAACTTTCCCTGAACATAGATCCTATGCTTTTCCAACTCTCTTCTCTGAAGATCTAACTTCCGATATAACTGAACAATCTCAACTGGAGTAGAACTCGGAAATTTTACACAAATTTCCATACCTTCATTTGTTGTTGACCAATCATGAGATGGTCCTTCTTCCCCCGCTTCAATATTCTGCCGAATATTTCCATAAGACCCCTCTGTCTTCATTCCTTCCTGAGATCTTGCTATCTCAGCATCATTCTGAACAAATTTCAGATTCAACTCTTCTTCTTTAACAAACTTCAAAGTTTGTTCAACACCCTGTGATATACCTGCCATCACACAAAAATCATTAGTCTTAAAAACATAAGACCTTGTGATCTCACTAGATGCTTCAGTCGACATCTCTCTTTGATGTTGTGAATCCTTCATTTCATTCAGTTCTTTTGTAGATTTCCCTTATGTCTCATCACTACATTCATTCTCCCTCTGGCAATCTTCCTAAATTTTCCTGGTTTCAACATCATTACATTGTAAAATTTTGTCAGCAATCCCATTAAACAAATACACTTGTTTACCTCCTTGGAATTTTCCTTCAGCATTTCCACTTTGCTCTTGTTCCATAACAGCTTCGACTTGCTGTCTTACCCTGGACAAGAAGTCATTTATGATTTCTCCCTGTTGTAACCAATCAACACTTTCGTTCTCTGAAAGGAATTCTCTACCAGACTTTACCTCAAGAGTTTCATTCTCCTTTGTGACAGTTCCATCAAACTATTCACCATCTTTCACATATCCTACAAACATACATAAACTGTGAGAAAAATTGCAAGGCTTCATAGCCTCATCTGTTTCTCTCACCATCACCTCTTCAGATGCTTCTGAACTATCCCAACAGTTCATGAGATCCTCCTCACTGATCTCGTCACCCATAATTCTGCCATGTTCTGGGCCACAAATGGAAACATCCATTTTTAACTCAGCCTCTCTGAGTTCTTCACAACTCAGCATCTGCTCAAGCTTCCTCAGCTCTTCCATCAACTGTATGTTTACCTGCTTTTCCCTCTTTGCATGTAGCTTCTGCCACTTTATTCTCTTCCTCAAGGTCCAACCATGTGTTTGGTTCCTCACATTTTCCTGCAACAACTCCATTAACAATTCAAGGTGAATTGTTATCTCGGCCTTTTCCCGCTCATACTCTTCATCAGATCTTGGAAAATGACTACCAACAGTCATCTTCCCCTCCTTTGTGAACTGCATTTGTTCATGTGTGGACTTCATTTAATCCACTTTCCTGCAATCCTTCGGACTCGTCATTCATCAAAATGCAACTCCTCCTCCTGCATTTGGCTTCTCTTTGTCTTGAGACCAATCCCTGACAACCTTCTTGCTACAATTTACTGCAACAATACTTTAGCATGCATATGTTACAATGACCAATTCTTTGGGTGTCTCGTAGCAGACAAACCCCACTAAATCACAATCACACTTTCTATGTGCATATAAAAATGTATTTCAAATTAATGCCCCAATAAAATTTTAAATCTGGCAAACCCGCCAAATCCACAAACACACACTCCAATTTTCCAAATAAGAATGTACCTCAATTTTCACAATCTGGGAAATCTCAATTTAACATGCGGAAGCTATATTACTTAAACAATGATTATAGAACCATTGGAATACCCATTTCAATTGAAATCGAACCAACATCAGAATGTTTCCACAAATCAAAGGTTCAAATTTCATCCTCACCTCAAAAGAGCTTAAACCAACATTCGAAGTTTACAAAACTTCGTTTAAATGTGCCACGGCCAACATATATCCACATCTCCAAATCAAATGTTATGAATATTTACTAAGATTTGGATTTCAAGACCCAATTCAATGGACTCTTCCTTCTTTGGATTAACTCTCAATTGCCAACAACTACTGTTTCAGACCCATACATCAATGGTGAATAAACAATTATCAATAAACATTTCATGAAATGCTCACGGCAACACCAACACCAAAGTAATACTTGGTTCTAGCAATTAACACATAGCAATTCGATTTATCATTTACAAGTGAGGCGATACCACCGGTTTAGTGCCTCAAATCCTTCTTTACTGCTCAGCGCTCATTGAAACTTCTGCATTATCGAATTTCTATTTGATTCATGATTTCACTTAACCCAGTGTTCAACTATTTTTTTAATTGAACTCTCACAACAATAATAAATCCCAATTTCAATAACACTTGGGCTCATAGTTTAACTTACCATTTTAACCATACGCTGCCTCATGGATACAATGCCATTAATTCTACCTCTTGCATCTCTGCAATCGATGTAGACTTTCCCTTCACGATTCTGCATCCGAATCTTTGCAATGTATTCTTCCCTAATGTGCACAGAGATAAAAAAAACCTCTGCGTTAAGACTGATTCAAAAAATCACTCCGGAAAATAGATGAATTCTGCCTTTGCGTTAATTATCATTCCGACAAATAGATGGATACTGCTTCTGCGTCTTAATTGAGCCATCACTATCTTCAGTTCAATCCATTGCGTTTACAATTAACACCACTGCAATCTCTTCCAACGCTATTTCTCAACTTCAAAGCCACGCTTCAAATTCGCTTCACATTTTATTGCAAAATTTTGCCATGCTCTGTTCATGGTTCACTTCTGATTTTTCTTCCTGTTGCCCTCATGATTTCAACATAATTCTTTAGCATTGTTCTTAGATCCAAATCGACCATCACAGCAAAGAATCGATAGACCATCACATTCATATCGATTTATCTTTGCAACAACGATTCTACTCAGCTTATAATCAAACAACAGTTGTCACAGACTTGCAGAGGTGTTACCTATAGGTACGCTGCCTTTGACAAGAGAGGTGACTACTTAATGTCGAATATGCAAGTTCTGGGCTTACTCATGCGGATCAGCGAACACCACGAGCTGTAAATCCAATTTACACTTACAACCTTTCATGTGAAACACAAATCAATGTGACACAGTGTTTTACTCCTGCGTGCATTCCAGATCCACGCAATTCAAAAATCGAAGACTGTCAACATCCTCTCAATCGCAGCTTCAGGCGATTTATTCAACTGCTTCAACGCAATCTCCATTTGCTGAATGTTAACACTTCACCATGGACGCAGACCAACTTTATCAATCACAGCTTTAGCTCCGAGTTCCAGTCTCACAGCTCTACGCCTTTGACCACACCAAATCATTTATATAATGACACAATTCAATATCAAGCAATGCATCCAGGTTATATTAACGCATAGCTTTATCCTGCTCGATCTCAAATTTTGTGTCTGGCTATATTAAAACCCTGAAGATCGACTTGTTTGATAAAAAAATGGGTATCGATGCATATAGGTTTGTATCAATACATACAAATCAAACTTTATCAATTGGAATCACCGTCCCTTCAATTCAAACGCAGAGTTTTAGAATTACCTTGATTACTTCTCCCCGCAGGTTTTAAACGCCTTCAAATTTAGTCTTTCAAACGATGTGACTTCATCCATTCAACGTCCATGGTAATATATAAGTGTTTTTTGGTGACTCCAGATAGATTGACGATGGAATTCCTTCCATCATACAGCAACTAACACATTCACGTTGGTTTATGGCTTCGGCTACACCATAACCGCACTCTGCAACATTAATCAAACTTCCAGCTTGCGTAGCTTTTCAACGCATTATTGTTGATCCAGAATTTATTTCGACCTTTACAATATATCATTTTATCAACTGACTCACATTTGACATCGTGGTTGTCACGAATTTGAGCGTAGAATGTCAACCCAAACCGTGGTCCCTTTGTGACTTAGTTATGCTTGCCAAATCCGTCATTCGACCATCCATTCATCGTAGCGCTTATGCGCTTTAAGGTGTTCTCTCCACTTCTTTCAACACCGTCCATACCTCATGGTGTTCCTTCATATCAAAATGCTCTTTGCAAACATAGTCTCACACTGTTTCAATCTCTCTGTCCAGAGACTATCTTGAAATTACAAGGTGTATTCTCCATGTCGATACAACCAGTGATCATCAATGTAAGCTCTAATACCAAAAATGATGCATGAATTCTGCTAGAAAGCAGATCCCACATATAAGAATACAACTGCTTTACGAATTCTGAAAATGCTCAAAGTTTCTATAATAAAATCCTGAAAAACATTCAGCTCAATTTTACATGAAGGCGAAAAGAGCCATACAAATCAACTCCCTTAACTATATTAAAATTATGTGGCCAGATATTACATTGGGCGGCCTCTAGGCTCTTGGCCCTTTAAACCACTCCTCACTCACTCCACTCGTAACTATCTTAGCTCTTCAACTATTCAAGTGTGTTATCCTCACAAAAACCACTCATATTTATACATAAATAATGAATTTAATTCACTCCAAAAATCTCTCCACCTAATCCTCAACTAAATCTAATTTAAATACATTTTAGGTGTGGACTCAACAAAGTCCCATACATAGAATTATTACTCCCTAATTCTATTTTCTCTCACATCCTTTTAATTAATAAAAGAATATTTACAAAATCCTCACTTTTATAATTTATCTCATATTTTATTTAAAAATAACAAATTAATTAATAAAACAATTAAAATGTCACACCCCCCTTTATTACATAATTAAAAATGAAAATTGGCCTTGATGCTCCTGCATCAAGGAGGATAATGAAAAACGAGAGAACAAAGTGCAACTATTGCAATATATTATTTCATATCGAATGTTAATGCATGAAGAAGACTTCTATCTAATGGCACAACCACTTGATAAAAATTATATCAAGATTTCATTATCGAAAATGGTAAGAAAAATATTGGATATAAGCCATCAAAATATTGAGGTAAAGTCCTTGCTTTCGTTTCTATTTCATCCTCACCTAATACATGGATTTTTAGATTCCATAGTATCACTTGATATGGTTTCTTCACAAGATAATTTCTCCTATTTGGAACCTTGCCCTAGTCCTCACATTTCAATGGTATATGACACTTGTGTGAAAGTAATTGGGCATGGTAGAGTAGATCTTGATAATGGTGTTTATAAAATTTCTTCAGTGTTCTAAAGTTATTCATCAATGTACTCTTTATCTATTATATCACGAAGGCCTTCGATGAGTAGATTTTTTCAACTTTGTGATATATCTTACGGGTGAAGGTCATAGTTACATTGTACCTAACATAGTGTATTATATTTTGAGGGGGATTCTCTTCCCATTGGTATTTTCCTCTTTATCTTATCATTTGTAATAGTTTTTTTTGAATAATTTCTTTGTATATGGGTATCTAACATGGATAGCTATTGACAAGATCCATTTATTTCGCACACATCAATTTCATTTTAGGGGGTGGTATTGGTGTACATGCACATAATTTTCCTAGTTTTTAGGAGGATTGTTATTTGTAGTATGTTTATTTATAGTAGGTGGTCTATTTATAGAAGGTCCATTTTTAGCAAGTGTTTTCCATGTAGGATGACAAGTCATAGTGACATAGATCATAGTGCACTTGCATGGATATATTATCCTCCTAGACAAGTGCACACTTCTCCTTGAGTCTTCAGTTATATTTTTAGTCACCTCAATAATGGAATCCAATTATACATGCATGATTTTCCTGACACTCTAGTTTTGTGTGCATTATTCTCACTTGTGGATGACTAAATCCATTTATGGATAACGTCATTTATGGATAGATGAATCCATTTACGGTTAATTATTTGACACTAAGATTTTACATATGGAGGCACAAGGAACCACAAAATAATATGCAATTCCTCTCTCCTAGAGAGTATTATAAATGTACTAAAATCATTCACAGTAATGCAATTCAAATTGCTCTCTCAATTTCTATTCTCTCTCTTTTGTCTCAAGCTTGTAATTGCAATTGTTTTCTTCTGAAAAAATATCATTGAATGCAAGTTATCTAACAAGATTACGATTCTTTCCATCATATTCCTTAAATGAAGTTGATCTATAAAATACCATGGATATTACACAAGACAATTATTCACAATAGATCTAATAAATTGTACTTAAAAATATGAAATCTACAATACGGGGGTTTATTTATCTTTATATTTATGGATTTGTAAATTGCTATTTTTTGCATACACATGCAAATTATAAATATGCAGAAAATAGAGAACGGTGAAATAAAAACTCACAAACCATGATTTGACACAAGATATAACCTAAGAAACCCTTTTGGTAGAAAACCCAGCTTGAAGGTGAGGTCGCTCTACTCTGTTTCTTTTAATAGAAAATGGTTGTGAGTAAAAATAACTAACTATAGTGCAAAAATCCTCCATATTTTCTTTCTCCCCATCCCTCTTGGCTACTCTATTCATCTCTGGAACGCAAATACACTAAAAAAGAATGGAACCCCTTTTCCTACTAGTGGCTTGGTTACGACACAACCCGATAACCTACTGGTGGTTAGGTTTGACTCCTTCAACTCTTAACTAGAGTTACAACATTGAATCTTAAAGATTCCTCTTCATAATTATTACATGTCTAACCCATTTTCCATTAATGGGGCTGAAGTGGCATCCTCTTGAATTATGGTGGCAAAAACAAGAAGTTCAACTTCTGAATGGCATAACTTCTCCATAAAAACTATTATCATCATGCTGAAACAAGTTGGGTTGTGTCAACTATCAACCTATCATAAATATTCCAAACCAAATTTAAACTGGAATTTAGCCCTTCCAGTCAGAGAGGACTCTCTCAAAGAAAACAATGAAATATTCAAGATGAAATTTATATTGCAGATGACTAAGTCTGTTTATACTTTATGTGATTTTTTGCAGGTGGAAGAGTGTAATGACATCCACCATTGGGCATGGATTCAGCTAAATAAATTCAATCACAAACAAAATTTATTAATGGAAACTGAGGAAAATTGGCTTAAAAATTAACTCTTACAGCAAAAACACAACAAATGAAGGAAGTTGGAGCATTTAGTCATGAATTCCAAGTGATCATATTGCCATGAAACTGATAACAATATACAAAATAAGGAGATGAAAGACACATAATCCAAGGAGAATCTCAGGTTTGAAAACAATCTGCTACAAACTGTATATTAGCTCATGAAGAAATGATTAAAAAAGTGTCTCTTTCATTATTCATCAATCCCTTCAAAGTGAAAAAGTCCCTCCTTTATAGAGTGAGGCCTCTTTTACAATATTATGCCTCCTGGGATAGACTCGATGCTTTAGCTAAGAGACCTAGTTGAAATTGAATTACAAAACAAAGAGACTATTTAGGGATATTTTCTGTTTTGCAGCGTTTGTATACAAGGATTCCATCACCATTTAAGAGATTTAACCAACTTTGCTAATAATCCTCATTGAATACACAAAACTTCTGAGATTTTGGATGGTTGATTAATTGGAATATGAACTAGAATATGAACTGGCATGATGATTTGTCATGATAAGTTGGCATGATGAGTTGTCTGCTACATGGAGGTTGACCTGCTGAGTTATCACCCTGAAAAATGGGATTTCATAGGTTGATGATGTGAACATATTTGCCATGTTTTTTTTATCAATTTCTTTACTGTTTGATTGCCCAAACTTTCATCAAATCTTCACTATGCTGGAAAAATAGAGTATAGGCAGTTTGGTAGCAAACTTTAGTATCAAATTCCAAAAACACTCTCCTGCAAGTTATCTGATTCTTCTGACTATTCTAGGGCCTTATATGATGTTTATAAGCAAAACACATACTTATAATACTTCCCTTTCTGAGATCTAAAATTGTATTTTTATCCATTGAAAGCTACAACAAATTCGTAGCAATTTTTCGCCTTTAATATGGAGAGTTGCTACGAATCTGCCTAGTTTTATGAGATTTTGGCTTTTCAATATTTTTTTACCTCCAAACCACTTCTAGTAGCCTATACAAGCCTCTATATTACTAAAAATATTTATTTTCCACATCATAAAAAAAAAATATGATATTACCATGTTCATGGAGTGCCATCAACCTCAACAATTATTTTGAGATTTCTTTTTAAAAACTCCGTGTTAATCATTTTAATTTGATTCTTTATGGAACTAACTTGTTCCTACAACCGTATCCTATATTCTTGTAACCATATGTTCCCCTTACAGATACAATTCATCATTCTATGTAAAGGTGGTATTATTTTTATCGTTCCTCCATATTCATTTGCAACCTTGTTATAGAAGTCAAGTTTCTTTTATATGTCTTCCTTCAATTCTTCCAAAGAAATTTTGATTATATTACCTCATTCCTAACATCTCTTAGTTGTTCTTGCAACATATCCACTTCATTTTTCTCTTGTGCATGCTCCTTACCTTTCCCTTGTTTCACTGGTTCTACATGTTTTGGAGGCATCTCTTCTTCTAAGGGCAGCTCATGCATCTTTTATTTTAGCTGTTGTGATCTTGTGAGAGTTTTTCTCAGCTTGAAAATAAAACATGAATCTTCTTGAGTAAAATCTAGTTTTTTGGCTCTTTTTCTCTTCTTTTTGGTTTCTGTCTCTTTGATCTCTACAAGATGCACAATGGGGCTTTCTTTAATGTCAATAGCTTCCAGGATATCTGACAATTTACCCTTGCCTTTTATTTGGCTTCTAGTCATCCTTCTTGTATAATTTTTTATCTTGGTGCTTATATAAATGTTTTCTACTACCACGAGCTCTTTTACATGTTCAACTTCAAGTCCCATTTCAAGGTCTACTGTAGGGTCTATCTCTATTTTAGGCTCGGCTGAAAACTCTGCCTCAAACTGATTCTCCTCCTCTTGGATTAGAGGTTGGGACTTTAAATTTCTCCTAGGGGTGGAAAAATCCACTTCATAGCCACTTAAAAATAAAAATGTGGGCCAATCTCTCTTCAGCCTATTCAACCCTTCAACCATTAGCAACTTAATAAGACCATGGTGAAAAAATGAAGTGTTAATGGCACCAGGCTTGGCCTAAACCTCGTCAGCCATCTTTCCCAAGCTTCTAAACAAATAAAAAGAAATATCTAAGGGTTGTTTACCTGTGAAGTGTAGCAACAATTTGAAATGGTATTTATAGACCATGCGAAATCTACCCTCACAAGTGAATTACGTATGGATTACCATAAGTAATTTTGAAAAATAGTCTTTAAGGAAAGTTCTGGGAATTCCAGTAGCCATATCAATGAATTTGTGCTCTTCCTTCAATAACTCATCACAATTCTAAAACTTGAACTTTCACACCTTGAACCACAATTCTCCTGACCTAGGGTTTTATGTATCTTGGGAAATGGTGTCAGAGGACATTGCAAAATTTAACATGCCAACCTTACACCCTGTCCCTGTAATTTTATGGAAAAATATTTAGAATTTTCCCATGAAATCCATGCAGCTTCTGACAGAACCGAGAATACCCCACACTGGAAAATGCTTGGGTGAATGTAGGGTCTTCTTCAAGCAATTTCATATCCATGGGCTTGTACCTCACCACTGACCCTCCTTTATACTACTTCCTTCAAGCTGCCATGGCTTCAACATGCAGTGAGAAGCTTCTTAACACCTGCAAATATGTTAAGGAAAGTTAGACCAGCTATGGCACTCACAGATCCTTCCTAAAGACAACTAACCAACCCATAAGACAACATGGCTGAAACTACAGACAACAAGAGCAGCTCGTAAGGAGATGAGATCAAGATTGTGACAACAAATCTATTCAAAATTAGAAATAAAATGAAATGGGTATGAAGCTACACATTTTAGGAAAGGTAGATAAGGACAAAAATATGTAATCATGACTCAATAACTTATTGTTATCACTGCCCCATTTCCAAAGGCTAAGAATGGAATGAAGGAAGGTAACCACAAACCAACCTTTAGGTCCAATAGCTAGCCCTACCAAAACCAGAGAGGGCTCTCTCAACGTCACTTTGCAGCCAATGAATGACTCGATATATAATTATCTTAGGCTAGTTATGATGCTCAGTAGATTATGGTTTTTTTGTTTGAAGTTTTTGCTGGATATGAATGACAAGCAAGGAACTAGGTCTAGGGTTTAGGTTTGATTTCAAAGGTTTATTTGTAGAGATAAGGATGAGGCCAGGTAGGTAAATCGATGAACATACTTAATTTTTCATTTTTTATAGGGTTTGAAAGAGAAGAATTCAGAATGAGCATTTAAATGAATTCACTCATTAGAAGAGTAGACACATCCATGAAAATATTATAAAACAGAGCATATAAAGCAATGATTTATGTTCAAAAAATCATAAGATTAACATATATAATCATACATGTGATGTAAAGGTAACATAAAATTTAATTTGATGAATTAATATAGAGTAAACAATGCTCAAAATCATACCACTAGAGTCCCAATATTATAGCTGCAAACATTCTTTGATTTCATTGAAAAAAGAGTTTGTACAATAGCTCCACTGCAAATAACAAATATCCAACCTCTAAAATGACTTGAGGTGGACTACATATATAAAATAGATTTCATGACACATCGTTTAGTGTAAATATAATCCAAAACAAATCATAAATGTATTGTATGAGTCATTACCTAGAATCTAGGGAAGTTAGAAACCACTTCCTCAAATTTAGCTAATAACTAGGAGTTCGTGTATCTTGGATTAATTACATCATCCCTCCATAAAGAGAGGAAAAAAAAAACTATCCTACCAAAAATACACCTCATGGGGAAGATAAAACTCAATTTTTTGAGTTTTTCTGGCTTGAAAACTATGCAAGGGAATCTAATGACAGAACTGTTAGGCCTGTAGCAGAAGCATCGTGCCTCCCAGCAAAAGCATCACACCACTTTGGAGTTGATTTTCTTTGACTTTTAGGAACCCATTTAAAAATTTGTGAGTTAGTCTAGGTAAAATTGTGTGTCTTATTTCCATTTCACCCTCAAAGTTGAGAAAAAACCCACTGGAAGGGATTCAAAAATTTATTCTCCCAACCTCAGTCTAGAAGCGTTGCACAAAGGTAAAAAAGGTGGCAGAAGCATGAAAAAGTGATTTTTTTTTCCTTTTTTATTTAAAATGGGAGGGTGACATGTTGATCTGATGTCATATATGTGATGTACAAGTTAAGATTTATCCAACCATGTATATTTTTCTCCATCTAAGTGCTCTGAGAAAAAACTTCACATCGCTGCACGATGCTTCTGATAAAGCCAAATTTCTAGAATTTTGAAAAAATACCAAAAATGAAAAAATTGCTCAAAATCCTCCAAAATTTGTTTCATGGTATCCTGTGATGATGGGCTAAAAAAATAAGGATTCCTCGGAAAGTAGATCCAAATTTTCCTTCTCCTTAAGCTTCATTAGGTTTTCCTTTAGCTTCTTTCTCAAGTTTTTCACCCTCACCTTGGCCATTTGGTTCGTTGTGAAATAGTGCCTCGCCATATGCCTCTACATAGTTTTATCTCTCTCTACCTTCTACAACAACTTCTTAAGATGATTTTTTACCCTATCAAGCCACAACTCTTTATCTTTTTCAATTTCAGCAGCTATCAATTCATCAAAGGTTAACTGAGATGGTGGTGGAGATCGCTCTCTTTCTTGTTATTTTTGTTTAGTTAACCTTCTTTTTCTTGGACTCCTAGGCTTTGCTTCAACCTATCCTGTGTATTCTAGCTGCTCAACATCCACCAATTATTTTTCTTTACCCTTATCTGCCTTAGTGTTTTCCTTTGGTTTTCTTTGGAGGAGTTGTTTTACCTTCATCTGCATATTATCTTGCTGTAGGAAGGTAATCAAGAAGTTTTCCTTTGAGAGGTTGTCCCTCAACTGTGCTATCTTTGCATCCTTTTCTGTTATTATCTCCTTAGTTGTATTTTCCTTTACCTGCTCTTCCATGTCAACCTCCATGGGTGCTTATTATTCATGATGCTGCATTGGTGACTCATCCTCATGCATGAGTGGCTCACTATCATGACTAGGTGGTTGATCTACTATTTGTCTTTGTTGTTTAGTTGTGGTATCGGGTACAATTACTTCTTTGATGTTCTTGGGAGAAAAACCCATCATCATTCCTTTCTCATAGGTTTGAGTGATCTCAAACCTAAGGAGCCTTTGATATCTCTACTTGCCTACTTGAAGAGCCAACCTATTTTTGTTGTGTTGGTGTTGATGATATGATATTGATGATGGATGGGCTAGTAGTAGATGTTGATGAAATGTTCTCCGTGAAATTTTCCTAAGACATATTGATTGTTGAAAGATGATGCAAAATAATAAGCTTGACCAAGCCATGATGGAATAAACTGGGGTGATGATATTTACCTTTGCTATGTGGCTTTTCAGTTATTTTGACCAAAATTTTGAACAAATAATTGGGAAAATTGAGTGGCTGAGTAGCAATGAAATGCATCAATAACCTGACGTCATACTGGTAAAACCTTTAGAATCTCCCTTCACATGTAAAATATTTCATAATTAGCATAATCAAAGGAGCCTATTTATCAAGTAAGTTCTTGAAAGGAAAGATATTTTGAGGAGCATCTTTGCAATGAGGTTTTAGGAGCATTTTGTAGTCTTCAAGGTCCAATTCTCCTGGAGTTTTGAAGTGTGATTGAAAAATTCTTCTATTGACTGCTAGAAATGAATCATTTGACTGATTCTTCACTAAATATCATTTGGCTCACTATCGATCACTTGCAAAAATTTCATCACCGACACTGATAGAGAAGTGGGAAACACTGTGTCGACACCATACAATAACTGAAAAGGTGACATGCTGATTGATCTCTTCATGCTAACTCTATCCACCCATAGAGCATTTCTGAGCTTCTTGTGCCAATTTATTTTATTCTCTTGTAGAAATTTCTTGATTATGTTCACCAATGATTTGTTTGATGATTCAGCCAACCCATTGCCTTGAGGATAGTATGTCGTAGAATTCCCAAGTATTATATGATATTTATCACAAAATTAAATCATCTTTTTGTACTTGAAGGCGAATGCATTGTCAGTGATAATTTTCTGTGGGCAGCCAAAACGAGACAAGATATTACTCTCCCACTAGAAAATTTGGCACAATTTCCAAAGACCACTTCGTCGCTATTCCGACACATAGTCGTCGCAAGAGCGACAGTTCAAGGACACGCAAAACATGGTTTTCCATAACTTCACAATTCCAACGCACTGACAAAGTGTCGCACTACCGACACTTTTTCCGTCGCTTCCAAACAAGCGTCGCTCTTCCGACGTTTCCCAAACCGTCGTGCTTCCGAAGTTTGTAAACTGTCGCAATTCCGACAAAATGTGGTTCGACGTTTTGAACGTCGCTCTTCCGACGTTTGTATACTGTTGCAATTCTGACGAAATGTGATCCGACGTTTTGAACGCCGCTCTTCCGACGTTTTTATACTGTCGCTCTTCTGACGTGTTTAAGCTGTCGCAATTCCGACACCATACAAAAGTGTCACAAGACCGACACATTGCAAAAGTGTCGCAAGACCAATGTGTCCCATAGGCGTCACAATACCGATGCATTCCAAAAGCGTCGCAATACAGACCCTAGGAAAAATTGTCACAATATCGACGGACGTCACAAGACCGACGGAAATCATTCAAGACGTCAGAAGACTGATGCTTACAAAGTGTCAGTATACCGACAGCGGGTTCAATTTAAAAAAAAAATGAAACTTTAAAACAGGACAGTAAATCTTCAATATTTGTTATGAATTGTGGGTGTTCCAATGACCGTGAAATATTAATATAATAAACCACCCCGCAGTGCTTCGACTATAAACAATCATATAAACACGACTCTGTATTTCCAAAAACAGGTTTAAAATAGAAACAGGGAAACATTTTTTTTTCCAATTGTGATGAACATAATTCGACCGTGAAATATTAATATAACAAACCACCCCACAGCGCTTCGACTATAAACAATCATTTTTTTTTTTCACAAGAGAAAAAACGCTACTTTGAATATATTATATGAAGAAAAACAGTCCATGAAGTCATTACATTTTCACATTTGAAGATTGGAACCCAAATATCCATCTAGAAAAGTGGAAGTCCCACCCCAAACAATGATAGAAAAATACCCCATGTCACATACAGGGACATGATATAAAACCCAGTAATGGTCCACATGGAGATTATCAAAAATATGAGAAAGCATCCAAATATGCCCGAGGCATCTATAGGAAAGTGAAATAGCAGTATGTAGAATAGTAAAGCAATAGATAGAGTACTGACGTCCATTGTTCCAAATACAAATTAAAGTACCCAAAATCCTTGAACAGAGAAAAACACTAATCATGTGAGGAGTGTGATATGTCCAAAATGTAAAAATACCATCAGACCATATCAATAAACCAGCAACATAGACTAGCATTGCTAGTTTTGAAGGCAGAGTGATAACCTGTCAACACATAAAATAGTGTCATAAAGCGGATACAGGAAATGTGCAGAGACATGTACTATTGATATATGCCTCACACAGAAATCATCCATGATAGAGCAAAAATATTTATAAACCCAAGGTCAATTGTATGTTCTGGCTCGCTTGTTCCCGGAAATAAAAACCATCTGCAGAAACCCAAGCTCGCTTGATTCCAAAATTGGTAACCATCTGTTGCATCCGAGATGTAAGGTTCAGGCTCGCTTGTTTCCATTAGTAGCCCGCTACAGCATCCACCTTGTTCATAGCAAAAAGGTTCCTATAGATATACAGAGAAAGAGTATAATACGTAGACCATATAAACATGGCTCTGTATTTCAAAAAACAGGTTTAAAATAGAAACAGGGAAACATTTTTTTTTTCCAATTGTTATGAACATAATTCGACCGTGAAATATTAATATAATAAACCACCCCGCAGCGCTTCGACTATAAAAAATCATATAAACATGGCTTTGTATTTCAAAAAACAGGTTTAAAATAGAAACAGGGCAACATTTTTTTTTTCTAAGTAAAGTTAATCTATTAACAGTGGGAATAAAATTACAGCATGACCGAAGTCAAAAACATTGCGAACTTATGGCAAATTTGTCATCAAAAAATCAAAAAAGAAGACTGCCCTCATACGGGGAAACCAGTCTTGAACGTTTACAAAATTCAAAAATATTACAGAGGTCCAGCACAGTAATATAATTTAAAACATGCCCAATTAAGTGGGCCGAGAAGCAAGAAAACCAAGTTAACCAAACTACTCCTCCGGTGGTTCCTCGACGATTCGGCACCATCCTTCGGAAGGTCCACGATCGCCAGGTGCTATCTCCACATTCACGCCACCGCTCTTCTCCTGAAGGCCCGAATGCTGGCCAGCTTTTTTTGAGCTCAGACCCGTCGGACGAGTGCATTGTTCCTCCACTTGGGCCTCCTCACGGAAAACCACGGTGATTAAGGCTGTGATTCATGGGCGGTTCAGAGAGAAATTAAATGAAAAAAGCGCAGTGCGCATCGTGGGAGAAGTCGGTGAAGCGGTGGGGAAATGAAGAGCAGGGGAGCCCATACGGTGGCCAGATCCTAGAACCCGACCCCGCCCACTTCTAGTGTTTGGATAGCGACCTGCGTAATAATCATTGGACTGGCTGGAAGACGACTCGGTTGAGGGGATGGAGGGAGTGCGCAGGGGTTGACCTCTAGTGCTCCCCCTGCGGCAACGCATCCTTTGACGCAGGTGGGGCATGGGTGCAGTCTCAGCAGTGGGCACAAGACGAGACGGAGAAGCAGGATTCCAAGAAACCAAGGAAGATAGACACAGACCAGACCTAGAGAAATACAGATTTGCACCAAGGTCTAAGCAGCAGTTCAGCTGGCCACTTCTCCTTCTCGTCACAGTGAGCAGGCAGTGTAACCTAGCAACCAGAGACCATCTGCAATTCAAAGGTTGCGGCTCGTCTGAAAAACCATAGCGAAACGCCATTTTATCAACCCGGCTGCAATGGCATCGAAGAACGCCCGTCATAATTAATCTCTCATTGATGAGAGCCGAAGGCTGGATCATATTGGAGCATGCAGAATTGCTAACAGGAGTGGAGGTCCGATCTTGAACAGCGTTAAAACTTAAAGTGATTTGATGTGAAAACCTTGGAACTTAAATATCGGCTGATTGAACAACGTTAAAACTTAATGCGATTGATATGAAATCGCCACATCCATGTCCCATCGCCTTAAACGCCATCGAATGCACCCGCATCCGGGAACACGGAAACTTTTGATTAAGGACACGTGGCAGAAATTGATTGGAGCGGATCTTTGTTTGGGCCGCTCGTGCAATGGAAATCTGGACCCGAAAAAGACTAGGGCGAATTTGATAAGAAATTCGCGTCACAACTCTCTCTCCGTACGCCAGCCCAAATTCGGACCCGAAAAAGATTAGGGCGGAATTCATTTGGTTTTCGCATCACAAAATTGGCCGACGTCAGCAGGCTATTTTGGAACGCAAATTTGGTTTGAATTATGGTTTATCGCCGTTTGAAGTCCGATGGGCTCCACGACTAAAGGGTTCATTTGAAGTTTTGACAAAGGTTTTGTTATATATTTTATTTTATATAACGCGTGGCGGAATATTTTTGTTGTTTGTTAAGGTCCCACACTGGTTTTGGTAATATTTTGTTTTAAATGCGACGTATATATGTTTTATATATATATATTTCATATATATATTAAAACATTTATAAATTGTGGACCCCAGGAGAATTTTAATAGATTTGTTATTTGCATAGTTTTGTTATGTTTTTAATATATGCGTTGCATATAAAAGAAAAGGGCTGTGAGCCTATTTTGGAATGTAGTTGTAAAGTTTATTACTAGCAATTGCACCAGGAGGTGCAAGGGAACGCCGAAAGGAGGCAATAACATTACTTGAGCTCGCATTAGTGAGGCTCATTGACCTATTTGAGTAGAAGGATACAGAAATGGTTGTCAATCCCTCTCAAGCCTATAGAAATGGAATTGATATTGGTTGCCACAAACTAAAGCTTGTGTTGATTAAAATCACTAAATTTTGAGGCATGATAAACCAAGATACCCAATATTAGTGCTACAAATTCAAATCGTGGATTATTGTTAATATAAAGAAAATAAATTTCCCGATTTTGATAAACCAACACTAATCTCTGCACATAAGGATGCTTTAGGACTCTTCAGGGGATATGAAACTTGGCATGTAGAGTAATGTAATTATGCAAAAATTCAACGCATGCCGTGTTCACTGGACAAATAAAATATGGAACACTAAACAATTAGAAAATGACATTGCAATAGCAAGCCAACAGAAGATCAACACATGCGAGGACAGGTTGGTGACACTGTTCAAGATTATGTCAGTGATGACGAATCGGAACAGTGTCTTGAACATAAACCCAAAAAATTTCCATTTCCTTTTAAGAAACCAACACAAATTATGCAACACCTATACAATTGGGTAGGGATAGAATAATGTGAAAGAAATATTAAGGGAAACTCTGAATTTCAATATACACTATTCAAATAAGGAGATACTTCAAAAAAATAAATTATGAAAGAAATAACAAGAAAGCCATTCAAAAAATGTCAAATTTGGAATTTTAGAAAGAATGCCCTCAATTGAAAAGTCAGATATAATCCATCTACAACTTTAGACTTCCAATATAACAAAAAAAATATCTTAAGAATATCCAAATTTAAATATATTTAAATATTTATCAGGTGGGAAACCTAAAACAACTCTAAACTTGGTCTGTAACCTAAAATTCTTCCACAACAGGTTCAAGTGACTCCCAAATTCAAATGTAGGATTCTACAAGATCATGGTAGTGCTTGGCATATTTTCTCTGTGCAAGGAAAATAAAACAATAAACCATTTTATTTGAACCATGCTTGAGCAACATGCTGAAAATATGCCTTCCACAGGTTTGTATCATAGTCTCAAAGATGTAAATATTGTCAAAACCATTGTCACGGTCTTGTAGGAAAAAAAGTAATGGGCCATTCTCTTTAAACCACGCCTGACTGAGCAACATGCTGAAAAGGTGGCTTCCTCA
Source organism: Pinus albicaulis (assembly GCA_034641835.2). NCBI lineage: Eukaryota > Viridiplantae > Streptophyta > Pinopsida > Pinales > Pinaceae > Pinus > Pinus albicaulis. The sequence goes on along the minus strand of CM076578.1, from coordinate 934,843,751 downwards.
AGTCTGTATCTATCTCTCAAAAACATTAATATGATCAAAAGCACAACCACAGTCTTGTATATCCCCAGAAACCTACAAAGAAACTGATATCTGCCAAGGAATGAACCGTCATTAGCTAACCCAGAAGAGTGCCGCAACTTACACATTAATTATTAGGATAACAACTTGTTTGAGGGCCAATAAAAAAATAGCATAGCACCATTGCTTCACTGTGAAATCACTGTAAATATGTAAGAGGGTTACATGAGTATTGGTTAACACCTAAAAGGCATTAGATATGTGTAACAGGAGAACAAAAAACATAGAACGAAAAAGAAAGGCAGAACAAAAACTAAGAATGCATTTTCAACTTTTTTTTGTGTTGTTTTATAACAATGACGAATGGATTTGAATTTTATGAAAATAAGAGCAAAGAAGGAAATATTAAGGAGAAGATAAAATAATGTGACAGAAAATGAAAGAATTATGTTGATCAAACCTGATCACCCACCTTGGATACACTACATAAGAGAGAGAGACAAGCAAAAGGACCTCCTAAATGAGACATAAGAAATAGGAACAAAAGAACTCAACGAGGATGACATGAGCTAAGTAGATATAAAAATTAATATGTTTCCATCCTCAAATCAAATATAAGTTCTGCTTATTAAAGCATATCCTGAATATGAGTCTTTATAATGAAATCTCCACACCGAAAACTCCACGAGTGAATTCTATGAAAATTGGAAACTATTGGCTTTCCACTAACTACCAAAACAAAAACACTTACAACCCATGAATTAACATGTTATATTACCTAGAACAAATGGAGGGTTGTGAAGTATCACAACACAGTGATTTAATCAATGACCTAAACAACAAAAGTCTAACCAAAATTCTAATGAATCTGGCATACATGTAGTCAATGACCTTTGAGGATAGTATATTATAGATTCAACATGTTAAAGTTTTCATTGTCTGCTAGACAAGGGCATGAAATAAAAACTACAGAACAATGTAAAAAATATCCCCTAGGCATTTATAGATATGTTTAACAAAAGAAAAGGGAGAAACATATCAGTCAGGGTTACCCTTTAGGTTGATGCCTTACGAAAAGGTTAAATGAAATAGTCGTACAACTTTGTAAGACTACCTCTTGAACAGTAATGTTGGTATAATGCATTAGGTGAGCTTTACAAAGTCTATATCAGGGAAACTCCAAAGCCTTCCAAGCCATATTTTTCAAGAAAATTCTAAATATTCTCATGGGAATGAAATATTCATCATATTTTAGTTAAGCTGTTATAAAAAAATAGATAGTAGAACTCGGCTTGAAGAGGTCTCTGCACCTTAGAAATGGTATATTAACTCTATTACCAGAAAAAAATTGCTATTTTCTGAAAGTGAAATCCGAGATCGAGAATGTGGTTTAAATAATGAAGAAAAAGAGATTAAGTCATGTATAGGATATCCAAAAGGAAAATTTAGTTTTAATGCTAAGAAGAACAATACCAGATGTTAATATACACAGCCAAATGATTATAACCACTGTTGTAACTCACCATCTATTTATAATCAGAGGACTGCTTCACACTGCTTGATATGTCCTCAATAACTTCAATTAAGACTTTTCTATCAAAGTCACTTAAAATAAATCATAGTAATCTGCTTATTGTAGGCTATGTGCTAGTTCACAGTTAGCAAGACCTTGGTCGATATATAAGCTTATTTTAAGCAACGATTTGACAGATATCAGTCCAAAAACCAGAATCTATGGATTTGTTCCTAATTTATTTCAGCTTAATGCATAAATTAATCTAGAAGTGAAAAATTGCCTTTAATCTATAAATTTGCATTCTAAGTCTTATTAAAAACTCGGCATAAAGACAACATTGTAGAAACGCAGTATAAAAGAGAAATCCAAAAAATGATGAGAATGATACAGAGAATTACTGTGCAATATACAAGGTTTCCTTAAACCTTAAACCTTCCATATCCTTACGCTAAATGTTCGGTCATTTCACATATAGCTAAAGAAAATCAACCATGCACTCAGGGTGTCAGAACTGTACAAAATACATAATCACCAATAGTTTCTATACCAAAGAAAAATAATTTCTGATTATTTGCTGCATCAGTTTGGAGATATTCTGGTTAGATCGAGGTGATAAACTCTGCAAGGACAACATTAAAAGTGGATTACTATGGAAATTCTCTACTGTGGGAACAAATACAGACCTTGATCTGTTTAACATCTGTTTCACTTTACTTATCATGATTCATGGTGTTGACATTTAGGAAATGAATGATTGTATTGTGAGATATTCAATCCACAAGCAGATAACTCAGGTTGGGAAATAGAAACATCACGTTGTAACATAGGTCTTGGGCATAGAACAGGGGACTTGGGTTTTTTGGAATCAAACTTCAGGTTATGATGCTCATCTGAAGAATGGCACAGTGAGCCTTAGCATGGAGTTGGGAGTACCAATTTGAAGTGCAGGTAGGGCATTGTACAATAGACCAGTTAGATTTCTGGACCCTAATAAAAAAGTTTCTTCTTATTTCAAAACATTTTTCTCGTTTTCTATAACCAATGTGGGACCTGTTCCTGTTTCAATTGGGGATGGATCAGCATTTGTTATTTCTCCAGATTATCACACTCTGGGTAGCCCCGGAGGCTATTTGGGGGTGATGAGTCCAATAGGTCTCAATGAACTGTTTCCCTCATCGGGGAATACTATTACAGTGGAATTTAATACTATTTTGGATGTTGAATTCCATGATCCTAATGGAAACCAGTACCTTCAGCTCCAGTACCTGTTCACAAAACAGGGTGCCATATTCATTCATGCGTGCAGAGAGGGTGAATTGCATGCATTGCAACAGGAGGTGTTGTTGTTGTTGCATTGGCCACTAGATTTTTTGTTTGGTTCTGTTACAAGCGCAGAGTATTGAAAAGGATAGACAAATTTAGTTTAGATATTGTGAAATTTCCTCAGAAATTCACCTACAAAGAGCTCAGCAATGCTACGAAAGACTTTTTTTGAATGTGATTGATAATTGATAATTGCAAGCAAGGGTAATCCCCTTGTGAAACCCAAATTTTTGAGCATTTTCTAAAACCTGATGACAGAGTCATTGTAATGAACAAGAACCTAGGTCCATATTACATCCAAATCTACCAAGCACCAATATCTATAAGAAAATCCACAGTATCTGCGAACTAAGAAGAAGAGGCAAAAAATGTATTCTGCTTATCTGTTCGAATAGTGATTAGGGTTTACCACGGCAAAAATTTGACAGAGCCCATGTAGCATTTCTTATCATTGAAATTCTGGCAGTATCATTCAACTGGGCAAGCACCTGCCTCAGAGCTCCATGACTGAGGGCAAGATCCCTAAATGTTGCATAGTCTCTAGCAATATTTCCCAAAGCCCAAACAACCTTACACGAACACCAGTTGAACTCAAAGTTGGGTACTAGGTTTTTAAATCAAATTCCAAAATTACAGACATATAAAGATAGTTGGGAAGAATAATTTTATGCCTCTAAAATAAACGTGCTAAATGTTCTCGAACATTATCATTCCCAGACGTAAGAAGTTCCACAAATATAGGCAGTGCCCAGTAATCAATCACAACCTTTGTATTCTCAGAGGTTCCTGAGACTATATTAGTCAAAGCCAAAGCTGCTTCAAACTGCATTATCAATCACAAGGTATCACCATCAAAGCTCTAATTTTAAGATAACAATTTATCTACCATTGAAACTATAATTTTAAAATAGATACACCTAGTGATATAGACACCTAGTGAGAGTAGAGGTTAGGAAATTATAATAAGAATTATTACAAGATATCACTCATAGTGCAGTTGATTGTTCATTGTCTGCTGTAACTATAATTTTAAAGAAGACACATTTAGTGATATAGACACCACCAAGTGAGAGCAGAGGTTATAAAATTATAATGAGAATTATTTCAAGATATCATATTACTCATAGTACAGTTAATTGTTTATTTTTTGGTGTAATAAATGTTTGTTATTTATAAACACAATCAAACATATTATGAGGGACGGTGATGAAATTGACAATGGTCTCATAACAAACCATAACGGGCACATCCCCTGGCAAGATAAACTTTGATTAAGAAAGAAAACAAAACAAAGTGATTACTTACAGGATCATAGGCTTCCAGAAGAACAAGATCCAGAGTAGCATCTGTAACCCCTAAAGCAACACCTCTCTCTGCAAGACGAATCGCTACATCTTTCATATGTATTCTAGCAAATTTTCTGAGCTCATCACAAGAAAGAGGATCAAATACAACTATCTCATCAAGTCTATTCAATAGCTCTGGCCTAAAATGTCTTCTAACCTACAAAAATATTCAAAGGCATGTCAAAGCACTGCAGCCAACTTCGTGATAAAATTATATGAAAAATATGCATACACAGAGTCCAGGAGAATGAAACGATAGGTGTATTGGTAGCTGCCGAAATGCAGCAACTAAAACGGCGGGTGTATTGGCAGTTGTGGAAATGAAACTACTAAAACGACAGGTCTGTTGACGGTTGCAGGTGTGTGGATTGTTGCTGGTATTTTCAGACCGATTCCATGGAAATATACCAGAAACCAGTGGTATATCAAATCTAGAAGGTAAATCGAGAGACTATGACCGTCAAATTAAACAAGTAATAGGTGTCATGCCTAGATAAGAAGTGTTGATGAAAACAAAATTGATCTCTTTCATAACAGAAGGCCTATCGGCCTAAATATCTAGGACATGTGGCACTCCGTGATAAAGACACATGGTGTGTGGATTTGAGTTTTTCAGGTGGTCAAGTGGGCCGAAAATAGGTGAAATGTGGCACCACTCAGAGATTGACATGTGCCAATTGGTACAAGTGGTAGACAATTGGCATGCTCAAACAACGAGGTGATGCGGGAATGACATGAGGGAGAAAATATCAGAAAAGCCCCAAATCTGGAGAACTAAAGCTCATCACCAACCTGAGATTGACAACTTTACATGATGTAACCTATGAAATTGTAAATGGAGAAATCATAGTAACAATAAAGTAACCTATGTAAAAATAAAGTCGGATTCATCCTGGGAGTGGTAATGGGAGAAATCATAGTGAACAACAGGAAACATGTAGAGTTGCTTACAATCAAATAGATGAAAAAACACATACAAAAAACCTAGATAATAATCATGAACGAGCTTAATATTGAATTATGAACTGTAAAGGAACTTACAAAATGTGACATTACGAACCTGGTCAAGCGCACAAGCAAAAATATCCTGAACATGACCCTGGTTGACAAGTTGTATTGCTCATGATGCAAGAGGATTTGTACCTGCACTGCCAAGTCAATCAAAATCCATCATTATCTATATAATAAATACAAGTAATTGATGTAGTATTTTTTACTCTAAGATGCATTCTTATGATAATGTTAGAACATATGTTGAAAATGTCAAAACATACATGAATAAGCTCCTCTTCATTTCAAGAACAATTTATTGGAGTCGCATGAACTTGGAACAAGCCTCCCACGATCTGAAAGTGTAGCAACTAAGTCAACAGTGACTTTTTTGTTGCTACGCTAGATCGAGCGAGGTTTGCTCCAAGATTAAATCGCTCCAATAAATTATTCTCTACTAAGCAGGGCCAACCACATGAAGGTGGAAGCTCTTATGGCCCCTCCCCCCCCTCACATCACTCTCAGTTCCCTAATACCCAATCTATATTTCATTTTTTACTTTCATGAGAATAAAAAAAAATATTCAATAACTAATAAAAAAACAATTCAACAAAAAGTACGCAAAGAAACATTGAAATTAATGCTTGACATAAAAGTAGTATGATAAATGAGTTTTTTATATAACACAAAAAACGTTCCAAGTATGGTAACGTTTGTTTTATAATAATACAATATTTTACATTATCAAATTTTCTTTTTCTTCTTCCTATTTCTAAGCTCCTAATTACATCATCAATATCATCGTGCTCTGCTCCTGTTTCGTGCCTTTCGACCCGCACTGTTGACCTAGTTGCATAGTCACGATGTCTGGTCTCATCCAGTGACGGGGCATCACCTACAAAAACAGATAATATTAAATTTTAATTTTCAGTTTTTAAATATCATTGAACTAGTTCGGTAATATTAATAAAAAAAATTTCAATGAGATTATTTACCTGGTGCACCAGTTGTCGCCATTGGGACTGTTGCCCTGTCTTCCTCTCTGGTGGTAATATCCTCAAGGGAAACATTCTCTCTCATTTAAAAAAAAATGTTATAAGGACAACCATCAAGGTACAATTAGAAAAAATTATAAGTGGAAATTAATTACCGTCACGGCCCTCACTGATAGTAGCATTGTCGGCTTGGTCCCCACTACAATGATCAGGTTGCACATGAGGAGCATCTACATCTGGCTCTAAAACTGGGTTATTTTCCTTGTCAGTACTACTTCTCCCCTGATTTAAACAAAGTTGTTAGACATTAAATTTATGGATGAAAACAAACATATTGAAAGGTTAATGTTTTACCTTATCAGGCATTCTGGATCTTGGGACCTGCCCCAAGCTTCTACGACATTTAACTACGGCTTGATAGCCGAAATGGAAAGAAATACTTTTATCTTCCTCTGTAGTTTCTGTTCCGAAGTCATAACCCTACATTACATATTATTGTGTATTTTTAATCACATTTGATAGGATTACAAAAACGTTGGAAGGCGATACAATTAATTATAAGATGTTTAGCTACTTAATTACAATTCTTGCGGCTAATTTCAAGTAGCCGCCCTGGCCTAGCTTGTAATGGCCCTTTTTTTCAATCCTAGCTTTGGTTTCCTTCGAGGTGTCAAGCAACCTAGCATCAAAATATCGAAGTTAGATATGACGTAGCACACTTTTATTTTAGACATAGAGAAAATTAAAGCTATTGAATTAAAGTTGTAATTTACCTTGCGGGTCCAGTTGGCATTTTTCCTTCTTTCTTTTCCCTTTTCTCTTTTGCGTCATGGATGAGGGCTCTCCACTCACTCTCTGGAACTATTAGAGGATGCTCGTATCTAGGGTTAAATTTCAATTTCATCCTATAGGTGTCCCTGGTATATTTCAAATATTTGCCGGCTACCTGAGCCATCGTTGTTCTGTCAAATGTGTCAACTGCAAAAAGGGCTTCTAGATAATCTAGAAGTTCTTTTTTCAAGTTGGAATTCTAGGAATTCCACCTTGTTCATATGGTTGGGCCAAAAATTTCCAACGCATGTCTCTCCAAAAACCTGTAGAAATCATTGTTTCCTACACAGAAAAAAAATATATTATCATTAATTTAAAAATAAAATCATGATAAATATGTTTTAGATAGAGTACATGAAATACTTAAAATATTAAAATTTACCTGAGAGTTGTATGTGCTTTATAGGGACACCTTCATCATTCACCAACAATGTGCCATTAATGGTCCCTGTGGAGCTGACACATGTAGCTCTAGGAGACACAATAACGTAGTTGGCCATATCAGCCTCATCACTACCAACACGTTCAATGGTTGGCTGGGTGTCTGCTTGGGCAGGGTGTGTTTCTTGGTTGGCACCTAAAGGAGTAGAAGGTGTATGAGAGGGTTGCTGGGAAATATATTTCCCTTGTGTCCCACTACCACCAACACCAGGTTCAGCAAGTGCCAGAAAACGCTACATACAAAAGAAATTTTTGTTAGTTTAGTCAATGTAAAAATTGAAAATCAAACTATCACAATTCATCTCATGCAGAAAAAAAAAAAAATATCCTTTTGACTTTTTATTATTACCTGATATGTTTCTAGCTGGGTCATAAGTTGTTTTTATCTTCTCTTCTGTTTCAGGTGTTTGAGGCGCGTCTATCAAAGTATTAAATTCCGACCTTGCATCTTGTGCCTTTTTTCGCAACAAGAGCGCTAGAGATAAGGATGAAGAAAGTTCTTCCTCAAAGAGGGAATCATCAGGCGTACCATGGCTATGTGTCTGCATATTTGAACAAAATTAATATTATTTCAATTATGTAAATAACTAGAATACCTGAATATAGAGAAATGATGGCACTTTACATGTTCTTCCGCTGGCCTCTTTCCGCGATCATCCCGTCTTGGGGTTGTTCTTGTACTGCCCTAATCAGTCTGCCACATTGCAATAAAATTATAAATGTAAAAACTTGAAAACAATATCTAACTTGAAAACACAAAATGAAAACTGAAATAATTTCTAATAAGACACCGGAAGACAGAGTTAGAGTTTCAAATATGCCTTGCATTGAATTCAATCCTGGAGACATGTCATTGCACATTAAGGCACCCAAACAAGAGACGAGTTGAAAATGAAGACCTTATTGAATATATTGTTGGAGGAACTTCTAGTAAACTTGTTGTGAAGACCTTGAGGACATTTTTGGAGCAACATTGTTGAAGCTAATGGTATAGCATTGTTGGAGACAATCTTGACGGGCCTTGAAGTGAAGCTTTTGGAGAAATTATTGAAAAATCCTTAGAGCATTTAAGTAAGGCACTTTCTATCTTCCATCACCTTTTTCCTTTCAATATCATTTAAACGATTTTTTTGATATTTAATGTTTGAAATCACGTTATAATTCCTTGATTATATGTGTTTTGGGACTTTCCCTTTGAAATTACCCAAAAATACCCTGGCAATTTTATCTCCAGGATGCATGTCTGACCCTATTGTTCAATATTTTGATTGATAGTAGTAAACATAGAGAGTTAGGGGGCTCTTGACTTGGTTTTGTTGGGCCATTAGATCCCTAACATCTACTAGGGAGAACCCCCCTTAAGTTGGAGGAGAGCTAACCCGAAGTGAAAAGAGGTTGGTGAGGTGACAATAGGGCTATTGAATTACACATGGTATCACACTTTAGCTTTAGGACTGTATCTTGAGAAGTGCGAGATTTTTCTATATCAATTCTCAAATTGTCTAAAACACTATTGTTAAGAACTAATAAGAGGTGATGTTGAGGGGTTTTTGGGTATAAGAAACAATACCATTTAAAAACTAGGGTTCTCAGTCCTTGGCATTCCTTCACCTGGGCCTAGGGGCACACAAGAATAATTTCACACTAAACCATGAAAACTTAAAAGTAACTTAACAGATCCATAAAGTAATAATAATCATAATTCCTAATTTCCTATTGTACGATATGATGAAAATTATTCAAACATGAAGAAATGAAGACATGCAATGTCTGAATTTCAAGATTGATGAACCAATACAAGAAGTTAGAAACTACAACTTTGATTCAATAATCTGTGTCCTAACTCCAGGAAGGAATCTAGTTTGTAGTATAGAACATGCATCGTGTATTATCAATTCTTAATTGACAACAACTAAAGGTCATCTACCTCATCAATTCCTTCCCATTTTGTGTTTTTATGTTATATTCCTTATAAAAGTGTCAAATTCCTCTCAAAGTAAGCAACCACTGAATAAAATAAAAAATAGTTGAGATATGATTGAGAAATGGTCATTTATTTCTTGAAAGGATCTTCACAATTTCTTTGGTTGTTTTTCATCTCAAGAAACAAGAAATGACTTAAGAAACTATCGTGATGTAATATAAGAAACAACACGGTGAAATGGCCATTTTCAAAGCCAAATGATGTCCATTGAGGACACGACCTTTATTTGGTTCTTGTTTCATAGGAGTTTCGGGTAAAAATGGAACTTTGTTGTACCATTTCCAGTAGTAAAAAGGGAAAACCTTCTTTTTCCATGGGAAATAATTTACCTTTCCTTTTTCAAGATAATCTAAATCACAAAAAATATGAACTATACTGCACACATTCTTGGATAATGTGAAAGTGGAAAAGAATACCCTACACAAGTGATGCACACATGTACACTTGAACACTAATATATTTTTGTAGTTGAAATGAAATGCTTGTTTTCATTTAAATGTAGGGTTTTTAAAGCAGGGAGAAATAATGGCTGCCAATTTAATAAGCGTTTCTTTAGGAAAAATTTAAATCTTGTATTGGGTGATGAAGATAATAGAGGGTATTGAATCTTGATTCTTGACATTGTGTTTAACTTGAATAACTCAAATGATTATAAATATCAATGGATGAGTTCTTTTTTTCAAGTATGTCACTCAAAACTCTTATGTCAAAGCATTGTATGATGGCTAGCATTTGCTTGTTTCCCTTTCTTCAGTTCAATGTAAAAATTATATTAATATATTGGAGCACGAATGATAACTACAATTGTTTGCTCTACAGTATATCCAGCCCCAAGATTATGAAAAGTTTTCTCAAGTGGAGCTATTGGTTATTGATGAAGCAGCTGCAATTCCATTGCCTGTTGTAAAGGCTCTGCTCGGGCCATATTTAGTGTTTTTGTGCTCTACTGTAAATGGGTAATAATTATAAATGAGCCAACCACAATCATAGATTTTGTAACCATTCAGTTTCCATGGATAGTGATGATGATATTAACCCTATATATCAGTGACCTATATCTATATGAGAATGATCTCAACATTGACCTTGGTATGGTTGTATGGATGTGACCTTTGGTATGTCATCAGAAAATCCCCAAATATCAGAAAATCCCCAAATCTGGAGAACTAAAGCTCATCACTTTCGATCTGGAGTACTACCCTTGTGATAAAGTTGATGACTTTCAATCTCCCATTCTCTACCACTTTGCACTTCACCTTCAATATAGATCAGACCAAGGGCAATTCGTTACTGGGTGTTGAGATGGATGAGTTTGTCGAACTAAAATCCATAGCTTAAACTTCATGAAACTGGTGGAGTCAAATTCATGCAAGCACAAACACATCTTACACATCCTTTTTGAAACTCATCTGAAAGAACATTGGAAGACATCTAGAGAGAACCCTATAGCCTAACACAATCTAATGGAATTGACGAAAAAAACCCAAATAGAGTCAACCCTACTATAAGAGGAAGGGCCTGTAGTAAGAACTTACCATTTTGCAAGAGCTGAGGGCGAATACTGTTTTGCAAGACCTGAGGGCGAATGTTGAGGGTGAATGCTGAGGGTGAATGCTGTTCTGCAAGAGCTGAGGGCGAATGCTGTTATGCAAGAGCTGAGGGCGAATGCTGAGGGAGAATGTTGTTCTGCAAGAGCTAAGGGTGAACACTGAGGGTGAATGTTGTTCTGCAAGATCTGAGGGAAAATGCTGAGGGCGAATACTGTTCTGCAAGAGCTGAGGGAAAATGCTGAGGGCGAATGCTGTTATGCAAGAGCTGAGGGCGAATGCTGAGGGCAAATGTTGTTCTTCAAAAGCTGAAGGAAAATGTTGAGGGCAAATGATGTTCTCCAAGAGTTGAGGGCGAATGCCCGTGTGATATCAGACGTTAATTTAGTTTTTAATAAAATCATTTTTATGTAGTGCGCATATAAGTGTCGTTATACCGATGGCATCCAAAGCATCGCTATTGCGACGGCTGCCTCCAAACGTCGCAATTGCGACACTTATACATTGTGTCGCACTTGCGACGTTTGGAGGCAGCCGTCGCAATAGCGATGCTTTGGGGCATAGTGTCGCAATTGCGACACCTTGTCTAATTCTCGATATTGCGACACTTTTCTCTAAACGTCGGTATAGCAACGGTTTTGGGTGGGATTGAAAAAATTTGGGGAAATTTCCGACATTTGGTCAAAAGCGTCAGAACCAAGTGTCGGAATTTCCCCCAAATGTACTAGTGTCCAAAAAATGAATAATGATGGTGTCTGTAACTTGCCTCATGGGGACAACTTCAATCCAATTTGTGAAATAATCAGTGGCAGTGAGTATCCAATTATGCTAAGCCGATTACATAGGATGAATCTTGCCAATGAAATCAATACCCCATTGTTGGAATAATTCTTGAACTACAATTGGTTTCAAGGGCAGCGGTAAGAGTTTTATTTTCCCCTGACAGATTTGACACTCATGAAAGCTCATGATAGTCTTATAAACATCGGAAAACAAGTTGGGCCAATAAAATACAACTCTCAGTATCTTGTTTGTTGTAGTCTTCCAAAAAATATGACCATTATAATCAACTTTATGTAAATCTTTCATCACCTTATCAAATTATCCTTCTACCAAACAATTCAGAAAAATTCTGCCTGGGTCTTTCCAATACAAAAAAATATTAAGAATGCAATACTTAAGAGATTTCAACTTCATAGATATACTTTTACTGCTAGGAAAGCCAGAAGGAGGATTCAAATGTTGTAACACATGAATAAAATCAGCATAGCATGACGATTAAGAAAAAATTTCAGATACCTGAGGTAATGAATCAACCACTTTCTCTTCAGATAATGCAGTAATAGAATTGATGTCCAAGGCATGCAAGTTTGAGTCTTCCATGAGCTTAGCCAAGTCCTATACTTTGATCAGCTTTGTAGGTATTCTTTCCAAGTCATACTCCAGCATGGCAGATATCCACTTTCCATGCCGACCTTCAGGATCATTCTATGAGAGCACATATTTGACAACATCATTTGGGACATATGCAAGAACATGAGAGTGAAGAATATACACTCGGAAATCCTTCAATTCTTTAACTGGTGCCAAGGCCTGTTCATCAATGATATTGTACTTCAAAGCTACGTCTCTTATGGCTCTACTGAAGAAGGCGATGGGATGATCTGTTTTCTGATATTTCTTTTGCATGAGGATAACAACTAGAGTATGTTCATAAGCAAAGGAAAATATGATAAAATCAAGTATATAATCAGGGCTGATAAGTATACGAGCATGCGATAAGGAAAACGTAACTTGATTCAATGATTTCTTTGCCTCATCGGATCATTTCACCTCATTGTATTCCTTTAAAATATAAGTGGTTTCTCTCAAATGTTCAACAAGGTTAGGAATAAAACTTCTCAATGTAGGTTTTAACCTTGTACATAAATTATCTACAAACGAATCTTAAAAACAAAAAACAAACAGTAGCAAGAGAATAAAACATAAAACAGATAAACATAGATATTTTCCCCTGGATCCCAAATCGGGATGACCAGCTTGATTTTTCATTATATTCCTTTTAGTGTTACAACACACATATATATACATGCCAAAGCATACATAAACCCCAATCCATTAACCCTATATTAGAACATAACCGTATTTCCCTTGATCAGATCTACAAAATACAAGGGGCCGAAAACCATCATACCCCAAAACCATGTGCAAACCCATGCACAAAACCATGGGCAGATCTGCACACTGGAAAATATGGAGCAAAAAAAATTTTCGGGGTGCTGCCCCAGACCCTGACAGGGGGGGCTACTGCCCCCCTGTGACCCCCTTGACATTATGCCTAGAGCAACATACAGAGGAGGCTATCGCCCCCCCATGACCCCCCCGTGCTTGATTAGTCATGGAAAGAATATAACACAAACCCAACATGCTCCCACTTGTTTTTTTCTTTCCATAGGGGGCCACAGGAGAGCTGAGTCATTAGCCCAGCTTTGCAACACCCATTGTTTCTCTACACCAAGAGAACTTCTGAGTGCTCACATAATTTTTCAATGCATCTGCAAGATTCTTCAAAGTGTCCACCTTTACCAGCAAAACCCTTTTAGCTTCAACCATCTCTCTCACAAAGTGATATTGAAAATAAATGTGCTTTGTCTTTGAATTATAAGCAGGGTTCTTAGCCAAGAAAATTACACTTTGGCTATCACAATCTATCCTTATATCTTGCTGCACCAACCCTATACTTGAACACAATCTCTGCAACCAAATTGCTTCCTTGCTTGCATGAGTGGCTGCCATGTATTCAGCCACTGTAGTTGAAAGAGCCACTACAAACTGTCTTTTACTCATCCAACTGACTGCACCTCCAAATAGGCTAAACACATACCCACTTTTAGATATTCTTTGGTCCAGATCTCCAGCCTAGTCTGCATCAACAAAACCATGAATGTCCAACCCTCTTTCCAATCCTATTCTTCCCTAGTAGCACAAGCCATAATCACTAGTGCCACGTAAATATCTAAAAACCCACTTCACTGCTGTCAAATGCTCCTTCCCTGGGTTTGACATAAACTTGCTCAATACTCCCACTGCATGTGCAATGTATGGTCTAGTACAGACCATTGCATACATCAACCTACCCACTACACTTGCATATGGAACACGGGACATATCCTCCTCTTCTTCTTGTGTCTTGAGACACTGTTCAGCAGACAGCTTTGTACCTACAGGAATCAGAACATTCACCGGTTTACTATCCTGCATATTGAACCTCTACAATATAGTCTCGACATACTTCCTCTGGTTTAACCAGAGCTTCATCTTTGCCTGATCTCTCTTAATTTCCGTGCCCAAAATATAGTTTGCAACACCAAGATTCTTCATGTCGAATTTGGAGAAAAGTTGGGTCTTCAAATCTTGGATAATTTCTTTGTCATTTCCAATCAACAACATATCATCCACATACAAGACCAAATAAATAACACGATCACCAATTAATTTAAAATAAACACAGTGATCCTCCTTGCTTCTGGTGAAGCCAATTCCCCATATGTAGGTATCAAATTTCTGATACCACATCCTTGGTGATTGTTTTAACCCATACAGAGACTTCTTTAACCTGCATACTAGTTCTTTCTTCCCCTTCACCATAAAGCCTTTAGGTTGTTTCATGTAAATCTCCTCTTCCAGATCCCCGTGAATAAATTTTGTCTTCACATCCATATATTCTACCTCAAAATCAAATGCAACAGCAACAGATAAAAGTAATCTAATAGAAGTAACTTTGGCAACAGGAGAAAAAATATCACTAAAATCAATTCCCAGCACCTGGGAATAACCTTTTGCTACCAACAGATCTTTGTATTTCTCCACCTTGCCTTCTACATTCATATTTTTCTTAAACACCCATTTTCTCCCGATGGGATTCCTTCCAGCTGGCAACTGCACCAGATCGCATGCCTCATTTTTATGCAATGATGCCACTTCATCAACCATGGCCTCCTTCCAGAGTTTTCCATCCTCTGAATCTACTACCTCCCTGACAGTTCTAGGATCATCATCAGTTATAGTTAAAGAAAAATTTGAATAGAAAGCAGATGGACTATACCTTTCTGGTTGTCTTCTTTCCCGAGCTAATCTTCTCACAACTGGAGTTTGTGGCTCTTCCTCTTCTGAGTCTTCTTCTATTGTAGAGTCTGATTCATCCTCCTTTAGTTAAAACTTTATCTTCTCAAGTTCCTTTGGTAGGACTTCATGTTTAAAAACATCTTGCACCTCTCTAAACACCACATCTCGGCTGTACACAACCTTCCTTTTTTCTCGGTTCCAAAGCTTGTAACCCTTTAAACCATCCTTATACCCAATAAAGATGCACCTTTCAGATTTCTTATCCAACTTGGTCATTTTCTCCTTTGGAACATGTATATATGCATCACATCCAAATACCCTTAGATGTGAAAGAGAGGGTTTCTTACCAGTCCATACCTCATGTGGAGTCTTATCCTCCAACGCTGATGAAGGTGATCTGTTAACCAAGTAACATGTAGTCTCCACTACCTCTACCCATAATTCTTGTCCTAACCCAGTACCACTAAGCATGCTTCTTGCCTTTTCCATCAAAATTCTATTCATTCTTTCTGCAACTCCATTTCGCTGAGGTGTGTATGGAGTAGTCTTCTGCTGTGCTATACCGCACTTCTTACAAAACTCTTCAAATTACTTCTTGCAGAACTCCCCACAATTATCTGTCCTTAGCACCTTTATCTTCTTCTCTGTCTGGTTTTCCACCAGAGCCTTAAATTCTTTAAATATATCAAAGACTTTAGATTTCTTCCTCAAGAGATATATCCATGTAGTCCTTGAGAAGTCATCTATGAATGAAACATAGTACATAGACTTACCTAGTGATGGAACCGACACAAGTCCAAACTCATCACTATTCACAAGCTTTAATATCTTGTTTGCCCTCTTAGCACCAAAAGGAAAAATCACTCGATTCTGCTTCCCATATACAAAATGTTCACAGAAATCAAAATCCAGAGAGCTATTAGACATACCTTCTACTATACCATTTCCATGCAGTATCTGAAGGCCCTTCTGTCCAATATGTCCAAGCCTTTGATGCCATAGCATGGTCTTTTCTCTAGAGACTGCTAGCCTTTCCGCTCCACTTTTGAGAACCACAGAACTGTTGCACCCAGCAATAAAAGTGCTGTCGTGAAGCTTGTACAGAGTTCCAATCCAAACTCCCCGCATTAATACCAGTGCTCCACGAACCATCTTACAGGTATCTTTCTCGAACATTGTTTTTACACCTAAGTCATCCATCTTGCTCACATAAATTAGATTTCTGGCCAATGCAGGAATGTGAAAAACACCAAAAAGTATTCTAATCCTTCCACCTTGCAGATTCAGCTTGACTTTTCCATGTTCGATGATTCTGGCCTTCCTATCATCACCTAATAAGACATCACCACCATCATATTTCTCATACTCGCAGAACCACTCCCTATGGGGAGTGAAGTGAAAGGATGCACTCGAGTCAATCAACCCTGACTCATGATCTACATGTGTATTTGAAGAAGAAGCCAAATACACATCCTCACCTTCATCCGAGGTGTTTTTTGCCTCCGCAGAAGGAGCATCATCAAATCCCTTTCCTTTCTCAGGAGCTTTAGATCTGCAGTCCTTTTTGTAGTGCCCTTCCTTTCCGCATTTCCAGCACACCTTTACAAACTTTCCAGGAGATTTAGATCTCCCACTCGAAACCTTATTCTTGTTTCTGTTCTAGGACCTTCCTCGTACATTCAAGGCATCTCCATTCTGACCCTCCATATTTCTCCGTCTCATTTCGTCTGACAACAAGGCTGAGACAATGTCATCAAATTCAAGGTAGTTGTATTGCTACCTATTGTAATAACCAGACTGTCCCTCGAGTTTGGTAGAGAACACAACAAATTGATGTAGTTATCTTCGTCTGAGATTTTAATATCAACAGATGAAAGCTGACTTACCATAGTATTTGAGGCGTTCAAATTCTCTGTCATCGAGTCTCCATCCTTCATCCTCAGGTTATATAGCTTTTTCTGTCGGAACAATTTATTCACCAGAGAATTAGATTGGTACAAAGTCCCCAGCTTGTCCCACAAGGTCTTTGCTGTAGCTTCCCCAGATACATTAAACAATATTGAATCTGAGACACACAACCTTATTGTGCTCTTTTCCTTCTGATCCAGTTTCTTCCAGTCTTCATCTGACATTGCCGTTGGTTTAGTACCCAGATCTACCGTGATCCACTAGTCCTTATCCACTAGCAGATCCTCCATCTTGAGCTTCCACAACTCAAAACTCTAACCATTAAATTTATCAATCTCTATCTTCCCACCGCTCATCATCTTCTTTCACCGCAAGAATCGATCCCGCAGATCTCCCACTGAACAGGGTCTACCTTAGGCCCGAGCAAAAAAACCCCTTAGCACCAAACGCGTCCCCTTGAAGCCAATACTACTCTGATACTAAATGTAGGTTTTAACCCTGTACAGAAATTATCTGCAAATGAATCTTAAAAATAGAAAATAAAAAATAGTGAGAGCATAAAACACAAAATAGATAAACACAGAGATTTTCCCCTGGATCCCAAATGAGGATGACTAGCTTGATTTTTCATTATATTCCTTTTAGTGTTACAACACATATATATACATGCTGAAGCATACATAAACCGCAATCCATTAACCCTGGATTAGAACATAACCATAGTTCCCTTGACTAGATCTACAAAATACTAGGGGCCAAAAACCATCATACCCCAAAACCATGTGCAAACCCATGCTCAAAACCATGGGCGGATCTACCCACCAGAAAATAAGGACCAAATTTTTTTTTTTCCGGGGTGCTGCCCCGGACCCTGATAAGGGGGGCTACTGCCCCGCCTATGACCCCCTCTACATTGCGCCCATCTCAACGTACAGGGGGGGATATCACCCCCCCTGTCACCTCCTCGCACGTGATTAGTCATGCAAAGAATATAACACAAAGCCAACACTCAAGAAGTCGATTTTACCATTGAATGAATAAATTTATTTCTTGCTTCTAGAATAGTCCAAATTCTGAATTGCTTCAATTATTGAAGGATATATTCAGATGTCATATTTAGATATGAAGCAATTTCCCTTCTTCCATAGCAAACAAGCTCTTCTTTGGATTCAGTGATATGCCAAATTTTCTGCATTTCTAAAAAAATGCCTTCAAATGTTTTATGTGCTCTTCGTCCATCTTGGAAAAAATTGTGATTTCATAGAAATAAATGAACAAAACAAAATCCTTTTCATTGGCAAAGGTGATATCCATCACTCGCTGAAAATTTTCTCCTTCATTATTCAATCCAAATGGAATTTTAGCATACATAAAAGTACCCCATGGCATTGTAAAGGTTGTCTTCTCCTGATCACCTGGATGAACTAAAATCTGATTGTACCCAGAATATCCATCCAACAATGGAAATATGAAAGAATGAACCACCCTTTGTAGAATATGATCCATCTTTGGAAGTGGGTAGTTGTATTTCAATGATACTTTATTCAAATTTATGAAATCTATACACAAATGAATCTCACCGGTCTTCTTTCTTACTAACTCAAGTTCAAAATCCAATTTTAAAAATAGAGAGGAACAATAATACCAGTAGTATACAACCTGTCTACCTCGTTGTGAATGGAAGGTAGCAACTTGGGATTCATTCTCCTTAGTTTCTGGCAGAAAGGTTTTTTATCAGCCTTTAAGGAATGGTGTGCTAAATTATGCTCTTATCATTCACTTTTAGATCAGAATACTCCCATGCAAAAACATCAGCAAACTAAGACATGAGTGCTACATATTTAACTTTCATTTCTGAGCTCAAAGATTTTGAAATCTTGAACATTTTGTTCTTTTTAGGAGTGCCAAGATTGAGGTCTTCCACTCCTACTTCTGTTGGCAGCATTGTTGGTTTCCATGCAACATCATCTTGGTCAAAAAGCTCCTCCAAAGGTACAAGACCCCTTAGAATGGAATTATCTTTCAACCGAAGTACGTTCATTTTTGTTGCTTGCATTTCTTGGTCATATTCATAAAACTAATCATCTATTTATGAACTCACAAACTTCTCTTCAGTCTGGAAGAAGTTTTTGATTTTCTTGTCACCTTGGAAAAATTTCCAATACTAAACATTATCTGGAATAGGGCAATGTTTGACGTTAATTTCATACTTATTGTTGGGATAAAGTGGAATTTTGAACATGTTGGCTGAAGTGGAAAGAGAATAAAAAATAACATTGTTTTCCCTTGGAATTAATGACAAAGTATACTTAGTGAAGGTCTTGAGGATATCCAGCACTGCATCTCGGTAAACTCTCAATCTAGAATTCTTGGCCTAGTATTCCCCTTTGACTTTCTTTATTACCAATTCAAATTCAACATAGACACAAATTTTCTTGGCACCTAATTTGTTGAGAATTTTCAGATTGGCTATCAAAGCCTCATACTCTGCTTCATTGTTTGAACAATCAAATTCCAATTTGTAAGAAGACACACAGACATTAGGAGGAAGTAGGAGACTGAATCATAGGGTTGTGAATCCACACAACCATTTTCTTTATTGAGAAGATGTGATTTGGATAATTGATCATGACTAGTTTCTTGAGAAATGTCTACTATACCAATAGGTTATGTTTCTTTCACTGCTTGATCTTTTTTTTTTGGTTGATGAACTTGGCTCCAAGCCACTTAGCATATTTTCTTGTTTTTCTACACTTAAAATCTTTAAAACAAAATTTGAAAATTCTCAATTTTTTGTTTTTTCTTCCATCAAAATTTCTGGAGATGTTGAACATTCATCATTGAATAAGATAAAAGACTCTAAATCCGTGTGAAAAACATGTATGGGTGATTATTAGGGTTTTCATTTCTATTGATCATGTATTTCATCTTATTTTCTCGGTATAGTTTTCTGAGTTGCCCAAAGATGAGTTTGGTAGCATAGGAAAAGTCGAGCTGCAAGGTGCCTCTAAGTTTTGCTCCCCATGACCAGGAGAGAAGAATTCCATATCTAGGAGGGATATCAGCCACAACAATTTACATGAGGAAATTCTTGGCTAAAAGTTTCTCTAAGGACACCCCTAGATATTTAATGAGGTTGAGACATTTAACTCTCCCTAAATCAAAAGAGTAAAGTCTTGTGATATCCAAACCTAGTTTGTCCATGATGGCTTTAGGAATAAGGTTGTGAGATGCTCCAGAATCAAGAATGGCATTATGAAGGATAAAATCATGGATTTTGAGGCTAATATAAAAAGGAGGGACCTTACTATATTCTAAGTCACCATCAACAACAGGACCAAATAAAAGTTATGGGTGATCATCACTCACGTTGACCATATTAGACATCTAATCTACCCTAAGAAAATTGGCTACTTGAAACTTATACTGGTCATTTTTGACTATTTTAGTTAAAGGAATGGAGAATTTATGTTTTGAGATTTCATTTTCAAGACTAAAAAGAGAATAATGTTTTTCTACCTATTTGGATGGTGCATCTTTCTTCTCGATTTGATCTTTGTGTGAACTCTCCTTTCTTTGTCCTCCATCTTGAACTTCTTTATCTTTATTCTGACTGTTGGTAGAATATTCATTGCCTTTCTCATGATTAGGAACAATAGGTCCTTTATCATTTCTCTGATTTAAAGTAGTCATCTCCTTGTGATGAGCCTCTGTTTGATAATTATGTTTTTCCTGACTTGAGGTGATAGGAACATTCCTATTCCTCAAACCATACTACCTCTATACTTGAGTAAGAGAATTCTGATATCCCCTCTAGTAATATTTTTTCCATATTGATAACATGTCATCATTTGACAAGTGATATTGCTAATCATCTGATGCATACATCTTTGTAGAAAACTGATCTTCTTCAGTGAGGAAAATAGGTTGTTGATTTTCCTCAAACAAATGATTTTCGCCTGAAATATCTTGTTCTTCTTCATCAGGGCCTTCATTGTAGTTTTGTTGAAATGGAGTAAAATTTTTTTTTCTAATTTGTGGATCCCGACCCCTTTGTTCCCTTTTCTTGATCCTGTATTGAGGTTGTTGATTTTTACCCCTGAAGTTGGGATTTCTAATTGAGAGTTCAGCTTGTCTATCCGCGATGGTCATTTTGTCCATTGTTTTGATCAAGGTGTAGAGTTTTCCCTCTGATGAAGTGGATTTTTCTTCCTTGATGGTTACCATTTTCTCTGTTTTTATTTTTGACTTCTTGATAATCAGATTATGTTCAACTCTCACTGCATTTATCTACATTTCTTCAAGGGTAGATGGGTTTCTTTCTCTTAGCTAGTAAGCCATATCAGGATCAAAACCATCAGTGTAATGAAGTAATGCAAGGCTTGGCGGAGGCTTGATATTTTTAGGAATGTAATCATAAATTCTATTGAACCTAGCTATGAAGTCTTGTATAGGCTCATTAGAATTTCTTTTCAAGTTATTGTATTCAGCTAGAATTTGTAATGGATTATTCTTGTCCTCCCATTTCACCATAAACAAGTCAATTAGTTGATGTGAATTAGCTACTGAACCAAATTTTAGGGAGTGAAACCATTTCTTTACTTCTCCTAATAAAATATATGCTAGGATGTGCATTTTAGCGTCATCATTGTCGATCTCTTCAAGATCGATGAAATCAATTACTTTGACAATGTGTTGGTGAGCATTAACCTCTGATGCTCCATCAAAAAGAGGAAATATTTGACCATACTTCTAAGGTAGTGTAGTGAGATGTATAAAAAGGATCAACGGAGCAAATATGGCCATGACTAATGGAGGGGGTTGTGAAGGTGTTGATGGAGTGAATACTTGCATAGGTAAAGATGGAATGAAAGTGAGAGATGATGATGAAACTGAGTGAGAAAGTATGATAGCAGGTAGTAAAGAAAAAACTTATTGTTGGTATTGGAAATAATCTTTTTCAGAATTTACTTGAAACTTATCGACAAAACCATGAATTTTATGAAAATTAGGCTAGACTTCACTATCAAGCTCAAAATAAGAAGTTTCAAAAAATGGCAAGTAGGTCTTAAAAATCGATGGGGTCAAATATAGTTACTGAAATAAAGGATTTAGACTTAGACCTAAACCAAGATGTCTCGAATTCAAAATTAAAGGACAACCTTTCTAGAGAAATTAGCCTCGTAGGCAAGGAGTTTGATTTCACAAGTGGAGGTATAGCTTTTCCAATTTTCTGAGACTTTGTTTTCTGATTTCTTAAGAGACTCTCATGGTCATTAACAATGGGCAAAGGATTTGGGTCTGGATTTTACCTAGTGTGTATTTTGAGAGCAAGCTTTTGAGAGTTTTTCACTTTGGCTCGATTTTAGGAACTCATCCTTCTTTGAATGTCAGAAATTATCACCCACAAATAAAAATTTCAGTGAACTAAATAAGTATCCCCAAGGAAAATTTTGATATCTCTCCCCGGAGATGATGCCAAAAATGTTATCACTCCCCCTATTTCCCAAGGCTAAGAATGGAATGAAGGAAGGTAACCACAAACCAACCTGTAAGTCAGGTAGTTAGCCCTGCCAAAAAAAAAGAGGGCTCTCTCAATGTCACTTTGCAGCCAATGAGATGACTGTATATATAATGATCTTAGGCTAGTTATGGTGCTCAGTAGATTAGGGTTTTTTTTGTTTGATGTTTTTGCGGGATAGGAATGACAGTCAAGGAACTAGGTCTAGAGTTTAGGTCTGATTTCAAAGGTTTAGTTACAGAGACAAGGATGAGGTCAGGTAGGTAAACTAATTAACATAATTAATTTGTTGTTGTGTATAGGGTTTTAAATATAATAAGTCGTAATTAGAATTTAAATGAATTCATTCATGAGAAAAGTAGACACATCCATGAAAATCTTATAAAGCAGAGCATATAAAGAAATGATTTTTGTTCATCATAAGGTTAACATATAGAAGCATACATGTGATGGAAAGGTAACATAAAATTTAATTTTATGAAGTAACATACAAGAAACAATGCTCAAAATCATACCACTAGAGTCCCAATATTATAGCATCAACATTCTTTGATTTCACTGAAAAACGAGTTTGTGCAATAGCTCCACTGCAAGTAACAACTATCCAACCTCTAAAATCACTTGAGGTGGACTACATATAGAAAATAGATTTCATGAAACCTCATTTGGTCCAAAAATAATCTAGAACACATCATAAATGTATTGTATGAGTCATTACCTAGAATCTAGGGAATTTAGAAACCACTACCTCAAATTTAGCTAATAACTAGGAGTTCATGTCTCTTGGATTAATTACATCATTCCTCCATAAAGAGAGGCCAAAAAAAACTTTCCTACCTAAAATAAACCTCATGGGACAGCTAAATCTCAAATTTTGGATTTTTTCTGGCTTGACAACTATCCAAGGAATCCAATGACAGAAGTGTCGTGCTTGTAGCAGAAGCATTGTGCCACTTTGGAGATGATTTTGACTGAATTTTAGGAACCCATTTGAAAATATGAGAGTTAGGCTAGGTAGCCCTATGTGTCTTCTTTCCATTTCATGCTCAAAAATGAGAAAATACCCATTGGAAGGGCTTCAAAAACTGATTCTCCCAACCTCACTCCAGAAGCACTATGCAAAGGTAAAAAAGGTGGTAGAAGCATGAAAAAAGTGATGTTTTTTTTTTTTTTTTTCTTCAAAATGGGAGACTGACATGTTGATATGATGTCATATATATTATGTATATGTAAAGAGGAATTCAACCATGTATATTTTTCTCCATTCAAGTGCTCTGAGAAAAATCGTCGCACCGCTACACAATGCTTCTACTAAAGCCAAATTTCTAGAATTTTGAAAAAATCACCAAAAATGAAAAAATTTCACAAAATCCTCCAAATTTATTTTCATGGTATCCTGTGATGATGGGTTAAACATATAAGGAGGCCTCAGCAAGTATATCCAATTTTTACTTCTCCTTAAGCTTCATTAGGTTTTACTTTAGCTTCTTTCTCAAGTTTTTCACCCTCACCTTGGTGATTTTCTTCCTTGTGAAATAGTGCCTCGCCATATGCCTCTGGAGATTGTTAACTCTCTCTGCCTTCTACAACAGCTTCTCAAGATGAATGTTTACCCTATCAAGCCACAACTCTTTATATTTTTCAATTTCAGCAGATATCAATTCATCAAAGGTTAACTGAGCTGGTGGTGGAGATGGCTCTCTTTCTTGTTCTTTATGTTTATTTAACCCTCTTGTTCTTGGCCTCCTAGGCTTTGCTTCAACCTCTGTTTCTTATAGCTTCTCAAAATCCACCACTCCTTTTCCTTTACCCTTATCTACCTCAGGGTTTGCCTTTATTTTGCTTTAGAGGAGTTATTTTACCTTCAGCTGCATATTCTCTTGTTGTAGGAAGGTAATCAAGAAGTTTTCCTTTGATGTGTTGCCCCTCAACTCTGCTATATTTGAATCCTTTTCTCTTATGATCTCCTCAGATGTCTTGTCCTTTACCTCCTCTACCATTTCAACATTCATGGGCGATTTTTCTTCATGTTGCTGCATTGGTGAGTCATCCTCATGCATGAGTGGCTCACTATCATGACTAGGTGGCTGATCTACTATTTGTCTTTGTTCAGGTATGGTATTAGGTACAATTACTCCTTTGATGTTCTTGGGAGGAAATACAATCCTCTTGCCTTCTCATAGGTTTGAGTGATCTCAACTATGCACCTTTGATATATTTTCTTGCCTACTTAAAGAGCCAACCTCTTTTTGGTGTGTTGGTTCTGATGGTGTGCTAGGGATGATGGATGGGCTAGTGGTAGGTATTGATGCAACTTTCTCCATGAAATTTTCCCAAGACATATTGATTGTTGAAAGATGATGGAATAAACTAGGGTGATGATCTTTACCTTTTCTCTGTATCTTTTCATTCATCTTGACCAAACTTCTAAACAAATAATTAGGAAATTTGAGTGGTTGAGTAGCAGTGAAATGCATCAATAACCTAACATGATAATGGTACAACCTTGAGAATATCCCTTCACATGTAAAATATTTCATAATTAGCTTCCTCAAAGGCGCATATTTATCAAGTAAATTCCTGAAATGAAAGATGTGTTGAGGAGCATCTTTACAATGAGGTTTTAAGAACATTTTTTAGTTTTCAAGGTCCAATTCCATCCCTTTGACCCAAAATTCTCCATGGTTCTGGATTAATGTTTTTCAACCAAAGAAATATTCTGATATGGTAAAATCAATTCCTATTACGATGGCCTTGTCTTTTCTGAAGCTAGTGGCAAAAAGGCTTGTCAATTGAGCATGACATCCCACCTCCTTGATCCTCTCACAAAACCTCAAACAACCATTGTTTTCAAAACATCACTTAGCAAAAGGAGATGCATTGATTTCTTGCAAGCTATAAATTTCAAACCTAGAATGATGGCATCCCTTATGAATCTTGTTTTATTCCTCCATGGGGTTTGTCAACAATATGAAACCCTAGCTAGATGAAATGGGAAGGGGAGGTGTAGAATTAAGAAAGCATAGGATGGTGGTAGGGTGGCTTTAGGGGCAGAAATGAGGTGGAAAGAAGATTCGGAAAAATCACCAAAAAATTGAGGAGGTAGGGTGATGAGTTGGTGATATAATTCAACTGAAATGTTTGGAAATGGGTATGAGGAAGGTGCCCAAAATATCAAAACATAGGGATTTACTAGTTTTTCTGCAAGAATGTAGTGAAAATTAGTGTTTTGATGAAATTGATGGAAATGAAGATTGTGAGTGATAGGGAGTGTATATCTATTATTTATGGATGTTGTATGAAGGCTATAGATGGTTATATTATGGTTTTATTGTCTAAAACATGCCAAGGATGAAAAACACCAAAAATGTAGTGTACATAACCTAATGAAGGAAGTCACTCATTTGCTGAAGGATTTTGACTTGAGAGAGGTATGGAGGGTGTCCACTTACTTCTTAGGAGGATTATGAACCCTTGTCAAATTTTTTTGAAGTTTAGATAGCTAATTGGTAGCCCAAATACCAAAAGCGTAGCGCATGCCATAAACATAGCACAACACCTCAAAAGCGTAGCACAACAATTTGGCACAAATTTCTTGTTTTTTCTTCAACCATTGGCATCTGTGGAGTATGATGGTGAGAAGAGAAGAGCTCTATTGAACATCAACGGATAAAATGTGTTGAAAAATCCTCTTTTTCCCTTTCTTAACATCATAAAATCACTTTTTGTCTGCTAGTGAAATCACAAACTTTTTTGAATAAATTTCTCTTTTTTGAAACACCTTAATGAAGAAACACAATTTATTTGAGGAAAGACAAAGTTTATTTAATTATTTCCCTATATTTTCTAACTCCCTCTAAAAATTGTAGAAATTTTAGGAACATATGTATATCAATGGATTCAATTCGATCAAGCAATGTACTAAAGCTAGATATTGAATCCTTCCAAAAATGAACTGAGGAAAATAAACACGATCGCCAATCACAACAAGTAAAGAAAGAATCAAATCAAACAATAGCATAGATATTTTCTCAGGGAAAGCTTACTGCTCAAAACCCCTCTATCTTCTATTTTATATTCACCATGGAATCATGAAACAATTACAATGCACTCTTTTCACAAGAGTCTCCTACACTCTCACAACTGTCTCACATTGACCCGAAAAAATTTGAACAACACTTAGCCAATTCTCAGCCTCTAATCAACCTTCCTTTCTTTTTAAATTCATTTGGTATGCAAAACCTATTCTTTAGGAATTTCTTCGTTCCAAAAATGCGCAAGTATCATGGGCAATCTAATGGATGACTAGTTGCATGTGGGCAACCTAGTAATGATACAACTGATAGTTAACATCCATTTAACCTTTGTCTAAACTCGGTCTCCATTGGAACTGAAACACATGCAAATATTAATAGTAAATCATCAGTTGCATGGAATATCATTGATTTTGAATTGAATTTGATTTAATTCACTTAATCTCTCACTAGTGCAACAAAAAGTTACAACTAGTTCAACTGACTTTAACTCACCTAACTGAGTTAACTGATTACTCATGCATTAAACTAATTCACTAACTGCAACTCAAACTCCATAACTAAGAGAATCACTCTGCATGCCTCACTAGCCACCGTCAACTTGAAATTCATGATCTAACTGAGTTTATCACACTCAGTCAACTATTGCAAGTGATTATGAGATAATATTACATTTTATTATCCAATTTAATTAAGGGAAAATTAAATTATACACTGCACCAATTTATTAAATTAAATTGGCTTTCACACTAATGTATCGCTAGGACTCATGGTCCCACACTACTGTGTGTGCTGCAATTTCTTTTTGACTTTCAACACTCCCTATCAATAAGAAAGGGATTATCTGCCACCCTTATCTTGCCTCTATGGTATTCTAATTTTTCCCTGGCGAGCACCTTCTATTATACAGAATTTTAATCTACAGATAAACTAAATTCCCTGAGTGTAGTGTTCCTTCACTCAGAACAACAGAGGAAAGACAACTATTTTCTCCAAAACAAGCATATATACATAAATGAGAAAGATCCTACTTGTGATTATTTCGCTCTCCTTCGCCTTCTGTCATTGTTGTCGTCACTCTCAATCCAAATCAAGCTGCTAGATCGATTCCTGCAAACAAAAATAAAGAACAAAATACAACATACAATATACAAATATCTACTTATCTTAATTAAATTAAACCGATTAGATATGAAATACATACATCATCAAGAATGCATTTAAGAAGATATAGACATATGTATGGTAAAATGAATAGATATCTTTATTAAATAGTAGGAGTAGAAGATTACAACCAGTGGATCGATTTGTCCTCAACCTGCTCCAACTTCATTCCAGAATCATCACATCCAGCATCATCTCATAAACATATCAGTACTTCCACTCTCTTATCAAATGAGAATCCATCAAACATAAATTTTCACAAAATTCTTCCTCCCTGGCACTTAGATGAGTTCTCAATTTATAGGGAAATTGATGGTAGTTTCTCAATGAATGACGTTATAATAATAGACAAGAAATGTTTCCAAGTTCAGAGGTGTTATATGGACACTTGTATTTGAAGTATGACACCTATGGACTCTTCTAGAAGGCACTGACCATGTGGAGATTCCCAAAACAATGAGAATTCAACTCCTAGGTGACCAACGCACTCTTGAATGTCAGGAAGTGCATTGCATTGCGCCCTTGCATGGAGGTATTGGCACTGAAATGCAGTTAGTACCTTGCAAAGGAGCATTGGTGAGTCAATGGGTCATATAATATATATACATCAAACCTTTGAAATCTCACAATTGAATCCATAAATGGAATGTCTCCACTTAGGGCATATAACAACTGAAATATAAGGGGATGATAGACCCTATTCATTGGTCCTGGGGATGATGTCCAGTTTGACCAGGTCTTAGGGGATGATGCCCAAATAGACCCATAACATCTTTGTAAGAATATCTACATCTTGATCTTCCGTGGGAATGTAATGAAGTAACATAATGCACCTCTGAACATAATCTTTGAGATGGTGGTACCAGATTTTTATGTTCTTGGACCTATCATGGAGTACAAGATTAACTAAGAGTTTAATGCAACTCTGGTTATCACAATGTATCACCGTCAGATCCATCTGAGAACCAAAAAAACCAACCAGGATCTTTCTCATCCAGATGGCCTCACATGTAGCCTGAATTGCTGCCATGTACTTTGCCTCGGCTGAATTGAGTGCCACAGATCGCTACTTCCTATTGTACCAAGATATTGTTGTCAATCCTATGCCAAAAGATCCCTCTTGATGTGCTCTTTCTGTCTGATGGATTTCCTACCCAATCTGCATCCGTGAAGCCTTGAAGCTTCACTCCCTCTATCCATTTGTAGCATAATCCATACTCTGTAGTGCCCCTGAGATATCTCAAGACATGCTTCCCCGCCTTCCAAAAGATCTTGGTTGACTTAACCATAGCTTGACTCAGCTGGTTAACTACCTCTCCTGAAGTAGAATCCTCTTTCCTCCAATTTCCTGGAAGAGGAGTATCCATGGGTTTATAGCTCTCCATGTGAAACTTACCTAGAATATCTTTGGCATACTTTCCTTGAGAAACAAATGGCTCACCATCCCACTACCATATCTACTAACCAATGAAATGGTGAAGGAGTACCATGTCCTTCATTGCGAACTCCCTTGCAATATACTCCTTGCAAGAAGTTATCAGTTTCTCATCACCTATCAAAATTATATCATCAACATAAAGTACGATAATAAAGAGCTTACTATCAACCAAAATTTGGTACAAGTTTTCATTCACTTCACTTTTGGTGAAGGCCAATCCGGTGAAATAGTTGTCAATCCAAGCATGCCAAGCACAAGGTGCTTTCTTCATCCCATACAGTGCTTTCTTGAGTCGACACACATGCAAATCACTGTCAAAGATCTCAAAACCTTTTGGATTCTCTATGTACACTTCCTCTTCAATAACTCCATTGAGAAACACAATTTTCACATCCATATGATGAATGTGCCTCCCCATCTGCACTGAGAGTGCAAGGATATATCTAATGGATGAGTACCTTGTAACTGGTGTGAAAGTCTCCTCATAATCAATCCCCTCAACTTGTGGGAATCCTCGAGCCATAAATTTGGACTTTTACTTCTCCACACTCCCATCTGCTACCTGCTTCACCTTATAGATCCATCTAGATCCAACCACTGATTTTTCAACCGGTCTTGGGACAAATTCCCATCCACTATTCTTGACGATGGATTCATACTCTTAAACCATATCATCAACCCAAATTGGTTTCTGCACTGCTTCCTCAAAGGAGGATGGTTCTATCACAATATACTTGCTTATAAGATCCATGTATCCAGTAAACTTGTCTAGAGACTGTCTCTGTCTGCGTAATGAAGTAGGTGCTCCTACATGCTCTCCTACATCAAGTCTCAATCTATCAGCTTACATGGTGCACCTTATACCATTTCTGGTGGATGGCTACACATCTTGAGGTTCATTCTTTAGAACCAAGAGTTCCTCATATACATGCAAATATAACTCCCTCTCAAGGGACAATCACATGGCTTTCTCCTCATCAAATTTTATATCTCATCTCACAACAATCATCTCGTTGTTTGGAAAATACACCCGATAGTTGTGGGGAGTATTAGTGTACCCCACAAATATTCCAATCTCAGTTGTTGGTTCAAGCTTCTTCATGGCATCTTTGGTCACATGCACATAAACATATGAGCCAAAAATTTTAAAATATGAAACATTAGGTTTCTTAACAGAAAAGCCACTTCTAGTGTAGTCATGCCAAATATCCGATGAGGACTATGGTTTTGTACAAATACCGTTGTGTTACATGCCTCCACCCACAGATGCAATGATAGGCCCTGATCATGCAACATCGCTCATGTTGCACCCAAAATTTTTCTATTCTTTCTTTCTACGACCCCATTCTGTTGTGGGTTATGAGGCGCAATCAAATCTCTTCGAATTCCTTCTTTGCTACATAAGTTATTGAATTCATTGGAGATGTACTCACCACCATTGTCGCTCCTAAGATCCTTCACATAGATCCCCTGTATCTTTCTCCACCAGTGCTTTGAACTCAAGAAATTTTGAGAACATATAATCTTTATACTACATGAAGTAGATCCAACAATTTATAGAAAAATCATAAAAAAAATCACATAGTACTTGTGCTTTGTTTTCAAAGAAGCATATAATGGTCCACACACGTCTAAGTGAACTCTCTCAAGGATTTCCAAAGCTCAGTTCTCCTGCTCGTGAAAAGTGGACTTTGCATACTTCCCCATAGTGCATCCCTTGCATGCATCTAAATGTGAAAGAGTACCCTTGGGAGTACCCGTAGAAATATGTTGCATGACCTTCAAGGCTTCGTGGTGTAGATGGCCAAATCTCCTGTAACATAACTCACCCTAATCCCGACTCACCACTTTGTCTGCCTTACCCATCAATGCTACACAGCCATCTACATCAAGTTTATAGAGATTCTACACATGAATCCCAATATTCTTTTCTTTTCCTATGGCTTTGTGTAAAAGGAAAGCTTTCCCTTCATTTAAAACCACATCATAGCCTATATCCTCCAACATTGCAATTGAAACTAAATTTTTCTTCAAGCCTGGTACATGCATTACATATTTTAATAAGAAGGGTTTACCTAACTCTCTCTAGAAGGTAACTATACCAATCTCAGTAGCACTATACCACCCATCATCACCCATTTCACTATGCATCTGGAGGTCCTTCTCCTCCAAGCTACTGGAAATTTCTTTGTCTCTCATCATGTGGAAAGATGCACCACTGTCAAAGTACAACACCGATATGATTACACTTGACACCATGCATGAAATGAGCAATAAGTCAAGCTCAAATTGTGATTCCAAAGCCGTGCCAAATGCATATCCTAAAGCATTCTTGTTCTTATTCTTTTGTGGAAAATTAGTGGCATCATGCCTATGCTCGTGATAGTGAAAAAACTTCACTCTGGACATGTTGCGTTTCTTTCCATCTTTGTCGGACTCATATTTAGAATATGATTTCTTTCCTTTCCCCTTCTTTTCCTTAGTCTCCAATGTAAAATTTTCTTCATCATCTGTCTTAGATGAGGATCCATCCTTGGTATTCCACCTAAATTATTCTTGCACCAAATCTGACCAAAGTCGTTCCCAATATGGCAACTTATCCCTCGAATTGATAGAGTCCTGATAATTATGCCAACTCTTGGGAGGTCCTAGAAGAGCTAGACTCACCAAGTCATCATCCGTGATAGTAATTATGATGCTCCCAAGCTCATCCTGATATTGGAAAAAATTTGTTAAATATTTCAGAATGGTGTTTCCTTTGTCCATTTTGATTTTCCTGAGCTTGTCCTTCAGTGCCAATTTTCTATGATCACTGCTGGTCTGAAACAAATCTATCAAAGCTTCCCACATTGCATATGGTGTCTCTTTGTCATGGAGACTTGAGAAAATATGGTCTCATACTCCCTCCAGTAAGATCATCCTCGCCTTTGCAACCTTCTTTTTCCAAGCATCAAGATTTGTGGCATCTACTGCAACAGGTATTGGAATGTCATTATCAATGAATTATTTCAACCCATTGTCCTCCAGTACTGCCTCCATCTTGTATTTCCACGCAATATAATTGGAAATTCCTTCAAGTTCATAATCCAATATCAAGCCATTGAAATCCATTTCAATCCTGATCTGCCTGTCGCACAAAGAATACTTTTGTAAATTCGAATTCTATTCAGTCACAAACTCAAATTCTCCTCCACTATAGTGATTTCATGTTCTTTGGTACCATGTAGAAATTATACAAAAATATGTATATCAATGGATTCAATCCGATGAAGCAATGTACTAAAACTAGATACTGAATCCTTCTACAAATCATTTGCAGAAAATAAACACGATCGCCAATCAGAACAAGTAAAGAAATAATCATATCAAACCACAACACAGATATTTTCTCAGGGAAATATTACTGCTCAAAACCCCTCTATCTTCTATTGTATATTCACCATGGAATCATGAAACAATTACAATGCACTCTTCTCACAATAGTCTCCTGCACTCTCACAACTATCTCACACTGACCCAGACACAATTGACTAATACTTAGCCAATTCTCAACCTGTAATCAGCCTGCCTTGCTTGCCCAATTCATGTGGAATTCAATCCCTATTATTTAGGAATTTCATCGTTCCAAAACTGTGCAAGGATGATGGGCAATCCAATGGATTTTTGGTTGCATGCGGGCAACCTACTAATGATACAAATGATAGTTAACATCCCTTTAACCTTTTTCTTAACTGGGTCTCCACTGGAACTTACATGCATATAGCTATTAATAGTAAATCATCAGTTGCATGGCAGAACACTGATTGTGAATTAAATCTGATTTAATCCACCTGATCTCTCACTAGTGCAACAAATAGTTACAACTAGTTCAACTGAATTTAACTCACCTAACTGAGTTAATTGATTACTCATGCATTAAACTAATGCACTAAATGCAAATCAAACTCCATAACTAATAGAATCACTCTACATGCCTAACCAACCACCCTCAACTCGAAATTCATGAGCTAACTAATTTTATCACACTCAGTTAACTATTTCAAGTGATTATGAGATAAGATTACATTTTATTTTCCAATTTAATTAAGGGAAAATTAAATTAGACACTGTACCAATTTATTAAATTAAATTGGCTTTCACGCTAATGTATCGCTAGAACCTGTGGTCCCACACTAGTGTGTGTGCTGCAATTTATTTTTGTCTTTCAAAAAAAATGACTTGTGTGGTGAAAATGAAGTTTTCTTCACCTTCTTTCATGACATAATTGACTCTTATGGTGTCGAAACAAAAGGCCTAAACTCTGACCTAAATGAAGGTGTGGTGAATGACCTCAAACCCTAGATGTTTAATGGATGAAGTGACCTCTGAAATTATGATTACCATGAATGGAGTGAAGGGAGAAGCATTTTAGGCCTAGAAATATTTAGTGAACAAATTTTTTATTTGAAACTTGACTTGAAACATGAAATTTTGACCTAGGACCACTACTAAGTAAACCTGAAAGAGTACATTTGATCACTGAACACTTAGACACTAACACCTCTGAACATAACCGTTTGGAATTTTCGTACCATTTCTCTACCATTGACATAAAAATATACTTCCATAGGAGGATTAGTGCTGGGGAATGAAAATTTTCTACGGAAGTGTTTGGAGCTTCTGTAGAAAACCCTAAACTTTTTAAACTAGAATTTTTGCGAAAGTTGGCTAAACTGTCCAATGACTAGATAAACTCGAGGGACATGAAATTTTTTATTTTTCAATTTATGATGACCCCTACTAAATTCATAATGATGCTACAAAATTACTGAAATAACAAAAATACATTTATACACGTGATTCTTTAAAAATAAAAATTCAAACCCCTAACTAATTAAACCACATGACTCAAAGACAAACCTAAGTGTTATCTTGGATAACACAAACTTTTATTGATACAATTCTTGTATTGTTGGGAAGGTATATATGTGTATAATAGATAAAAATTTGCATGCCAAAGTGGCGAATTTTTACCCCCAATAAATGTTGTTTGATTCCTCAAAATTCTCTTGGAAGGTTTGAGACCTGATTTCCCAAACTATGTCTCGTTAGTAAAAATGGTCTTGTGAGCTTATTAGTCCACTATTTCCACTTTAAAATTATTGATATGGATGAAAAAAAATATAATTATCTAATACAGATTACATCTTCCCATTTTGGGAGGATTTCGGTCCCCAAAAGCTTCTAATGAATGAGGTGAGGAATTGTTTCCTCCTTCTCTTAAGTGTACCTTCTAGCCTTGTATGGAAGTCATCCTTTCAACCCAATCTTCCAAAGGTCATGTTTCCCCTATATTATAGTTCTAGACCTACTCTACAAAGTTATATCCTTTGTCAACTCTGCTTGAGCATCTGGTGCCAAATCCTATGTAGAAGGTAAGGAATGTTCCTCTTCTTGATCTAGCATAAAAAGGTTCATATAGTTTCATATTCTCTACACTCACAATTGAGTAAATGTGCATGTATGGTGGTAGAATAATTCTATGGGCATTATATCCCACCTTTTCAAGTGTCTGAAAGGGACCATATTGTAGAGCCTTGATTTTCTTACCGAGACCTTCTAGCCTCTCATTGTTCAACTATAATCATACTATATCTCCCACCTGGAGCAACTTTTGTATTCTATGTTGATTATGCCTATCCTTATATTTTTCATGTGACTTATGCAGTGTCTCTTGTACCTATATATGGACCTACCTAATCCTCTCAACAATTATTTTATCCCTTAAGGCATCCCATGTAAGATCCTCCCTTAATCCTCCTTGTTTCCCATATGTAATATCAAAAGGTGAAGGTGGAAAATATACAAAATAAGTTTCAAGTGAGGACTTACCAATAGAAGAGTGCACAACTATATTATAGAATTGTTGCATATATAATTGATTTTCATCCCATGTCTTTGGATGCTTCTGATTGTAACTCCTAAAAAATTGCACCAATGTCCTGTTAACTACTTATATTTAACCATATGTTGGTGGATGGAATGTTGTATACCTATTCAAATTCATGTCCATATTCTTGCATAATGAGTTCAAAAAGTACTGAGAAATCTTGTGTATGTATATGAAATGATGACCCCTAGTGTCCCCAACTGCACCCATACCTATCCAATGAATAATTTCACTACTTATTTCCCATTTAGGATATTTTTACACGACATCAGAACACACATCTTGATAAACATGTCAACTACCATGAAAAGGTAGTCATGTCTCTTCTTAGTTGTTGGGAAACCTCCCAAAAATTCAATGGAAATTATTTCCTAGGTATAAGTGGGTACAGTCTGTAAAGTATGTTATAAACCATGTTTCTGATTACTATTCTTGTTGGTACAACAAATCATGCATAATATTACGAACCTAGTTACATATTCTTGCATCTTGAGACAATACACGTACCTATGCAAGTTGGCCATTGTCTTCCCTACACCAAAGTGCCCTACAACCTTGGAGGAGTGAGCCTCTCTAATCAACTACAATTATTCACCTTTAGGAACACATAACTTATCTAGCCTATAGAGTAACCCATATTGGAGATGGTAGTCAATGGTTTTATCACCATCAGGCACATAACTCTGATTCTGAAACTATTAAAATACCTCCTTGAAGTCCTCATCCTCCAAGTATGCCTCTTTTTAATCTTTGATGTGGGTGGCCTTGAAATCATGTCACTTGTTTTTTCTACCATTCTTATACTTGATAACTAAATAAATTTTTTGTAGAAATTCGATCCACTTTTAATTCTTGGTCTATTTTAGCTTACTATAGGCCTGTGGATACCATAGTGGCTAATTATCTATGTCGATTATCAATGTCTCATTTCCCATCAGACATGATTCACTTCTTCAAAACTTTCACTAATGAATAGAGCTTCTTGTTGTAGGTATGGTAGTTAAAAAATTCCCCATGAAATAATTTAAAATGGTAGCATACATGCCTTATTTCGTACATCAAGACCACTCCCATAACATACCTATTCGCATATGTCTCCACTTTGAAATAATGTTGCAAGTTCGGTAATGCCAAAATTGGTTCTTGATTGATTCTCTTATTTAGCTCCTAAAAGGCCCTCTATTGACCCTTTCCCCACTCGAAACGCTTGCCTCTTTTTATGGTGTGGATTAATGTTGCTACCACTAAAAAAAAGGTTATGAATTTCCTCAGGCATTGTGCCACCCCATCAAAGCTCCTAATCTCAGAAAAATTAGTAGGCACCAACCATTAAATTATGGCCTCCATATTGGAAGAATATATATTTACCTCTCCTTCACCTATCACGTGCCCTAGATACACCAAATACTGTTATGGAAACTCACACTTCTTGATATTTTCTAGCAGTTTGTGCTTCCGTAGTATCTCTAGTACAAGCATCAAATGTGATGTGCTCATCCTAGTTATAATTATATACCAATATATCATCCACATATAAAATTACAAATGAATCTATAAAAGGGTGCAATATATCATTCATTAACATCATAAACATAGATGGTGCATTACATAGGTCAAATGGCATGACTAACCACTCATACAAACTTGACTAGTTTTGAAGGTTGTCTTCTAGGTATCTTCTTCTCTGACTTGAAATTGGTGATATCCAAAATTTAAGTCCAACTTGGTGAATTATTTTTCTTGTTGCAACAAATTCAATAGATCATGTATCCTAGGCAAAGGGGTACCTATTATTGAGTGTCATTTTGTTCAAAACCATGTAATCTATGCACATTCACCAAGTCCCATCTTTCTTTAGAAAAATGATGATGGGTCACCCATATGGTGATGTACTCGGTCGAGTGGCACCTTATTCCAATAGTTTCTGCAATTTTTTCTTCACATCACTTGCTTCTACAATAGAATACTTGTACACCCCAGTGCTTGGAAATGGGGATTTCATCAATACTTGGATCTCATACTCCACTTCCCTCTTGGGTGGTAGCCCTTTAGGCTTATGGAACACAATCCTATATGCCTATAGAAACTCTTCTAGTTTTTTTTTGTGTTTATTAGTACACCCCTCTAGGAATTAATTTGATTTAATTGATTCTTCTACAAAATTATTTTATCTTAAAAACAATAAAACATAATTATTTCTAGAACTAATAAATTTCTTGTCTTGGTTAGCTCTTACCAATGAAATTTTTGACTTTCCTTTGTGTGCAATGATGGTGAAAAATTTCTCATACTTGAAGAGATGATACTTGTTATCTCTCCACTTCAAGATTGCATCTAGAACGTACATGTAGGGACTTCCAAACACCACTCTGCATACATTAATGGGAACTACATCTAGTTCTACTTCATCAATAGATCCAAAACTATCTAGTTTTTCACTTTTTTGTTAACTTTATCTTTGGATCCATATTTTCCCATCCTAGATTATATGGTATTAGATGATCATGAACTTCCAATCCTGATTTGTTGACTAGATTTTATGCAATGATATTTTCCTATCATCCTAAATCAAACAGAGCATCAATCTTGGTCTTTTTAACATGTATCTTCATATGAAATATCCTAGTATTTTCTTTCTCTTGTTATTGTTGAAGGTTACTCAAATTTACCTCCTTTTGCATTGATGTACATATGATCGTCTCATCCACATATGAGTTTATATCAACCTTATTTCTTTTATTATTTCCCATGTGGTTCTTCTTCTTATTATATTTCCTTTTTTTCTTCAGGTTATGCTCTAGGTGCAACTTCCAGCATTTATCCTCTATATGACTGTCAATGTCGCAATAGTTGTAGTGGTTGTTTGGATATTTGCATTGGTGTGTTGTGGCTGTCATATTTTTATCTTTCGCCTATTTCCACTTCTTCTTCCCTTCCTTAGAAGAATCTTTTTTATCCGTATTATTTGATGCACTTTATTTCCCTTTCTTTAGGCCCATGTTTTCAGGGTATTATTCCTATACACAAGCCTCATTCACAAATATAGTCTTGAACAAACTCACTTGATTTTTTAAATAGTTGTGAAGGTCCCCCAGATACTTGAGGAGTACATTTGGGTTCTTTGGGGAGATACCCAACAATATGGCCATATTTTAACATTATGTGGTGTACTCATGTACCCTCTATCCCTAATTCTGCATGAAGTAGTTCCATCAGATCCACTAGTGTTGTGTAGGTAAATACCCTCTGTGGACAGAGGCAATCCCTCTAGCCATAGGGTGGGTCTAGAAACTACAGGAACATACTAACATCTACCTTCCTAGATTTTAAATAAAATTTAGATAAAGGAAGATGGCCTACATTGTTTTGATGATATGTTGTCATCTTCCATCGAAGCTTCTTGATCCGTCCCTCTTCTCAAGCTTGATGCACGCTGCTACTAACATTCGATTACCTATATAGACAGTCAAGACACCATGATAAGTGTAAAATCACGACAAACATAAAACAATTAAAACCTATCTAACTAATCAAGGAATGCTAGAAATATTATTATAAATGTAAACAACCGTGGAAGATAGACATCAGTTGCATTTTATTATGATAAATACAAGGGGAGTTTACATCCAAGCCTTGATTTTGAGGCTCTCCTTTGGAAGATCCGTATCCAAGCACGTTTGCAACACCCTTGTACACAAAGTTCTAAGATCTCACTATGTTCCTAACACAAAAAAATAATCACACTCTGCTCTATTCTCCCAAAGCTATAATTGCTTCGCCTTTCTAGATAACTAAGGCAGTAGAGGTGAAGGAGGTATCCTTATATAACAATGGAGGAGGAGGTTATGGGCCCTCAAATAATGGGAAAAGATATTATCCTTTGGAGTAGTTCCTATTTCTTGGGAACAAGAAGCCCAAATGGGAATTCCTCGACCATATCCTCAAAAAAAAACTTCCAGCTCGCCGCTTCGTGAAGCTTCTAGTCGTGGAAACTTCATTTCTATTTTAAAAAATTTCCAAAAGAGGATCAGCGCGGGTCCGACATTAAGACAAAGCGTTGATCGGCTTGGGTCTTAGTGAAAATCTCTGCTATCGGTGCAGGTCAGACAGTGAGACAATGTGCCGACCTTGAAAACTAGGTTTTTATATGGATCTTCCAGAAAAGTTGTAAAGGGAGATGAATTGGAAGACAAAGTGTGGTTCAGGGGTATGTATTCCATGCTTGGAAAGTACACATGGGTCACTATATCGGTCCTCTAGGATCAAGGAACAGAAAGTACATGGATAGTGACAAATTTCTGTGTAAAAAATGCCTCCTAAAGTATGAAGTTCGAACATGAGTGAGGGGTGAAATGCTTTACAAGTATGTGAGAGGAACTAGATTCTGTCATTGGGAGATCTGAAAATCAAGCATAAATACATATACATAAATGAAATCTCTGATAAAAATACATGAATCAAGGTAAGGAGGCAGCCATCCATTTGAGAAGGATCACATAGAGAATCATGGTATGGTCGCAACCATCCATATGAAAGAAACATGTATCTAATCACAGAAAAATCATATATCCTTGAAACGTAGACTCTAGAGAATAAAATCTAGGGTCTTTCTCTCCATCATGACACAATCAAGTACAATTTCAAGCATGCGAGTAAATGAGCTAAAGTCAAACATGTAGGAAAATTTCCTGATTACCAGTTAATGATATAAATGGTTAATGGGCACGAGAGAAGCCACCAATGATGACAATGGTCCTCAAGGTACTGCCAGTACAATCCATGGAAGGTGAACAGTGAGCTAGAGTCAAACACCCATGAAATCACTCGATCAAAGGCCAATTATGAGAACTTGTCATCGAATGCGAAGAAATTTCCATTAGGGCATGAAAGCTCTAAGGTACCAAAAAGGAGTCTCTAGATCAACTTCCCAGATAATGAGCTAAAGTCGACGGGAAGCGATCCATCGAAGGAGGGTCATAATGAATCCCAAAACATGGACACGAAACAGAGGATGTAATATGAGTGTTAATCAAGACTGAAACAGAGGATCAAGGCATGCACAAACTGCAGAAGGATTTTCTCTTGAACATATGGGTGACACGACGCTAGAATTTGGCAGCATTTGACTCAAATAGGATCAGAGGTCATGTTGACAAGATTGGCAATCAAATGAGAGGCAAGCGGATTTCCCAAACCCATGTAGGAAAAGTGAAAGAGTGAAGATATCCCAACTCGACATGAACTACAGATAAGTGTCATGTTTAAGAGTGACATACTGTCGACACAACTGATGAATAACTTCCATTTTCCCCCACATTTTTGGCGAGTACCTATTTATTTTTACACAAAATTAAAGAGGATAGCATATGCTTGTCATATAAGTTTGTCCTTCGGACAAATCCATCCTAGTAAATTTTACGAGCTCTAGGAAGGAGGAACTCGAGAACGTCATGGTGATGATTTTCAATGTCATGTAAGTTTTAACGAGTATGAAAAAGGAAGAAATCAAAATATTTTCATATTTAGAGAGATTGAAAAGAAGTGAAAAAGAAAACTCCAACAAGTCCCTTTTTGTAGGTAGTCTCACAAATCCGAAAAGGTAGGAAACCATATCTGAGAGAACCTCTTATTCGCGATAAGTTAAGGTATTCCTTTTTCATAAATAATCTATCCTAACTTGAAAAAGGGGTAAATGTATATTGGGTATATGTCTTTTTGTAACCTTTAATGTGTTGTGTAACCAGCTCCAAAAATAGAATAAAAGAGATATCAACACCTTAGAAATAAGCCACTTCGAGGGGGAAACCTCCAATACATTACATGAATGAACAATTCTTGGATGATACAATTTACAAAACCTCTTTTCTATATATAGGAGTCCATGTGGCTATAATTTAATCCTATTGGGCCACAATGTAATCCTAGCCGACCTAGCAATATTAATTTAAGGGCACAATAATAACAAAAAGGGGGTTATAAGGGTACAATAATAACAATAAGGGGATTACACTAATAACAATAAGGGACTATACTAGTAATATAGGGACCTAACATGCCCCTCTCCTTCAAAAAAGTGTTTTCCTCAACGCTTGAGTAGCTCTGGGTTCTTCTGTATAAACTTCTCATCCTCCCATGTAGAATATTCGGTGGGTAAGTTCTTCCAATTGATGAGATACTGTGAAATTGATCAATTCCGTAGTTGTCGAGTTCTTGTTTCCATGACCGCTTCAGGTTCCAATATGATTTTTCCTTCCTCATCAAGTTCTAGCAATATTTTTTGAACTAGAATATTTTCACCTATAACCTTCTGTTGAAGCCTAGAAAATCTCTTCTTCAAACATTGGGGAAAACCACCCAGTCGGGACCTTAAGACAGCTCCTTTTCCGTTTGGGATGGTGGCTCCGACTGGATTTAAAGGACCAGTTTCCTTATAACTAAATGGATTGAATTGGATGGATGAAAATGGGACTAAATTAACAAAAATAAAACTATTTAATCTAAGCTAAATACTGATAAAGAAATCCTAATACTAACCCGGGTAATTATATATGAATACAACTTAAGATTGTTTCAATCTAATAATAACCATGAAAATGTATTATTATTAAATTGAAATGTGCAAAAATGAATAAAGATAACTCTGTTTAAGAAATTAAACAAAGTTGCATAAGCATGTTGCATTCATCATTATATACCATTCATATATGCTTATAAATGATAACATTCCAATTATACTCAGAAAAGATATATAAAAAGGAAATGTTATGAAAACCAAATATATAAATGATAGCAAATTCTTCAAACGAATACCATATAACAAAGAAAATCAACTGTGAACATATATAAATACCTCATTCATCTTGAAGACTGTCAAATGAAATGTGATACTCTGATCTAGTAACTCCGATGTAAAATTAAATCCAAAGGCATAGAAATGCAACACTTCAAAGATAATTTCAGCACAAAAATCACCAGATGTGATCCTTCATCAAATATAATAAGGAGTAGAGTACAGAAATGTTAGCTCCAAGTCCAAAAAATATTACAACTTCAGATCCCTCTCTAAATGCATGAGATGGATTTAAATAAGAATTTATATAACAAAATCCTAATACTACTGCTACAATCTATCAAATTAAAACTGAAAGGCTATCTTGAATGAAACTGATTCATTGTTTTTCTCTCTCGCTTGATGAAGCCAAGTTGCAAATGCTCAACATATCTTGGAGTCTCGGTGGATGACTCATCTCAAAATGCAACTGTCCAGCATAGGTGGCATCGGAAAATTCTGGAATTAAACAATCGACAGCGTTTGATAGGAATTTGATAGCCGTCTGTTGATTGTTTGGTTTGATCAAATGAGTCCACATAATGTCCCAGGATATTGTTTGAAGTTTGCTGATTTGTTGACTTTTCTTTTCCATTTCTTCTCTCCACCTGTTTTCAGTTTCTTTCACTTTTGGCAAACTGCCAGGAACACAGTCTGAAATGAGATTGATTGAGTATAGGCTGTCATTTATGAGTTGCGTGATATTATTCATCATACTCCTAGCCCTTGATATTTCTCTCTCAGCTTTCATTATTTGATGTTCCCATTCTGTAAACAAGATTTCTTTGTGTTTTTCCTCTATTCTAGGAAGATTGGCTTCTTTTCCCTTTTCTGTGTCTTGCCAATTGAGAAATTCGGAAATCTTTTCATCGGCATCATCTATTTATTGTCTAAGAGTAATGACATTTTGGATCAAAGATGAAGTAATATCACAAAAAGGTTCTGCCTGTGACAGCTTTGAGCAAAATTCAATTAATTGCTGAGACAATAGTTTATTAGCCTCAAGGGCTTCTGATTTGAATTCATTTAACTTTGGGTAATCTTTAAACTTATCCAAAGTTGTTTGAAATTCCTTTTCTTGAATCATTTTTGCATTTTTCTCATTTTGTAACAGACTTTGTAACTTAGAAATTTCTTCATTTAGCTGTTTTTGTTTGCCTAAGAGCTGTTCATCAACTTTCTTCTTTTCTTCAGCAAGCTGTTTTTCCAATTCTTTGGACCTGAGTGTCTGATCTTGTAGTTGCTGTTGCAATTGGCTAATCTGTTGCTGATTTTCTTTAGCTTGCTCTTCCAGTGAAGATATGTGGAGATCTTTTTGAGTTATCAGCTGAGAAACTTCTACAACTTTATCCACTGTTGCAGCACTATAAGCTCCTGTATACTGGGACAATTTTGTGAGGTCTTCGAATGGATTCACTTCATTGTTCTTATAAACAATATTCATAAATTCCTCTGATGGAGTAGAAAATATGTCCTGTTCTGTCTTTCTTCTCTTTCTTTGTCTTTTAACAACAGCCTTATGTTTAGGGCTGTAAAATACATCCAAAGGAGGGATCTCCTCAACTTTTAATACAATATGCCCTGTCGGATGTTCAGGAATGACTTCAACATCCTGCTCTATTTGTTCTTTATCTTTATCTTGCAATCCAAGATGTTGAGCAAATTGATCATATTGTCTTAATAACTGAGAAGAAACATTAAGATTAGTAGAAACCATAATCTCCTTAGTTGTTTCTTTTCCTTTTTCTGTATCTATGTTCTGCTCAGTGCTTTTTCCATCTGATCCACCTTGTTGATTATGCACATCATCATTGATACTTGTGCATTTCTCTGTTGTTTGAGCAGTAGACTTCTGACCAGTATTTGGACCGGATGTATCATCAATATTTCCCTTTTGGACATCAGGTTTGTCAATAGTGACCACTTTTTGAGTATGTACAGTTGGCTGGTTAACA
Organism: Pinus albicaulis; assembly: GCA_034641835.2. Classification (NCBI taxonomy): domain Eukaryota; kingdom Viridiplantae; phylum Streptophyta; class Pinopsida; order Pinales; family Pinaceae; genus Pinus; species Pinus albicaulis. The sequence continues at coordinate 934,799,857 of CM076578.1, read as the reverse complement.
GCCGATTGTGTAATGACCTTGCCGATTGATGTTTCTACTGGCGTTTGACTGGATGTACCTTCTCTCTTTGACCTTTGTGTTTGAATTCTTAGCTGGTCCAGAGGAACTCTTAACAATCTCTGGCTTCCAAATAACAAAAAATTATTCATTTCCTCCTGTTGGAATTTAGACTTGGCCAAGTCATAAATTCAAGGAAAATTATCTAATGAAACAAACAAATCATCGAACGGATCTGGCTCATGCTCAAATCAAGCAATTGAAACTGAAGCAGTGACATCAAATGCTATCTTTTTTGGATCATATTGTCTTCCAGGAATGGTTGCAAATTTACAACCTTTTATCTTGGAGACTTCTTTTTCTGCATGCTTGAAATCATTTAGAGTAAACTGACCACAATTGAGTGGGAATTGAGGCCACATTCTCTTCTTACTGTTATTCAAAGACCTAGATATTCCTTCAACTGTCAATTGATAGGAAATTTCTTGAGAAAGAAGTTTGTCTGGAACAAAAAGTGGAAGAACATGCGGTTCCACAATACTACCAAAAACCCTGATGTATGTAAATTTTTCCTCCCCAAACCAATCTCCAATTGCAGACAAGTCGGCCTTAGCTTTATCAGAAAATCTAGGAGGAAAGCGATTAAAAATGGTTTGGAAAACAGGGATGAGGAAACCATGACAGATTCTATATACATTAGCTTGGAAATGAACCTTCCAAAGCAATTTATGATAAATATGAATTGGAACAGGGTCTTTGGGAGTCCATTTCCATCCAAATAAGGGAAATTTGGAATTGAAACAAATAGCATCAAGAATATAGGCACAAAAGAAAAAGGGAGTAGAATTTCCAGCAGTTTTTTCTTGTCTATATTCAAGTATCCTATTGGCCATTCTATCAGAAAGAATAACAGCCCAATCCATAATGTCGGAATTCACAGCAGCTAGGATTAATGGGACCATTTGTATAGAAAACCTAGCTGAATTATCATTGCCAAATAATCTACACATCATGGCAGTGGCATAGCAATATGGAGGTAAAAGGTAATCTACAGAATACATACCGGACGCTTCATTTCGGTGCTTCTCTGGATTTTTCTTCCAATCTCTGATAGGGTCAGATTGGACTTTGTTATTATCAGCAAAGTCTTTGATAAATTCCTTGTTATACACCTTCTGCGGGTTTGGAAGGTGATACATTTCTTTCAGGTCTTCTGCTTTAAACGAGCCAAAAGGCACTCCAGATGATGAAACAAACGTTCTGTCTTGTATCTTTACACTGTCAATAACCCATCAAACTGCATCATAATAAGGCATGATGCTCGCTCTGGCTACAATTCGATGCAAAAACGAATTTGCAAGTGATTTTTCAATGATCTCAGAGTCGGAATCTGAGCTATCTTCGTCTGGAACCTATGCCTTTTCCACTGTGACCTTGGGGTTTTCTCTTTCCAATAGGTTGTAGACTCCTTCCCATGTCATTTTCCCAAGCCCCTGGCATGATGTATCTGTGACTAATCTTAGTTTTATGGGATTTTCTTTTGAAACCGTAGGAGTTTCGACAAACTTCACTGGAACAGCAGTCTTGTTTCTTCTCACTCTCTTTTACATTTCTGCGTTTGCTACTGCTTCCCTTTGTCTGTGAATGAAAGAGCTTAGTGTTCTTTGGCTCTGCAAGACAGTAAAATCTCAGTCGTGATAAACAAGCAACTCAAACAGAATGATTTATGAACTTATGATTTTTATTTATTTGTTTCGTATATCGCGTAAATGCTCCTTTTGGGTCACACTCACGTATTAAAAACCAAATCATTAACCATATTCATTTGATTCGTTATTGAATGCCCTCGTACAAGTTGGGATTTGGCGCTTGTGAAATATTAAAATATTCATCCATTCTGAACTTTTCGTATGCAATAAATGAATCGCATCGAAAGTTTTCGAATGGCACATGAAGATCACAATATGTTTTTCTCGATTGGTCGATTCCGATTGAAAACTTTTCTGATCTCTAATGGTGGGGTCTACCGTATAAGATTTTAAACAAATGTTTGATTTTCTTTTGAAAACGTTTATTGTAATAACGCGCGTCGGATCGGAGAATTTCAATGAATCGTAAAGAGTTTATTAAAGACTATTCTGATTATTTGATTGCGACTGGCCGCATCGCATCGGAAGCTATAAATAAACAATTTAAACTCTTAGCGATTGAAGATTTCTGATCGAACTAATCGCATCGAAGGATTTGAAATAAGTATATGAAACTTCTTTTAAGGGTTATCTCCGATTCTCCGATTGCGATTGAACTTTTAAACTTGATTTGTTTTTATGATAAGGCCTTGTATATTGGATCGGATCATAAGTTTTGAATGTTGAATTTGTTTAGTAAACAAAAGATGAGTTTTTTCAAAACAACGAATTTTTATTTCTAAGTGTTTTATTTCTATAAGAAAAAAGAAAGGGACCCTATTTCTAAATGAATTTTATTTCTAAAATTTTTAAGAAAAAGGGAGGGTTGTTGTATAGTACAACAATTGGCGATTCACTGAAAGAACCAGTTATCTCTGAAAAATAAAATGAATACTATATTTTAAGTAAGTAAATATTTTTAAAGGTAATAAAAATTATCCTAGGATAATCAGAAATAAAATCTAACTTATGAAAAAGAATAAAAATTATTAACAATTACTTTCTAGTTTCTTGAGAATAAAAACATTTTGAGTTATCTTAAGCTTTGATTGGTATTAGTAATGAAGTAAGTGGATTTCTTCAAGTTTGGTTTTATAATATACTCTATTGTCATAGGTATTGCCTCTACTGCCTGCAAACGTTCATAGTCTCGTCAGGGTTACCTTTTAACCATTAACTATTCATTGTCCCATTCAACTAAGATTATGACTTCTTAAAAGATAAATTCATAAGACATATTATCTCATGTTTTTTGTCTTTTATTTATTTTTTTATTTCTTTTTAAGAGCCATTGTTCTGGTTTGGTAGCCAGTTGATAACAATGCCATTCAATAGTTATAATTAAACTGAACAAGCTGGCTCGTGATGAGACCCCTTGTCTTATATTAATAAGCCATTACCCTGTTTTGATATGCAGTATTGGTAATGTCAGTTTTATTATTTCTTATGAATATGGTAAGTCGGCTCATGATGAGACCTCTTATCTCTTAAAAGAATTTTTTCAATAATTTCTTAGAATTATATTCTAAAAAATCACAACCTAAATGAATGGGGTGAATTAGTCTTATCCTTAAGAATCAATGGATGACAATTTTCTGAGTTTTTTGAGTACCAAGACTTGAATAATCTTTACTTTTATAGATAACTTCTCTCTGCTTAATAAACTTGTAATGATTTACATTTCCCTCAAGTTTTTCCAAAAAGATTATGAAAATAATTGGTATAATATTTCAAAGTTTAACATCTTATTTAAAACTATCAAAAGAATATAATCATTTCTCTAAAAATTCTTATTTACACTAAAATAAATATTTATAATATTCTTCTTAAGAATTTTTCTATCAAGTAAACAGTCAATTAGAGACTTTTTAACAACCTTTATTTGCAAAAACAATTAAAAACTTTGCAGAAAGGAATATGTACAGTTTAAGAAGGGGTTACCTCCTTATGAAAAGAATTTCTTCAGGATAAGCCCATTTACAGGAAGAGGTTCTCTCTTACCTGTAAGATCTTGGAGTATGAATGTATTTGAGCCTATCTTTTCAATGATCTGGAATGGTCCAAGCCACATTTTCTGAAATTTGGTATGCTTGCCTTTTTCTTCCTGTGCCTTATCCCATTTTAGAACAAGATCACCAATTGACAAAAATTTTGAGCTGGTAGAACTTGCATCAAAAGAAGATTTTACAAGCTGCTGATGTTTTTCATGAACAATTTTAGCTTTATCTCTTTCTTCTTCTAGTTTAAGGATTTGATCATATCTCAATTGAATGGATGAAGAAGTATTTTCTTCAATAAATTGTACTAGGGCTAATGATGGAAGAGTTAAATTTGATGGTATCACAGCTTCTTTTCCATAAACTAAATTAAAAGGTGAAGTTCCTATTGAAGCTTTCTCAGTAATACGATCAACCCATAATGCAAAGATTAAAGATTTATGCCAATTATTTTGATTTTGATCAATAGTCCTTTTAATAATTTTGATGAGATTTTTGTTGGTGGATTCAGCCAAACCATTACCTTGTGGGTAATAATTTGCTGAATATTTGAGTTTAAAACCTCTTTTAACTGCAAATTCTATTAAACTGTTTCCAGAAAAATAAGATGCATTATCAAAGACAAGAGCTTGAGGTACTCCAAACCTGGTTATGATAAATTGATCTATGAAATCAATAATTGCATCATAATTAGCTACCTTCAAAGGGATTGCCTCTACCCATTTTGTAAAGTAATCTGTTGCAGTAAGAATGTACTTGTGCTGCTTGGAAGAATGAGGTACTATCTCACCAATAATGTCAAGCCCCCATTGTTCAAATGGTTGCTCAATATTTACTGGTTGCAAAGGAAAAGCTGGTTTCCTTTGTCTTCCACTTGCAGTTTGACAGATTCTGCACTTTCTTACATAGTCATGTGTATCTTTAAAAAGGGTAGGCCAATAATAGCCAGCGCGAATTATTTTGTGAGCTGTGGTATCACCTCCAAAATGACCTCCTGCTGGTCCATCATGCAACTCCTGCAAAACCCTTTCAGCCTCAGTCTTTTCAAGACATCTTAACAAAATTGAATCATAATTTTTCCTAAATAACACATTATCAATGATCTCATATTTAATAGCTTTTAATCTTAAAGCACGTTTTTTCTTATAGTTGAGATCAGAAGGAGCATACCCATTTTTCAAGTAATAGATGAGATCAGCATACTGAGATTCAGAATCCGTAATACTTATCTGATTTACTTGAATATCTTGATTTGAATGTTCATTCTTTGGTATGTTATGAGCTCCTGCTAATAATCTGCAAAAACCTTGTCCTCTAACAATCTTAGCTGGTTTAATATCAACATCGTATTCTTGTAAAGTTGTTACCCAGTTAGCTCGTTTTTCTCCTACTTCTGTCTGAATTAATAATTGTCTCACTACAGAGAATGGGACAATGATTTTTGTATGATTTTTTAAGAGAAAAGGCCTGAAATGCTTGATTGATTTAAACACAGCAAAGGCTTGTTTTTCAACATCGGAATAATTCAGTTCAGCTCCTTGCATATTTGAGCTAAAGAAACAAATTGGTGCTTCAGTTTTCTGATCATTGAGTTGTGTTAAAACAGCTGCATAGGATGTCTCCGTGGCTAAGGTATACAAAATAAAATCTTTAGAAAAATCCGGAGTACTTAATGCTGGTGCATTAATGATTGCCTGTTTGATTGCCTTAAAGGCTTCTTTCTCTTTATGCCCCCATTTGAATACTGAATTCTTCTTGATCATATTTTGCATAGGTAAAACAATTAAAGAAAAATTAGGAATGAATCTTTTTACAAAATTGATCTGTCCAAGAAATGATTGCATGGATTTTTTGTTATGAGGTAAAGAAATATCAGAAATTTCTTTTACTCTATCTGGATCAATGTATATACCATATTTTGACACAAAAAATCCTAAGAGTTTTCCTTCATCCAAAGCAAAGAAAGATTTCTTTGGATTTAAGGAAATACCAAACCTTCTACATCTTTCAAATATTTGCTTTAGATCATGTAGATGATTGGTTCTCTTTTTTGAGAATACTGTTATGTCATCGAGATAAACAACAACTGATTTATTGATCAGACCTTTAAATGCTATGTCCATGGCTCTTTGGAAAGTTTCTCCTGCATTTATTAATCCAAAAGGCATTTTTTGATAAGCATAAGTTCCCCATTTTGTTCTGAAAGTTGTTTTCAATCTGTCATCTGGATGAACTAAGACTTGATTATAGCTTGAAAATCCATCAAGAAAGGACATAAGTTCAGAACCAGCTACTTTTTGAAGTATCTGTTCCATGGTTGGCAATGGGAAATTGTCTTTTAAACATGCCTTGTTTAAATTTCTGAAATCAATACAGATTCTTATATCACCATTTTTCTTCCTTACAGGTACCATATTAGAAACCCAATTGGAATGCCTGACAGGAAAAATGATTTTGGCTTTCAAAAGTTTATTAAGTTCTGATTTGATTTGATCTTCAAGATTTGGATGAACTTTCCTTAGCTTTTTTTGAACAGGTTTAATATCAGGAAGCATTGGAATTGTGTGCTGAATAACCGAAGTATCATATGTTTTTAAATCATCATAATTCCAAGCGAAAACATTTTTATATTTGTTCAATAGTTTAATGAAAGCATCCCTTTCCTCTGATGTTAAATTAAGTCATAAATTAACATTTTGAGGTTTTGAATCAGAACCAAGATTCACTAATTCAAATTTCAAAGTGGAACTTTGAAGCTTGGTATTAGTGACTTTCTTGAATCTGTCTTTAATATCATATAAGTCCTCCAATTTAACAACAGATTTCGGAATGGGATTTTCATTAAATTTTGAAGAAATTTGTAAATCATGATCTTCTTCATCAATAATTTGATCATCATATGATTTCTCTGAAGTCATGAAATTTAAGATATCTTGATCATGATAGAAAACTCTCCAATTTGTGACATTGTCTGGAACAGATGGTCGAAAAATTAATTCTACAGAAAACCTATCAGGACTGCAGTCTTCAGCAGGTAGGATTTTAGATGCAACATTAGCTAATAAGTCAGCTGATGTATTCTGATTCCTAGGAATAGGAGAAATCTTAAATGCTAAAAAATGAGTGGTGAGATCTTTTACTAGGGTTTGATAATGTTTAAGATGTCTTGAAAGGCAATGAATAGTATTCCTAACTTGTTTTATAACAATTTCGGAATCCCCAAAGAATTTCAAGTATTTAACATCTAACCCTATAGCTTTATAAAGTCCTTGAACCAAGGCTTCATATTCTGCAGTATTGTTAGTACACTCAAATTCTAGCATACATGACAGCATGGTTTTTTCTCCATTTGGATCGATTAAAATGCATCCTGCTCCTGCTCCATCATTAGACTTTGATCCATCGAAATATAATGACCAAAACAAAGATTTATCTATTGACTCATCTACAATTACATCAGAAGTATTTACAATTCTGGAAGAATCAGATTGTGAAAAATTTTCTACTTGAGAAACAAAAGTATTAACAGAAAACGGTGATTGGGGTGCTTTGAAGTTTCCAAGAAATGATTCAGCAGAATAACCTCCAAGAATGTTGTTGTTGAATGCTACTGGTTCATTATGTTGTTCAAATTCAGTGACAGTATGCCTCGTATGTTTTTCTCGTTCAACTTTAATTTGATTTGGTTTCCCTTTATAGGGTAGCCACATATGAGAATAATCAGTCGAGATATAACCATTGAGCTTCGCAGACCAGTCCCTACTTAAAACTAATCCATAGAATTCAGGAATATCAGCAATCAAAATATCAATTCTTTGGACAATTCTAGGATTGGAAGCTAACCTGATAGTTACTGAATTGATTTCTCCTACAACTTGAACTTTGGATCGGTCTAATTGAACAATATGTACTGCTGATTTCTGTGGTTCGATATTCAATTTGGCACACACAGAAATAGGCATTATATTGGAGGAGGCTCCAGAATCAATCAAAAAAAATTTCAGATTTTTATTGTACATCTCATAAGTCAACAGAAAAGGAGGAGTTTGAGAATTTGACTTTTCCCCAATGAGTACAGTATCAGTAGCATCTACCTTGTCTGGTGGCTTACTAGTTCCTCTTGCTGCTTTTGCAACTACACCGCTTGGTAAAGGAGCGATTGGTGTAGCATTTAATTCTTTCAATAACAACTTCTGCTGATGTTTTAATTTACTGAGTTCATGTAACGAAATGTTGGCTTTGATCTTTTTCATGTCTTCAACAATGTTGTACTCCATAGGATCTGACACTACTAAAGTCTTTGTTGTTGATGTGGGTGGGTTAGAAGAAGATGGCTGATTCTGAATAGGTAGTGGAGAAGCTTTCTTTGCAGGAGATTTGTCTTTGATACTTGGAGTTGTGTTTTTCCTTTTAGGAGCTGTTTGTATAGGCTCTACTGTAGATTTACTCCTAGTACTTACAGGCATAGCTTCTTGTTCTACCTCACTGTCAGAATTAGGGAGAATAAAATCCCACATTCCATGTAATTCAGCGATTTCTTCATTTTCACCTTCTTTATCTGATATTAAGGATGTATCTTCTTCTTCTTCTTCTTCCTCTGATTCTGCATTAGAGATCGCATTAGGAGGTTTAGATTCAGCTTGATTTCTTCTAAAATTTCGGAATGGTTTTTTGGTAGAAGTTTCAGCTACTTGTTTCTTAATTTCAACCATTTCATTTGACATGGTTTTAAGAACTTTTTGTAAACCTTCCATGTCAAATGGCTCTCTGGCCTTTTTCTTTGATTCATCTTTGAAGCTGACTTTCTTTGATTTTCTTTCTTCAAGAGCGTTTTTCTTTTCCAGAGAAGTAATTCGTTTTTCAACAGCAATAGCTTCTTTCATACTTTCAGCTAATGTAGGCTTTGCAGCTCTGTCTACGAAAATAGCTATGTTTGAGGGTAAGGCAGTAATATACCATTCAATTCTGACCTGCTCACTTGGCTTGGAATCAGTGGGAATTTTGTTCAAGAGCTTATTGAATCTGGAATTAAACTCTTTAATTGGTTCCTTGGGTTCTATTTTCAAATTTGAGAGATCATTGAGTAAAGTAGCTATTGATCGATCATCTCCAAATTTGGTTAAGAAATAATCTGAAAAAATATCCCAACTTGTTATAGATCCTGATGGTAATGAAAAATACCATGATCCTGTTGTTCCTTGAAGAGTATAAGGAAATAGTCTAACTACAACATCCTCCTATGTAACTCCATTCAAATTAATAGCCAACATAAAGTTATTAATATGTTCTTCAGCTGGAATGTTAAGATCTGGGCTAAACTTTGGAAGCCATTTTCCAGGATTATCTGGTAAATCATGTAAAGGTGCAGCCATGTTCACTGCTCCTGGAGTAGCCCATGGTCTAGCCATTATCGGAACGACTATCGGAGGAGTAGTAGTAACTGGCGGTGTTTAAATGGAAGTTGTTGGGATAGATGATGTTTGAGGTGAATGAGGAGGAGGTAGTAATAAAGACTGAAGAGGTTGTGATGTTGAAGGTGATGATCCCTGGTGAACAATAATATGTAATGGGGAAGTGGGTGTTTGACTTCGCACTGGGGATGATGAGATGGAAGATGATGGAGAAAAGGTCTCACTATCAGAACCTTCAGTGTTCTTTTTTGCCTTTTTCCTTCGGGGTAATGGTAACTCAGCTGGTTCAATGCCAAGTTTTTCGCTTTGAAGTCTGGTGAGATGATGAGGTAGGTGGAATTGCGAAGTCTGACTGCCTTGAGATACTTCAGATCTCTGAGGTGATATGGAAAAGCCTTGAAGTTTCTGGATGATAGAATGAACTTCAGGGGACTCCGGACTTAAATGTTCTGAAGTATGGTGTGATTGAGCAGTGATAGTTGATCCCTCTTCTTCTCGTTTGGACGCTGGTGAATTAGAATGCAAACGGGAAGTCTGAGGGGAAGTGGAGGGTGATTTATTCTGAGAATGGTCTGCAGGTTTTGATTTACTCGCCATTCATAGTTAGGCCCTCCTTCTAGCGCCAAAAATGTTGAAGCCTAGAAAATCTCTGCTTCAAACATTGGGGAAAACCACCCGGTCGGGACCTTAAGACAACTCCTTTTCCGTTTGGGATGGTAGCTCCGACTAGATTTAAAGGACTAGTTTCCTTATAACTAAATGGATTGAATTGGATGGATGAAAATGGGACTAAATTAACAAAAATAAAACTATTTAATCTAAGCTAAATACTGATAAAGAAATCCTAATACTAACCCGGGTAATTATATATGAATACAACTTAAGATTGTTTCAATCTAATAATAACCATGAAAATGTATTATTATTAAATTGAAATGTGCAAAAATGAATAAAGATAACTCTGTTTAAGAAATTAAACAGAGTTGTATAAGCATGTTGCATTCATCATTATATACCATTCATATATGCTTATAAATGATAACATTCCAATTATACTCAGAAATGATATATAAAAAGGAAATGTTATGAAAACCAAATATATAAATGATAGCAAATTCTTCAAACGAATACCATATAACAAACAAAATCAACCGTGAACAGATAGAAATACCTCATTCATCTTGAAGACTGTCAAATGAAATGTGATACTCTGATCTAGTAACTCCGATGTAAAATTAAATCCAAAGGCACAGAAATGCAACACTTCAAAGATAATTTCAGCACAAAAATCACCAGATGTGATCCTTCATCAAATATAATAAGGAGTGGAGTACAGAAATGTTAACTCCAAGTCCAAAAAATATTACAACTTCCGATCCCTCTCTAAATGCATGAGAGGGATTTAAATAAGAAATTACATAACAAAATCCTAATACTACTGCTACAATCTATCAAATTAAAACTGAAAGACTATCTTGAATGAAACTGATTCATTGTTTTTCTGCCTCGCTTGATGAAGCTAAGTTGCAAATGTTCAACATATCTCGGAGTCTTGGTGGATGACTCATCTCAGAATGCAACTGTCCAGCATAGGTGGCATCGGAAAATTCTGGAATTAGACAATCGACAGTGTTTGATAGAAATTTGATAGCTGTCTGTTGATTGTTTGGTTTGATCAAATGAGTCCACATACTGTCCCAGGATATTGTTTGAAGTTTGCTGATTTGTTGACTTTTCCTTTCCATTTCTTCTCTCCACCTGTTTTCAGTTTCTTTCACTTTTGGCAAACTGCCAGGAACACAGTCTGAAATGAGATTGATTGAGTATAAGCTGTCATTTATGAATTGCGTGATATTATTCATCATACTCCTGGCCCTTGATATTGCTCTCTCAGCTTTCATTATTTGATGTTCCCATTCTGTAAACAAGATTTCTTTGTGTTTTTTTTTCTATTCTAGGAAGATTGGCTTCTTTTCCCTTTTCTGTGTCTTGCCAATTGAGAAATTCGGAAATCTTTTCATCGGCATCATCTATTTCTTGTCTAAGAGTAATGACATTTTGGATCAAAGATGAAGTAATATCACAAAAAGGTTCTGCCTGTGACAGCTTTGCGCAAAATTCAATTAATTGCTGAGACAATAGTTTATTAGCCTCAAGGGCTTCTGATTTGAATTCATTTAACTTTGGGTAATCTTTAAACTTATCCAAAGTTGCTTGAAATTCATTTTCTTGAATCATTTTTGCATTTTTCTCATTTTGTAACAGACTTTGTAACTTAGAAATTTCTTCATTTAGCTGTTGTTGTTTGCCTAAGAGTTGTTCATCAACTTTCCTCTTTTCTTCAGCAAGCTGTTTTTCCAATTCTTTGGACCTGAGTGTCTGATTTTGTAGTTGTTGTTGCAATTGGGTAATCTGTTGCTGACTTTCCTTAGCTTGCTCTTCAAGTGAAGCTATGTGGAGATCTTTCTGAGTTATCAGCTGAGAAACTTCTACAACTTTATCTACTGTTGCAGCACTATAAGCTCCTGTATACTGGGACAATTTTGTGAGGTCTTCGAATGGATTCACTTCATTGTTCTTATAAACAATATTCATAAATTCCTCTGATGGAGTAGAAAATATGTCCTGTTCTGTCTTTCTTCTCTTTCTTTGTCTTTTAACAACAGCCTTATGTTTAGGGCTGTAAAATACATCCAAAGGAGGGATCTCCTCAACTTTTAATACAATATGCCCTGTCAGATGTTTAGGAATGACTTCAACATCCTGCTCTATTTGTTCTTTATCTTTATCTTGCAATCCAAGCTGTTGAGCAAATTGATCATATTGTCTTAATAACTGAGGAGAAACATTAAGATTAGTAGAAACCATAATCTCCTTAGTTGTTTCTTTTCCTTTTTCTGTATCTATTTTCTGCTCAGTGCTTTTGCCATCTGATCCACCTTTTCGATTATGCACATCATCATTGATACTTGTGCATTTCTCTGTTGTTTGAGCAGTAGACTTCTGACCAGTATTTGGACCGGATTTATCATCAGTATTTCCCTTTGGGACATCAGGTTTTTCAATAGTGACCACTTTTTGAGTATGTACAGTTGGCTGGTTAACAGCCGATTGTATAATGATTTTGCCGGTAGATGTTTCTACTGGCGTTTGGCTGAATGTACCTTCTGTCTCTGACCTTTGGGTTTGAATTCTCAGCTGGTCCAGAGGAACTCTCAACAATATCTGGCTTCTAAATAAGAAAAAATTATTTATTTCCTCCTGTTGAAATTTAGACTTGGCCAAGTCAAAAATTTGAGGAAAATTATCTAATGAAACAAACAAATCATCGAACAGATCTGGTTCATGCTCAAAACGAGCAATTGAAACTGAAGCAGTGACATCAAATGCTATCTTTTTGGATCATATTGTCTTCCAGGAATGGTTGCAAATTTACAACCTCTTATCTTGGAGACTTCTTTTTCTGCATGCTTGAAATCATTTAGAGTGAACTGACCACAATTGAGTGGGAATTGAGGCCACATTCTCTTCTTACTGTTATTCAAAGACCTAGATATTCCTTCAACTGTCAATTGATAGGAAATTTCTTGAGCAAGAAGTTTGTCTGGAAAAAAAAGCGAAAGAACATGCGGCTCCACTATACTACCAAAAATCCTGATGTATGTAAATTTTTCCTCCCCAAACCAATCTCCGATTGTAGACAGGTCGGCCTTAGCTTTATCAGAAAATCTAGGAGGAAAGCGATTAAAAATGGTTTGGAAAACAGGGATGAGGAAACCATGACAGATTCTATATACATTATCTTGGAAATGAACCTTCCAAAGCAGTTTATGATAAATATGAATTGGGACAAGGTCTTTGGGAGTCCATTTCCATCCAAATAAGGGAAATTCGGAATTGAAACAAAGAGCATCAAGAATATAGGCACAAAAGAAAAAGGGAGTGGAATTTCCAGCGGTTTTTTCTTATCTGTATTCAAGTATCCTATTGGCCATTCTATCAGAAAGAATAACAGCCCAATCCATAATGTCGGAATTCACAGCAGCTAGGATTAATGGGACCATTTGTATAGAAAACCTAGATGAATTATCATTGCCAAATAATCTACACATCATGGCAGCGGCATAGCAGTATGGAGGCAAAAGGGAATCTACAGAATACATACCGGATGCTTCATTTCGGTGCTTCTCTGGATTTTTCTTCCAATATTTGATAGGGTCAGATTGGACTTTGTTATTATCATCAAAGTCTTTGATAAATTCCTTGTTATACACCTTCTGCGGGTCTGGAAGGTGATACATTGCTTTCAGGTCTTCTGCTTTAAACGAGCCAAAAGGTACTCCAGATGCTGAAACAAACGTTCTGTCTTGTATCTTTACACTGTCAATAACCCATAGAACTGCATCATAATAAGGCATGATGCTCGCTCTGGCTGCAATTCGATGCAAAAACGAATTTGCAAGTGATTTTTCAGTGATCTCAGAGTCGGAATCTGAGCTATCTTCATCTGGAACTGATGCCTTTTCCACTGTGACCTTGGTGTTTTCTCTTTCCAATAGGTTGTAGACTGCTTCCCATGTCATTTTCCCAAGCCCCTGGCATGATGTATCTGTGACTAGTCTTAGTTTTATGGGCTTTTCTTTTGAGACCGTAGGAGTTTCGACAAACTTCACTGGAAGAGCAGTCTTGTTTCTTCTCCCTCTCTTTGACATTTATGCGTTTGCTACCGCATCCCTTTGTCTGTGAATGAAAGAGCTTAGTGTTCTTTGGCTCTGCAAGACAATAAACTCTCAGTCGTGATAAACAAGCAACTCAAACGGAATGATTTATGAACTTATGATTTTCATTTATTTGTTTCGTATATCGCGTAAATGCTCCTTTTGGGTCACACTCACGTATTTAAAACCAAAATCATTAACCATATTCATTTGATTCGTTATTGAATGCCCTCGTACCAATAGAGATTTGGCGCTTGTGAAATATTAAAATATTCATCCATCCTGAACTTTTCGTATGCAATAAATGAATCGCATCGAAAGTTTTCGAATGGCATATGAAGATCACAATACGTTTATCCCGATTAATCGATTGCGATTGCAAACTTTTCCGATCTCTAATGGTGGGGTCTACCATATAAGATTTTAAACAAATGTTTGATTTTCTTTTGAAAACGTTTTATGCGTCGGATCGGGGAATTTCAATTAACCGTAAAGAGTTTCTTAAAGACTATCCCGATTAATCGATTGCGATTGACCGCATCGCATCGGAAGTTATAAATAACCGATTTAAACTCTTAGCGATTGAAAATTTCCGATCGAACTAATCGCATCGAAGGATTTGAAATAGGCATATGAAACTTCTTTTAAGGGTTATCTCCGATTCTCCGATTGCGATTGAACTTTTAAATTTGATTTGTTTCTTATGATAAGGTCTTCTATATTAGATTGGATCATAAGTTTTTGAATGTTGAATTTGTTTAGTAAAAATATGAATTTTTCCAAAACAATGAATTTTATTTCTAAGTGTTTTATTTCTATAAGAAAAAGAAAGGGACCCTATTTCTAAATGAATTTTATTTCTAAAATTTTTAAGAAAAAGGGAGGGTTGTTGTATAGTACAACACCTTCTTTAACAATGAAACATGGAAAACTGGATTCACTCGTGAAGAAGTAGGAAGCTCCAATTTGTATGCCACAGTACCAATCTTTTGCAACACCTTGTAAGGGCCATAGTACTTTGGCGATAATTTATTATCTTTCTTAGATTTCTTGAGGGACATTTGTTTGTATGGTTGTAGTCGTAAAAATACCCAATCCCCTACATCAAGACTTCTCTCGCTGCGATGTTGATCTGCTTGTTGTTTCATTCAATTTTGTGCCAAATTCAGGTTATCCTTTAAGAGTTGGAGAACTTCTTGCTGATGCTCGATGTGATCTTCCACTGCTTGAAACTTCGAATTTTCCCTTAAAGATGATGTGATGGATGGTGGATGATATCCATAAAGTTCCATAAATGGGGTCATTTTTGCTGCAGTATGGAAGGAAGTGTTATAGCATCATTCAACGAGAGGTAACCACTTGACCCATTGTGTTTGTTTATCAGATACAAAACAATGAAGATATCCTTCCAAAAATTTATTTACTATCTCAGTTTGACCATTAGATTGAGGATGAAAAGATGAGCTATGAGCTAATTGAGTACACAAACAAGAAAATAACTCCCTCCAAAAATTTCTAGTAAAAATGGGATCTCTGTCGCTCACAATAACCCTTGGGCTTCCATGTAGCTTTTGAATTCTGTCCATAAATGTAGTAGCAACTGTACTTGCTTTAAGTGGATGAGATAATGCACAAAAGTGTGCATACTTGGTAAGTCTATCAACTACCACCATGATGACATTCTTTCCTTCAGACTTAGGTAAACCTGTGATAAAATCCATTGAAATCTCCTCCCAACGATGACTTGGAATGGATAAAGGTTGTAGAAGTCCCGGGGTCTTAATTGTCTCCACTTTATTCTGCTGGCAAACCAAACATTCCGCCACAAACTTTTGAATATCAGATTTAAGGCCATCCCAAAAAATTTCTTTCTTCACCCTGTGGTAAGTTTTTAAAAATCCCGAGTGTCCTCCTAAAGGAGAAGTGTGCAATTCCAAAAGAATCTTTTGTTTTAGTTGGGAATTCTTACAAAGATATAAGTGATATTTGTACCATAAGGAATCGTTTTTCCAACTAAATGTATCAGATGTACTAGGATCTTGCTGCAACTTTTGAATGAGTGTCCATACATATTTGTCCTTCTTCCATTCATCTCTTGCTTGGGTTATCCAATCTGGTTGGATAATAGAAATGGCACAAAGAAATGCTTCCACCTCTTCATTCTTTCTTGAGAGTGCATCTGCAAAAACATTAAGCTTTCCTTTTTTGTATATTATCTCAAAGTCATAACCCAACTTCTTTGTGACCCATTTTTGCTGCTCTTCTAAAGATATTATTTGTTCCAAAAAGTGTTTAAGACTATCATGATCAGTTTTTACCTTGAAGTGTCTTCCCATTAGGTAAGTTCTCCATTTCTTTAGTGCATGCAATATTGATAACATTTCCTTCTCATAAATAGGTTTCTGTAAACACTTTCCTTTGATTAGATGACTTTCAAAAGAAATGGGTCTTCCTTCCTTCATTAAAACAGCACCAGTTCCATTTCCTGAGGAATCACATTCCACAATAAAGGTTTTTGTGAAGTATGGTGTAGCTAAGACCGGTGCTAGGAACATTTCCTCTTTAAGATGTTCAAAGCCCTTAGTTGCTTCAGGAGTCCATGAAAATGCATATTTATTCAATAATGTTGTTAGAGGTGCTGCTATTCTCCCATAATTCTTAACAAACTTGCGATAATACCTTGTTAACCCAAGAAATCCTTGCAACTTCTTTATGGTTGTGGCGACTTTCCATTCCTTAATGGCTTTAATTTTGTTAGGGTCTACTTTAACACCCTCGTGAGATACAATATGACCCAGATATTCCACCTCTTGTACTCCAAAGAAACATTTGGATTTTTTTGCATATAATTGTTTCTCCTGCAATAGTTTGAGCACCCTGTCAACATGTTCAACATGATCCTTCCAGGACCTGCTGTAGATTAGTATATCATCAAAAAATACTAGCACAAATTTTCTAAGGAAGGGTTTGAAAATGGAATTCATCAACCCTTTAAATGTAGAAGGTGCATTGTTAAGGCCAAAAGGCATGACCAAAAATTCATAATGACCCTCATGAGTTCAAAATGCTGTTTTTGGAATATCTTCAGTCTTCATTCTAATTTGATGATATCCTGAATGAAGATCCAACTTGGTAAAATAAATTGCCCCATGTAATTCATCCAATAATTCATCAATTACAGGAATGGGAAATTTATCTTTAATGGTGAGCTTATTGAGCTCCCTATAATCTATACACATTCGCCATGATCCATCCTTCTTGTGTACCAATACTACAGGAGTAGAGAAACAACTTTGACTAGGTTGAATTATACCCGCCTGTAACATTTTTGCAATCATACGTTCAATTTTGCTCTTTTGGACGTAAGGATATATATAAGGCCTGATGTTTGGAGGAACACTTCTTGGAATCAAATGAATAGCATGATCATGATCAAAAATAGGTGGGAGTCCTTTGGGAGTTTCAAACACCTTGGAATGATTGTCCAAGACTTGTTGGAGATCTGCAGAAATAGATGATTTTGATGTCGGAACTTCTAGTGAGCATAATTGTGAAATTACGCCTCGTTTTTCTTTCTTTAGAAGCTTTGTCATGACATTAGAGCTTATTATCCTTCCTGGCTTCCCCGCAATACCCCGTAATTCGACTTCCTTTCCTTCTGAAAAAAATTTCAAGAAAAGTTCTTGAAAATTAAAAGCTACCGTCCCCAAAGATTGTAACCATTGTACTCCTAGTACAACATCGGCACCTCCCATAGGAATGGCAAGCATTGGACTAGTCAATACATATTCCCCCATGGTTAGCTTGGTATTATGGCATTTTCCAGAGCAATTTATAGTTCCTCCATTTGCAACCATCACTTGACATTCTGGTGCTGGGTATAGGAAACAATTTAATTCCTTGGCTACCTTACAATGAATAAAATTATGGGTGCTACCTGAATCGATCAACACTATTACCTTTTTCTTCTTGATTTGTCCTTTTATCTTGAGAGTTTGAGGAGTGGTAATTCCTGCCAGTGCATTACACGATATGGTCGGATTCATTTCTTCCTCTTCTAGGGCTGGTTCCTGGTGTATATCCTCTTGTTGTTCATTTTCTTCTTCCTCTTCACAATCTATGTAAAATAATTTCTTCTCAGCACACTTATGACCTTTAGTGTATTTGCTATCACAACTATAGCAAAGCCCTTTTGCTCTTTTTTCTTCCAATTGTTGTGGTGTCAACCTTGTAGGTTGTGGAAATCTGAGCGTAGCAACACTTCCTTCTTTATAGAATTGAGTGGTAGGCTTCCTTGTCGCCATTATTTTACATTCAACTTTTCTTGCCAACCTGAATGCCTTCTCCAATGAATCTGGTTCCAAAAAACGAACTTCATGTTGGATGTTATCCTTTAAAGTGCCTATGAAGAGATCGATCCTGTGTTCCTCTGGAATATCAGTTACCCTTATATTCAATTTTTAGAAGTCCTCAATGTGCTGCCCCACTAAACCCTTTTGTTTGAGATTTATCAATTGGCTAAAGAAGGTGTTGCTCTTTGTATCCTCATAATGTGCTATCATTTCCTCCATAAAAATTGACGAAGTGACAATTTTTTTACGGGAGCAAAGCCATCGATACCATACAAATGTATTTTGTTCTAAATGTAAAGTTGCAATGCGTACCTTTTGTGTGTTTTGCACATTATGGAGATCAAAATATTGCTCCATCTGTAGTATCCATGTTACAGTATCATTTCCATCAAACTTCCTCATATACATTTTTGGAATATGGTGGTTCTTCCTGCCAACATTAGAGTTTATGAAATAACGATTAATATTTATTTTTTTCTCATCATGAGGTTCTTCTACTCTCTTTTCACCATTAGGAAACATTTCTTGTATCAACTTTGTCAATCCTTTGATGTCTTCTTTTAGATCATTCTTCATGTTTTCCATGTTGTCTTTCATGTCATCCATCTTAGCTTCCATTCCAGCTTCCATGCCATCCATCTTCGCTTCCACACCTTTCTTCAAAACTTCCATTTCATTATTTTTTTGCTCTTTGCGAGAGTGAAATTTGTTGCACTTGCTCTTGTAATTTTGATAGATCATGTTGCAATTATTCATCTTCATGAATCATAGTAGAGCCTTCTGAAGGCTTAATGGGTGTTGAATTATTTTTATGGGGAATATTTTAGAACCCAATACTGATATCTATTCTACAATATGCCCTTGGAATCAATTCAAATTGATTCTTCAAACAAGACTTATGCATTTCGGAAAAAAAACACACACCTTTTTCTTGCTTTTGAGGAGCTCGATATTGAAATTGGATTATCTCTGTGATTGTAGCACTTCAATATTTGAATTTTGGTACCAACATAGCCCTCTGAATTATCTTTCGAATGCCATAGGTCTGACCTGATTTGGATTCTCCAAGACAAAGCTGTGTCCAATCTCCCACAATGACCTAATTATGGACTGGTTCAGTAGAGTGAGCTTGTATGACTTGCCACGTGTCATTGTTTCATCCTTCGGCTCTAAAATTGATAGCCAAGAAACTAAAATCCATTTAATTGTGACCACTTTTTATGGGACTCCAATCCAATGCTCAGAGAGAGAGTTATGAAGATTTTCCGACGATCACCTCTTTGAGATGAAATTTAGGAGCCTGAAAATGCACTACCTTCCATAGATCATATCTCTAAAACTGTTGTGAACCAAGCTCCGAAATTTTTTGAAAATTTTCCTTAGGATTTTGGCTTCACATCCTAAAACTTTCAGCTTCTGAAACTTCGTAGAAAAACAGTTATAGCGCAAATGCCATGATGACCTGCTTAGGAGCCTGAAAAAAGACCTAACTTCATAGATCATATCTCAAAACATATTTCAAACCAATCTCTGAAATTTTTTGACGATGTTCCTCAGGATTTTGGCTTCGTACCCTAAAAATTTCAGCTTCTGAAACTTCGTATAAAAAAATTTATAGCGAAAATTCCACGATGACCTGTTTGGAGCAGCGAGACCCTAGAATCCAAAGCTCTGATACCAAATGTTGTGTAACCAGCTCCAAAAATAGAAGAAAAGAGATATCAACACCTTAGAAATAAGCCACTTCGAGGGGGAAACCTCCAATACATTACATGAATGAACAATTCTTGGATGATACAATTTACAAAACCTCCTCTCTATATATAGGAGTCCATGTGGCTATAATGTAATCCTATTGGGCCACAATGTAATCCTAGCCGACCTAACAATAAAAATTTAAGGGCACAATAATAAAAAAAGGGGGTTACAAGGGTACAATAATAACAAGAAGGGGGTTACACTAATAACAATAAGGGACTATACTAGTAATATAGGGACCTAACATAACGAGTTCAAAACGACAATATTCTCGACAATATTTTCAATTTTCGAGAGTCAGAAAAAAGCTAAAAGTTGACTCCTCCTGTAGGAACGAGTGGTATTAAGGGTAGAAACTAGTTCTAGTGATGGTGGAACTACTCAGAATAAGTAAAGGTCAAGAGGCTAGCTAAGAAGACCACTCATTGCAGTGGTTCCTTAGGAATGGGTAAAACAACCAAGCGAATGTGTATGATTGGCCAACCAAATGGGGACGATGGAATGAGAAAACCAAGGTTCATCTACTAAAATAGGCTAATAAAATGGAGATCACAAGAGGTAAGATGAGGATGGTTTCATTTTTACACAATCTTGAAATCAGGAAACTCTGCTTGAAGTTGGTTTCATTTTTACACAAGCTTGAAAAATTTTAGAAAACTATGCTTGAAACTGATTTCATTTTTACACAAGCTTGAAACAGAAACAAAATATGCTTGAAATGGGTTTCATTTTTACACAAGCTTGAAACTCTTTAGAAAACTATGCTTAAAAAAATGTTTGCATGCCCCCAGCATGATGACTCAATTCCAGGTACATTCCCCCCAAACTTCAGCCCATTCGCCTGAGTAGACTACTGGTTACTAACAGGGGAGTGGAATGAAGGTTCAAATATGAGGGGTAAAAAGGAAGACTCGACTGGGATTTTGCGAGATCTATACAAAGCCTCGAATTGAACGGGAACTTGTTTAATTTTTTAATGAGGTTGAAACCATAAAATAACTATCCTCATGACCTAATTCATTTTTTAACGAGGTTGACATAGCAAAAAAACTATCCTCATAAGAGCTTGTTTCATTTTTTAAGGACATTGACACAAGAAAACGAACTATGCTCCGAAAAGCTTGCTTCATTTTTTAAGGAGATTTACACAAGAAAACAAACTATGCTCCAAAGACCTGATCAAGACATACAAAAATTCATGGCTTCCAAGAGTTTCTCATCCGACGAGGGAACAACACTCTAGAAATCAAGACCTAATTAGGGAAAATTTTAAGGATGGAAGTTTATCTTAAAGTTTAAAATATTGGAGAATCTTACTTGTCCTCAATATGTAAATTCTAAACTTTTTGATGATATTTTTGCAAAACTATTTAGGTATCTAATTATTTATATTAGTATATATGGAGTTTTGGCAATTTTTAGGGCAAAATAATTTTATACTATAAAAATTTGGTGAATAAATTTTCAAAAATATGGAAATTGGTGAATCTTTTTTTTTTCCAAAAAGCATGCAAAATTAGCCCACTTGCGAATATTAGCCCCTAAAATTTTCCCTAGACCCAATGCCCATAACACATGATGCACAACGACACTATCACTGAATGCAGGCATGGGACAGGTAGCCACATAATTGACCTGTGGTGGGGAAGATATCACTAGTAGGTAAGGACCAGGAAGGGAGGATGGTAAACCATATGTCACATTAGGACCAAAGAATGAAATTTGATCAATGGTCACGATCTAACCTTCATGTGGAAAACAGATCACACGAAAGAGGGAAGAGACAAGCACGCCCATGGCATAAACATAGTCGTGCCATAATATTAAATTAAAATCCAAGGGGCATTGGACCACCATCACGTCTATATAGATGGATTTCCCTCCCAAAGTAATAAGCAACTTCGAAAGGATCCCTAATGGTTGACTTGTTCCTCTATTAAAAGCTAACATATTCTGAGTAACAGGCACAAGCTATTGAGAACCCAAAGCTTTCCAGGTAGTTGAGGACAGAATAATAAGCGAGGCACCTTCATCTATAATTGTGCATGATACAACCATATTGTATACCTGCACAGTGATCTCAAAGGGCACGTAAGAAGGAAGACGGTGTCCCGTGAATCGACTCCAGTCAAAGGAAGAGACCAAACTACATGGAGGGGGTGCCGTATGAATAAGAGGATTATCCCCTTGCATTATGGGAGCGAAAATACCATCCTTATGAACTCCAGGAACAAGAGAAGGAGGATTGATTTCGGGCACTGCGACGACAAGAGTTGGAGGATCACCCCCTTGAATCATTGAAACGGGAGGATCGCCCTTCGATCCCAAAGAATAAAAGGAGACAAAAAGGGTCTAACTGGGATGAGACCCACTCTCAATGGAAAATTCCTGATGGACTGTAGGTGGAACCAGGTCTTCCTTCTTCTCAACCAATGATTGGTCGGAAATGGACTTAGGAGATTATATTTCAGAGAGAGTGGAATTGACCGGAGATGAATCTCGATGAATGACTTGATCAACTATCAAAGGACTTGAAGAAAACTTCTGGTAACCGACAGGAAGACAAGAATCATAAGATGAAAGGGTATCCAATAGCTTAGAAGCTTCATCCATATAAGGATAGAGGTGAATGTGATGGTTTCCTTCACACAACCTATAGTGAAATTTGATCTTACCCTGTTTCTTACGAGTCTCATTATCTTTAGCTGAGGGCTCGTCATTAACATGATGCCCAGAGGTTGATGATGAAGGACAAGTCGGGCCAGCAAACCACACTTCTAGCACCTTGGGAATACCAGGGCAGTCACGAAGAAGGTGGTCACACCCACATAGCCTGAAAGGAATTTTCACTATGGGAGACAGAGTGGGTAGTTTCTCGATATTAGCTACATGGGTAGCAATAGTTGTTGATTTGACCCCTAGCTTATTTTCCTTCTTCTTCGTCTTAGCCACCTGAATACTAGAATCCATAATTTCACCAGGTGAAGAGGAAGAATGATGTGAATAAATAGATGAAGAAGGTAAGGGGTCAACCTTAGGATCAACATTGGGTTGACATGGTTTAGGCGGAGGAGAATGAAGTTGAGAAACTATTTGGATGTTCGAAACCACAGGGGTTGAAAACAACCAAACCAACATGTTACACTATTTTTTGGTCATCTAACATGTTACTATTAGATGGACCTAAGTACACCATGTAAGACCAATTTTACCCTAAGTAAAATTTCTTTCACTATGAAAAAGAACTTAGTAAACCACATTTATTAAGTTTTTTATGGTATAAACAGGAAACCCTAGGAGGAAATATTAAATAAATCCACATTTGTTTGATTTTCCTCAAGAAATAATTAGTTAAACATAATTTTAGTTAATATTCCTAGTCATATTTAACCCAAAACAGGAAAATTAATTAGATAAATTATTATTTATCTTATTATTTTCTGGGAATAATTATTTAAACCTTATTTAAATAATATTCCTTGTTAAATTTGACTAAATCATTATTTATTTGATTATTACTTAACGACATCCTTAAAATAATAAATAAATCATTTATTTATTTATTATTTACAAATAAAGGGATTTGACCCAAGTCAAATTCTTTTTTCCCTCCAACAAATATAATAAAATATTCCATAAAAGTTGGATCTAGAATTGGTTAATAATATTTTAATTATGCACCAATATCTAGACTAACTCAATATTTTGTTATAAATAGAAGGGTTTTTCCATTCACTCACTACCTTTTTTTGCCTAAAGATCACTCTGGATCTACACTTTTGGTCTGACTTTGATCCACCATCATTGTCATATTTTGCTACCATTTTTCTTATGAACTCCCTTTGAGTTCCATTTTTTGTCTGGGCTACACCATCAAGAGAGAGGAATTTTAGATCTGAAGTGCTGAGGACTTTCCAGAACCCATCCCATTGAGGAGGACAGGTAACATCATTCTATGTTCTCCTGCCATAAATACAAAATTATTTAAACATATTCTTGTCTTGTTTATTGGATGCATGGAGAAACTCTTGTTTTTATTTACTGCTTAATGTCTTTTTATGCATAGATCTAGATTTTTGTAGCATTTATCTTGGTCACCTAATTGCAGATCTAAAGATATTGGCAGCCATATTTGTTGTTAGGGCTGTTTTTTATGCACGGCTAAAGTGACTCTTTTTTGTACGCTTGCGATTAAGATTCATACTAACCACTGGCGACTCCAAAAGGGTTTATGATTAGGACCTCTGTCATTTTTCAGATCCCTGCATATCTAGCTACTTCAAACCCTAGGATTTCTCTTTAGCTTCTTGTTTTTCTTTTCTTGATGTTGTTTTTAACCTATAAAACCCTAAAACATTGAAAATTTTAACTAACAACAATGGACCTATTGTGCGAGGTGATGTGCTTCGATCATGAAATTTGAGATGACACATTCTTCTAAAACCTGCTCTCGAGAGTGTTGGAAGTGTAGGTTTCACTTTTGGGCCAAAAATTGTGACCTAAACCTCCAGGGCATGGAAAATAGGCCAAAACCTACCACCTTTGTAGAAATCAGGTCAGACACTATAACCTAGACTTTTTGCGGGAGTTTTTCTGAAAGTTTTCTGGGTTTGTTTGGGCCTATATTCAGGGTTGTCTGGCCTTCATCTCCGCCCGTTTTGGAACTATACCTATACTGTTTTACTTATCTAGAAGTGAAACTAGCCCAATGGGACCCAGGTACCCTCCACCTCTTGTGGAAGATTTTTAGCTGCTGTAGGTTGTCTGAAAATTCAGAGTGTTCAGCCATTTTTCAGATCTGATCGCTTACCTTCATATCCACTTCATATTGGCTATTTATCCATCCAAATCACCTCCTTTTAGTTTTTTTTTTGGTTTTCCTCTATGGTCCCCTCTGCTTCCCTCCATATGATAGCCTTTCGCCACCTCATTTACAACAAATTTTCCTCTAATTTTTTGTTGTTTTTCTGCACCTATTTCCAGCAGATCTGACCTTTAGATCCTTGTCCCTCCCGACCTTAGATCTATTGTCTATTTTGGTGTATTTTGACTAGATTTTTGCCCACCTACAGATTACTTGTTGAGAGGCCCACCTCCTTGGGTTTAGATTAATGCATAATTAGCTGTTTATTTTGTGTTATTTCAGTTTCATATATTGTTATCTGCAATTTTATTTACAGTTATACAACACACTTTTTCTTTTTCTCTACAAACATTTGGGTTTAAAAATTAAAATTTACACACTTAACACACACACCCTAAGTGAAGAAGCGCTTGGTTAGCACTGCCAAGCAAATAATTTAACATTGAAATCGGTTGATCTTGCACCTCTTTGCCCTTTTTGGTCTCTCTTCCCTTTGTGTCATGTTTTTGCCTTTATCCCAAGGCGTTTATCCCAGAGAATTCTTGGCCTTCATCCTCAGTTTCCGGTAAGAAGACTTACTCCACGTAGGATTCGAGTTAGTCTTCCATCGAGTTTGCACTCTGACTCCTCTTCTAGTTCATTGGGTTCCCCTTCTAGTTCCACCCCCGATTCTCCCCTTGTCACCTTCACCATGTCTGGTTCAGGACCTAACGCTAGTGGTAGCCCCAACCCTAATGCTGGGAATACTACTAGTGGGACCGCAACAAGAATTACCCTGACTGCTACCTTGCTCCCCTATATGGCAGGCCTCAGTCTTCCTGATTTTAACTAGTTGATCAATGACCCTATACACCATGACGCTAGTTGGCCCACTATGTTGACCAAGCTCCATTCCTACATCCCCATGTTTGAAGGTCTTGCCAGAGAAGATCCTGCAAATCATGTTCGATCTTTCCACATGTGGTGTTCGTCTAACTCCATTACCGATGATTCTGTCCATCTTCGGTTGTTCCAACATACGCTTACTGGCAAAGCTTCTAAGTGGTATGTTGATCAGGCCTCATCCTCTCATACCACCTTTGGGACTCTTGCCTAGGATTTTCTGTCTTATTTCCAGCTTCCCCTTCGTTACGACACCGGTACCAAACTTTTGACTTCTTTCCTTCAATCGTCTACGACCGGCCTATCCGATCATGTCAAGGAATGGCGGAGAAGAAAGAGCCTATGTTGAGCCCCTACCTTCGAAGACTGTGTCTACATGGACTGGTTCCTTAGATCTCTTTTTCTTGCTATAGGCAAAGATTTCGCATCGCATTTCCCTCATTTGAAAAACGGCTCTCCAGGTGATTTAAGGCTCATGACTGATCTACATAAATGGGTTATAGGGATATTGTTCTACCTGATCTTCCTAGACCTGGTGGTGCCAATGCACCAAAGGAATCTCATGCCACTAATGGTATCGTTGGAGCTCTCTCTAATCCATACACTCAACCTCCCATGGGCTAAGTTTTTCCGTAGGGAGGGGCTAGCACCTCCTGCACTTTTCCCCCTCTTGGTAGCATGTATCCAGGATATAGCATGCCTCCTCCTTTTTCCCAACCTCTTGTTTACCACAATGTTACCCAACCTCCTTATTATCAGTATCCATAGCTCGGTGCTCCTTATTGGGTCGTAGCTACACCTATGCGATGTCTGTTGTACCATCTGCGGTTCACCGCAAGATGTCCTTTCCCCATAATGGAAAGATAGTCACCATTGACTAGTTGACATATTACGAACCGAAGTCTCAGACCTCCCCTGAGTCCATCATATCTTCGATGGCCAATAAGCAAACCGTCGACCCCTTGACCAATGTCTCACCTGGAGTCTACAAAGACTCCTCTTTTCTTGGTACATTCCTTGGTCTTCCTCCTATATTTTATCCCATCTCATTGAATGTTTGCATGATGTAATCGTCTCGGGCTTCCCTCAAGTGGCCCGCTTCAGCTATTCAGTAGCCCCGCCCTCCGCAGCCTGCTCCTAGCCCTTCGATTCAGCCTTCTGGACCCCCTCCTCCTGGACCTTCACTTGTAGTTGGTATCCATGAGCCTCTCTACCCTCTCAGAATGGTTCCTCCAGGCCTTAACCATATTAGATCCGTCCGACGTAGCCATTATCCCTCCGATCAAATATCATTCCTAGCTCCCCCTCCTAGAGTTTTCTCAGTACCTGTCATGGCTACCCTATCCCTTACTATCCTGACCCTAGGGATTCTCGTCTGGTACATCGATCCCCTAGCCGCTACCCTGCCTATTCAACCCAAACCTTATCTTGCTTTGACCCCGATTCAACCGATCCCCATGACCCCTCCCTCTGTTATCGTGCCTCAGCCACCTCAACAAGAACCTTCTCCTACTGCAACAGCTTCAGGTTAAGGTGGAAAAGCTCACAAGAAGGCACCTAAAGACAAGGCCACCCCGACAAACCTTGCTCCTCCTCAGCCTCCAAAGCGTACACCTTTGTGTGCTTTGTGTGATGTTGTTGGTCATGCCACTCATAATTTTCCTGAGTTGCCTCATCTCAAGCCCATGGTTAATGTCACGTTCCCTGAGTATATGGTATTGGAAACCTCTATTCCTTCCTCGAATGTAGCCAAGAATTCCAAGACTATTCACACCAACCACCCCTGTGCTTTGTGTGATCTCCATGTCCATTATACCCACCTTTGTCCCCACCTCAAGGACTTCTGCATCTATCTAGCGACAATTCGCCAATTCAAGACAAATCGCAACGAGTCCACTTCTCCCTTAGTTGCACATTTTTCTTCAACAGAACCATAGGACACATCCACTCCCATAGAAATTCCCCCTCTAGATGTCAAAATGACAGAGTCTTCTTCCATTGTCTACTACCTGTCATCATCTATGAGATCCACGGTGGAATACCCCCATGGGACTTCCCCTTCTGTTTTGCCTGATCTCCCTTCAATGATCACCTTGGGCTCAACATCGATGGATCCTTCATCTACTTGTTCTTTCGTCACCCCCCGTGACGATGAAAATGTGAACCTTTATTCTCATGATGATGAGTTAGGTAGCTTCGTCGCACCATGTGGTCCTTCTTCCACCAGTCACCCCATCTTCTATTATGATGATGACATTATGGAAGTAGTCACCACCCCTGACTTTATCTATCCCCCCTTACATCGAACCTATGCATTCGAACCACATACACCTTGTGGCCATTACATTGACACCCAATGTTTGGGTAAGGGGGCACCCATATTTGAGAGTCTAGGAGAAGAAATTATCCACAACTCTCCTAGTGTATCTAGTTGTGTCGAGTCTAGTACCATTATTCTTCCTCATTTAGAAGAATATCTAGAGCCCCATATCACTTCAGATCACTCTGGGGTTGATACCCCTCATCATTCCTTCATCTTACATTGGCAACCCAGTCCCCTGGACATTGTTGTTGACCAACCGGTGGGTTTTCTAGGAGAGCACCAGTTCATTATCTCCAAATCCTCTCTTTGGGATAGTGACACCATGTATGCCAACCTAGAAACTTAAGTCCATTTGCTTCATATATGTCGTACCAAAAGAGATTGGTAATCCTCCATTCCCTTTCTCTAACTACATAACCATAACGAAAACAAATGGCGCACCACATCATAAAAATGTGTTTAGATTCCCCCTTTATAAATACATTTTTTCATGACCATAACATGCTTGGGGGCACCTATGCCCCTCAACCATAAAAACCCCAGCTGTCAGCCAAAACCAACACTGTAACCCCCTTTCTCTGACAGGTCACACTTTTTAGGTCATTTCCTGCGACAGGTTACAGTTTTCTACCCAGTACCTGCTACCCAGGTTGCAGAATAGACCCTAAAAAGTGCAGCCTGACCTGTTCATGAGCTTTGGGTGCCTAAACTAAAATTTTAATCCCCTTACTTGAAAGAGTATGGTTAGGCCTCTTATCTACAACTGATGGATATTGATTCCAATGGTCGCTTTGTCTGCTACGATCTCCGCAAGATTTAGGACCTTCTCTCCTCTCTACATTCACCACAGCTACACTTGCAAATGAGTGAATTTGGAGGGAAAATGCCTTATTAAAAGAGAAACCTTGGATTTTTTTTGGCCTGCTACGACCAAACCGTAGCTCAATTTGACAAACCGTCCATACCATTGGAAAGCTCTCACTGAGCTCTCAAATGGGTATCTGTTAGTTTTTTGTGATTTGATACGTCACCAAGACACATTTTATCCAAGAAGGGTCACTTCAGCACTCCTCAAAATCGATTTTCTTCACTTTCAATACTTGTACTTGGGGCACCACTTCGCCTCTATACTTGTCCATGCTCGTGTCGAATTTCATCATGAGTAACCATCTTTTACTCATGTCTTTATGGTCCCCATTGGACCTTTTCTGTGCGGCAACATCATCGAGTCACCCTTGTTTAGAGCATCCGATTTGAGTCATCATTGCATCCATGGAGTCTATCCCAAGTCCCTTTGGATCCTGCTATAGTCCTCCATCCTTCATTGCCTGATTCCTCTCTCATGTCGCACATCATGGCCTTCAATCCTACTGTCCCTTGTCCCTTTTGATATTGTGTCAGTTGCTGCCAAGTCATCCATGCCCTTTATGCTCTAACAAGGGAAGTCGTATGTCTACTACTCAGTACCCCCCATTTCATCATCATCCCTGGTGTCAGTCTACTAGTCACTCTACTATTTTCTCTCGTGCCTTATTTGAGGATCCCTTATTTCCTCACCTATGGCGGACCTCCTTCTGTCGACATTAGATCATTCATTCTAGAAGACAGGTCTAGAAGGTGGTGTACCTTGGTTCTAGCTTCCATTCTTGTTCAGTGCCTCAGATCAAGCAAAGGGACTCCTTACTGCCCTTTGACTTGATTTTTTCTCAGATCCTACTCCTTATAGCATGATCGAGATCTGTATACTTGATGGTTCAGTGATGTAGCAGTTGATATCAGTGATTCCCGGGTAAGTGTGAGATGTTTTCAGACCTCATGGGGGGGTGGCCCTTCAGGTAGTCCCCCACATGATCAGATAACCTCTTCAGTATAGCCTTCAATGCAGCTCTATATATTTGATGATGTTGGCCTCAACCGCTTGCAGCACCTTTTAGTTTTCATGTATCAATTTTTAAAGCCCTTTCTCGTTTACATGGGCACTTTGGTTGTACTTATATCTCATGTACTCAAATATTATTGTATAAGTCCTGACTATTATCCCAGGCACAATATGTATGTGGGATTCATTATCATGTTTTTACCTAGCTCATGTTTATGCCAACATGTACTATATAGTTCAGTCCCTTATTTACTGGACACATTATTATTTGTACTTTGTCTCGGTGCGCATAGGTATGCCTCCCCCACTGCCTATAGTACAGGTACTCACTCATAAAAGAGACTTGTCACACTTGTAAGTCTCGCCTCCTCAGGGTCTAGTCCTCTAGCGCTTTGGTCTACCTTCTATTTCTCTCTCTCTGACTTCCCCTTCGATGTCTAGTGATTGAGTTCTTACAACGTACTTTGGTCATATGATTAGCTCCTAATGCTTGCACGCTAGGGGGGAATTTGTTACACCATTTTTTGGTCATCTAACCTGTTACTATTAGATGGACCTAAGTACACCATGTAAGACCAATTTTACCCTAAGTAAAATTTCTTTCACTATGAAAAATAACTTAGTAAACCACATTTATTAAGTTGTTTATGGTCTAAACAAGAAACCCCATGAGGAAATATTAAATAAATCCAGATTTGTTTGATTTTCCTCAAGGAATAATTAGTTAAACATCATTTTAATTAATATTCCTGGTCATATTTAACCCAAAACAGGAAAATTAATTAGATAAATTATTATTTATCTTATTATTTTCTAGGAGTAATTATTTAAACCTTATTTAAATAATATTCCTTGTTAAATTTGACTAAATCATTCATAAATAATTAAATAAATCATTATTTATTTGATTATTGCTTAACCACATCCTTAAAATAATAAATAAATCATTTATTTATTTATTATTTACAAATAAAGGGATTTGACCCAAGTCAAAAATTTTTTTCCCTCCAATAAATATAATAAAATATTCCATAAAAGTTGGATCTGGGATTGGTTAATAATATTTTAATTATGCACCAATATCTAGACTAACTCAATATTTTGTTATAAATAGAAGGGTTTTTCCATTCACTCACTACCTTTTGTTGTCTAAATATCACTCTGGATCTATACTTTTGGTCTAACTTTTATCCACCATCATTGTCATATTTTGCTACCATTTTTCTTGTGAGCTCCCTTCGAGTTCATTTTTTTCTGGGTTTTCTACACCATCAAGAGAGAGGGATTTTAGATCTGAAGTGCTAAGGACTTACAAGAACCCATCCCATTGAGGAGGACGGGTAACATCCTTCTATTTTCTCCCCCCAGGTACCATAAATATAAAATTCTTTAAACATATTCTTGTCTTGTCTATTGGATGCATGCATAAACTCTTGTTTTTATTTACTGCTTAATGTCTTTTCACTAGCACATTTGGCCTAATTTCCGACGGCCAAAATTTCTCTCTTGCGACACATATGCATCCCAAGAGCGACACTTTGAGGTGGGGAAAAACTTGGTTTCTGCTAGAGTCGCAATTCCGACACTTCAATTAAGTGTCAGAAGAGTGACACATTTTCCAATGTTTCCAGCTGATCGTCACTCTTCTGACATTACGTACTGAGGGTCGCTATTCCAACGTTAGCAAGATCATCACAGTTCCGACGTTAGCAAAAGCATTTCTATTCCAATGTTCCATAACTGTCGCTATTCCAATGTTCCATAACCGTCGCTATTTCGACGTTCCATAATTGTCGTTATTCTGACATTTCTGAGGTTTTGAAAATCATATCGTAAGTCTGACATTTGTAACTTTTATTCGCTCTACTGATGGCTTGCAGACTTTTTCAAAAGTCCAACATCTTGTAGACTTTCTCGCAATTCTAACGGTTCAGAATTCGTCCAACAGTCGTCGCTATTCTGACGTTGCTGATGTTTTGAAAAGCATATCAGAAGTCCGACTTTTGTGACTTTTAGTTTCTCTACTGATGGTTTTTAGAATTCGTCGGAAGTCCAACGTCCTACAGACTTTGTCACAAGGCTGACGGTTGTAAGTGGATAGTAAGCGTCAGAATACCAACAGAAAAAAATGTATATGGAAAAAAAAATGGGTGCAGACTTCCAGCTCAAGGAATACCAATGATATCTGAACATCTCAAGGAATGTGTACTGTGATGGAAGATGACCTTGATAGGTACTTGTTTTCACCTAATGATTTACTTCCTCTTATAATTTGTCAAGGATGGAATAAGTTGGATCAAAGAACCAAATTTTAAGCCTATTTTATACTTGTACAAGTTGGCTCCAACATACATAGGTTGGCTACTCCACTAAAGATATGCCAGCCTCCTCAAAAGACATGTAAATTCAATAGGTTAAAATGAGAATAAATATAGGCTATACTTTCCTCCATTTTGTCCTTCATTCATTGAAGATATAAGTAGAAGACAAGAAAAAAAATTATGAAGAAGACAAGGAATCAGGACGAAGATCATAAAACAAACTCTTCTTGGAATATCTCCTAAAGGACCAAACTTATATGTGATCCATCTATGTACTAAAAACACCAAAGCCTTTGTGATTCATCTCTTAGGAAATATAGGACCAAAAGTATGAAGTAATTTCTACGCAATGTAATTGAAATTTTTTTTTGCAAGGAAATAAATGTATCTCTATGGGAAGGAGCCAAGAACTTATGGATTATGTCTAAGAAATCAGACTGAAAATTTGTGAGAAAGATTTGAGATCCTGAAGTTGAATTTCTGTGTGAAAAATTATTGCATCACTTATGGAAGAGGATCCTACACTTTTTGTTTTCTTAATACTGTCACCATATTAAGAAGGGACTACTAGTTTTATTTACTCTTTTTATTAGGGCAGTAGAGCCTCATTAATGTGCACTAGTGGTATATGTTCCCAAATATTGTCAAATCTCATTTTATGAACATGAGTGAAATGTAGGGGATAGAGTGAAGAGCTAGTTCAACAAAGGAAGTTAGGAGCTGCTAAATTGGAGATTGGATACTAAGTGATTTGAGGAGTGAAATATATTGTTATATGAGCATAAATCCTTGGAGCAGTCATAGAAGACCTTGTTTAAAGCACTGATGAAGATCTTGTTGAATACTTGAAGCCCTGTTGAAGAAGCCTCATTTAAGCAAAATTGAAATCCATTAAAGTAGCCTCTTGGTAATAGATCTTGATAACCCTTTTTGGAGCAGTAACATGTATCTATGATAAATCTCTTGATGATGAGAAACCTGACCTATGACAATATGAGATAGAATGTGGGATATGATCTGTAGCAGATCTTGTATATTTTGGAGCAGACTTTGGAGAGTAATTGAAATAGATTAGATTCTTGACCTAAGTACATTGGAAGATATGTCAAACATACCATTGAATACTTATGAATAAATACATTGAAGCTTATTTGAAGTATCTTGGAGGAAATATATACCACCTATAGAAGAATTTGTTGAAGTAAATCTTGGAGCGGTATGTGAGGCATTTGGAGTAGTATTGGAGACATTCTTGAAGCATTCGTAAAGTATTGTTGAAGAGATATTTCAAGTATTGTTGTAGAAGCTTCTGGAATACTTGAAGCCATATTGAATCCACATTAAAGGATTGAAACATGAAGAGAGGGTTGGATCCTTAGAGGATTGGAGTCCTCATATAATATTAGAGCCTTCTAGGAAACTAGGTTGGAGCATGGATTGTCTTTGAGGATTGGATTACTCATAAGCGTTTGGAGCCTCATCGAGAAAAATTTTGATCTTGGATTCATTTCTTAGTATTGGAGTCCTCATACAAGGTTGGAGCCTTGTTGAGATCAAGGTCTGAGCCTTGAAGAAATTTTATTGTACAGGTTGGAGCTTGATTTTTTGTAAGAGGATTGGAGTCATCATCAGTTACGTCAATGGAAAAGGGGGATATTGTTGAGATGTTGTCATTATTTTTGTTTATGACCCAATTGAATCTGGCTTCTTGAGCTTACCTGTAGTGAGGTTTCCACCTGGATCCAACATTATGCATGGAACCATAACACCCCTGAAATGCCAAACAAAAGGATTATCAAGAAAAATTAAGGAAATGTGTAACTTGTTTTGAATGAAAATTTTTACAAAGACTTAAAGAGACGTTGTTGAAACATAAAATTATATTTTGGATGCACTATAACCATATTTTATCAAAGTATTTGTTATAAATACCAACACATTTATTGGAGCTCACATATGTCAACAAATAAAAAATGTGGAATGTGATGGAAAATGAATTCATTTGGTAGTTTTTTCCACCTAATGGTTTACTTTCTCTTACAATTTGTTAAATATGGAATAAGCCAGATCAAAGAACCAAATTTGAAGCCTATTTTAGACCTGTATGGGTTAGCTCCAATATATACAGGTTGGATCCTCCACTAAAGATATATTCACCTCCTAAAAAATACATGATAGTTCAATAGGTTCGAACGAGTATAAATAGAGGTTGAACTTTCCTCCACTTCAACATTCACTCATCCAAAAATTAAGTAGAAGATAAGAAAATAAAGTGAAAATAATACCATGAATAATGAATAAGATTAGAAACAAAATTATTTTGTGGCATATCTCCTAAATGATCGAAATTATCTGTGATCCATCTCTGTACTAAAAATACCAGAGTCTTTGTGATTCATCTATGAGGCATAAGACCAAAAGTATGAAGTAATTTATGTGAAAATTAAGCGAAATAATTTTTTGTATGGAGGTAAAGGTATCTCTAAGGGGC
The DNA here is from genome assembly GCA_034641835.2 of Pinus albicaulis. Lineage (NCBI taxonomy): Eukaryota > Viridiplantae > Streptophyta > Pinopsida > Pinales > Pinaceae > Pinus > Pinus albicaulis. The sequence goes on along the minus strand of CM076578.1, from coordinate 934,765,176 downwards.
CAAGATCCTATGGATACCTTTGAGAAAGTAGACCAAAAATTTATGAGAAAGAGCTCAGATCCTAAGGTTGAATTTACGTGTGAAAAAGTATTGCATCACTTATGGAAGAGGGAGACAAAATTATTTGTTTTCTTAAGATTGTCATCATATTGAGAGGGGACTATTATTTCTATTTATTCTTTGTTTTAGGGAAGCATAATCTCAATAATTCGCATTGGTATTATATGATCCCAAAGAGGGTCGAGTCTTAGGTTATGAACATGAGTGCTAGATAGGGGATAAAGTGAAGAACTAGTTCCACAAAGGATATTACGAGTCACTAGATTATAGATTGGATACTAAGTGATTTGACGAGTGAAATCTATTTTTATAAGAGCACACATCCTTGGAGCATTCATAGAAGACCTTGTTTGAAGCATTGTTGAAGATCTTGTTGAAGACTTGAAGTGCTATTGAAGAAGCCTCATTTGAGCAAACTTGAAATCCCTTGAAGTAGCCTCCTGGTAGTAGATATTGACAACTATTTTTGGATTAGTAAAATGAATATATGATAAATCCCTTGATGATGAGAAAAATGACCTATGGAAATCTTTGTAAGAAATTAGGATATGATCTATAATAGATCTTAGATATTTTGGAGCATAATCTGGAGATATCTTAAAATAGACTTGATCCTTGACCTAAGTACATTGGAAGATATGTCAAGAACACCATTGAAGACTTTGTCACCAATCCATTAAAGCTTATTTGAATTATCTTGGAGGCCATTTGTGGCACCTCTTGAAAATTTTGTTGAAGTAAATCTTAGAGTGGTATGTGATGCATTTTTGGAGCAGTATGGGATACATTATTCAAGAATTGGTAAAGTATTATTGAAGAGATAGTTCAAGTATTATTGGTAAATCAATTTCTGGAGTTGAAATATAGCATTATGATCCAACCTCCATACACAAGGACTAGATACATGACCTTGGTTTCAAGTTGGCTCTCAAAGACTCTGGATTGACACAAATCACCACATCCTGCAGCAAAACAATATTTTCCACTTACGCCATTGACAAAGCATCCCATCTTTCAATGCCCAATCTCAAGAGATAGATTCACCTATTCATGACTTGGCAATCTCCCTTTCCAATTTTTTCTACTACCCTAATGAAAGAGAAATAGATTCACACATTCATGACTTGGGATGCTCCCTTTCCACCTTTTCTACAAAAATGAAAAATGATGTCTTTCTCTCCTCATAAGGGAAGTATTCAGACAAAAAAATAAATGTGTACTCGTATCAACCTAACCACATGCCCTCAATAGGATCACTTCATACTTCTAATTTGTTGCATCTATTTGGGGCAGCAAGCAACAATCAAATATCTATCATTCTTCAAATTCCACCCTAAACAGAAGCCCTAAAGAGAAACACCTCATACTTCCAAATTGTCCCACCTAACTGGGGAAAGAAGTGACAAGGAAAGATTTATGATTTTGCAAATTCTAGATGGATGTAAACACTTTGTAATGCAGTGATAAGAAAAATTTTTAATTCTTTGAATTCTAGATGGATGCAATCACTTTGTAATGCCAAGTTGAGAACCTTCCTCTACTTGTAATATCCTCTATCAGGGGAAACCTTCACATCTCTACCTTATATCAACACTGACGAAGTTAGAAATCCCATTGGCCCATCCTATTTATCAATCAAAACTCAAGTTTGAAGCATAAGGCAAAAGACTGGACACTGTTATTATACAATAAGCTGAAACATAAACTGAACTACAAGACAAGGATATTTATCCTCAGTGGGGAGGATGAACCATTAGGGGAATTTTGAGGTCTAAAATGGGCCTCCTAAGGAAATTATAAAATAATAGTGGAAAAAATCAAATAAGATTTGATGACATCATCAAAGTTTAGAGGGAAAAATGAAAATACTACTTTTTCAACTCATATTTTAAACTTATCTCCCAAATTTTTTACTCAAATTTTGAGCGGGAGTACTCGTTGGATGTAAAATTTAATTCCTAATCCAAGGAGTACCCATGTTGCATACTTTCGATGGACCCTGTTACATGAAAAATGAGAAATACATGAAAAACGTGATTGTAATCATGTTTTTTTATGGATTTCTCATTTTTCATGTAGCAAGGTCCATCGAAAGTATGCAACATGGGTACTCCTTGGATGAGGAATTAAATTTTTCATCCAACGAGTACTCCCACTCGAAATTTGAGTAAAAACTTTGGGAGATAAGTTGAAAATACGAGTTGAAAAAGTAGTTTTTTTATTTTATTATTTTTTATATTTTCACCATTTTACTTAAAAAATGGTGAATCATCCCCCATGGTTGACATCATCATCTTGAATCCTATTGGTTCTTATAAAGTTGATTTTTGTTGTACATTTTTCTTAGGAGGCCCATTTTAGACCTCAAAATTCCCCTAACGCCAATTATAC
>CM076578.1:934599987-934762625 GCA_034641835.2 Pinus albicaulis | reverse complement strand
ATCTTCAAGGAACTCAAATACAGTCGGGCATGAATGAGATTTCAACAAAGGGATCACGGGACTTTCACGACGGAGGATTCTTGAAATCAGATTGGGATTCTCATACATTGGAGGCGGATCAGGATCGGGATTTGATCTAGTATGTCTTCTGGAAGCCAGTGTGTTGATCTATTCAAAAATCAAAGGACAAAACCGATCTATTCAGCCTATCAAATTCTAGACTCAATCACCCAAAAGTCCAGAATGATGTAATATACTGGGGTAATTCACAAGGCAAATGTCACGTTCACAAGCTAAACCGGAGATCGACTGAAGCAGCGTTTATCTACTTCTGCTAATGCAAGGCAAAAGCGTTTCGAAAGCTACCTGGCGTGACTTCAGACTTCGTCTGTAACTTATGAAGCAAATAACATCAACAAGAAAACCATTTTCTCCCCAGTATGGTCGCCACTATGTTAGTGCCTAGATCCACCTTAGGCTGAAATAAGGCAGAAGAAGGACAACACCAAACCACGCTCAGCCTCGTAGCTAGCCCTACGAGGACAGTAGAGGGCTCTCTCCGGGTCAATCTCAATGAAAATATTCAAAGGGGCTTTAGATGACTAAAACAACAATTGATCTTAGGCTAGATAAAAAAATAGGAGGGTTTGATTTTAATTTTTAGGGTTTTTGTTGGAAAAAGGGGAAATATAATTTTTAGGCTTGGGGATGAGGCCAAATTCTTGCAGAGTTCAAGTTGGGGCAGGGTAGGCAAATGGCTTTGATGTCTTAGATTCAATGAATGGATAGAAAGACTGTTGAGGAGCTGAAGAGGGCAATAGAGTGCAAGGATCCTCTTCAAACTGATGAAGAACATAAAAAACTAAACAAAATCTTAAGGCAGAGCACCAGTAAATCAATGAATTCTACCTCAATTAATCATTTGTTTAATTCAGAAGCATAGAGAAGGATGACATACATATAAAATTAATGAAACTTAAAATAACATGAGAAGAAACATCATCAAAACTCAGAAGCCATAAGGATCCCAACAAGTGTTGCAAAACTCTAGTCTTTCCTTTGCCAAAAACTGAAAATGGATGTACAATGAGGTGCCAAACTATTCCCAAAAGTCCAACCCTGCAAAGGTCTCAGAAAATACAATATATAGACCATACTAACCCCTTCCCATGCCTCTATGGGTCAAGCTCATCCTTCTAGGAGATGTTTCAACCAATTCTAAACATGGAGCTAAAATCTAGGCAGCTAAACAACTTGCCTCTATATGTTAGGAAATTGATCCATTCACTCAATTTTCACTTTTTAGTGAATGAATCCTCTAGAACAAGTAAAAAAATTCAAAATTTACATCATAATCCTCAAATTACATCATGGTAGGTCAAACATTACATGAAAAAGTAAAACTAGACGAAACTGGGCGAATTTCTGAGCTGAAGAGTGAAAATGAGGCAAAATTTCCCTATGCGTCGCGCTCAAATTCTCTATGTGTCGCGCCAATTTGGACCTGTTTTTGAGGCACTTCCCGAAGTCCAAATTGAGCTCATGATAGCTCTTTGGAAAGCCCTAGATGTATTCTATCCAACCCAAGTAGAATGTTTCAATTTGGATGTCAATTTCCCCTCCAAAAATACAATCTCCCAAGACTGGTTCCTGCTAGTGCAAAAAATGGCAGAAAGGCCATTTTTGGAGTGTTTTTGGCCCTTTAGGCAGCCCAGAACTTGATGAAATGCTTCGGCCGTTCCTGAACATACATAATATATCATTAAAAACCCAAAAATACAATTTTTTCCTCCAGAAGATGTCCCAAACGTAAGCGCGTGTCGGGTGGCACGACGCGTCGGGCGGAAAAACCTGTTTTGCAACCAAAATTTTCAAGATGACAAAATATTCTCCAAATTTGATGAAATTTGGAGTGAAGGTCTCCCATCATGTCTCATGCTCATCCAAGGAAGCTTCGGCCAAGATTCGGAGTGAATCCGGTGTTTTTCAACGTTTCAGTGCCTTTCTCAACCTTGGCTTTAGGATCTTCATTTTTGCTTTGCAAACGTGTGTGCGGGCCCAATAATGGTTTTTCATATGTCTGAGCATGTATTTGTCCCTATTGGCCTTTGCCAAGAGCTTCTCCAGATTAATGTTGGCATGCGTAAGGCAGGTCTCTCGCTCAAATGGTGTCATGTCACCTGGTCCCTTCCGGGCCAATGCACGGTCTTCACGGATTTGCTGCAACTCTATGAGCGTCTGCTGATCCTATAGTTGTTTATTGTGCTGCTCCAAGTAATCTATCACCCATTGAGATCTCTACAACTTCACGGTCAAAGTATCAATCTCCGCCTTTTGTTCCTGGATGATCTCTTTCAGCTTTGAGCTAGGAGGGCTCACATCAACATCGATCAAAACAAAATCAGTATCTTGGTCTCCCGAGGGGCCCTCATCGTGTATAGGCTTCTTGCCTCTGTCCTGTACCTGTGCTGATGTAGAAAGCGATACCCCTTCCACACTATGTGGAGATAGTACTCGCGCTGCTGATGAAGATAACGATACCCCTTCCACCCCTGGTGCAGATAGTACTCGTCGTGCTGCTGCAAATAAAGCTCTGTGGCCTCTCTGATATGTCACACACACTGGGGCACTGATAGGCTCAGTCTCAGGAACCTCGAACTGATGTGAAGGCTCTGCCTCATCATGAACTATCTCGGGAGGAGGCTCGGGGACTGCAAAGAAGTCACGTGAAATGAACTCTTCCCATGTGATTCCCTGCAAACCAAGCTGATGTACCACAATGATTTTGATGAGCGCATAATGATAGATGATGTTATGCTGCTGCTCCGAAGTTTTCTTCTGCACAAGGGTAGTCATCCGCTCTATATTCCGACACATGAAGTATGGAATATTCATCAGTCACACTCTCGTGAAATGCATCAAAAGTCTGATATGGTATGCATAAAGGCGCAAGAATCTACCCTCGCAGCTGAAATATTGGATGATGAGTTTCATCAATGGTGCATAACACTCCTGCAGAAATCGGAATGGAAATACCCTGCTCAACTGCCTCAAATATCAAGGTCTAATGTAAGGCTCATAATATGCTCTATCCAGCTGCTCCCTCTTATTCCACTCCTCACCAATGTTCAGTATCCCAGTCACCTCAGAAATAGTCTCTGAGGTCAAAGTGAAGTTCACTCCCGCAAGATTTACATGACCATTATGCAAATGTAGAACAAATAGGCGAGCTAACTCATGATGATGCTGAGTTCGGGCAATCATCTCACAATACTGGAAGCATGACTGACGCTGAAAACAATCCATTGCAAGCGGGCAAGCCTGCAATTGGGTCAAAGAAGTGGGCTCTTCCCTAACATGCCTGCCACTTTTATGAGATCTCCTTGGCACATTGAGCTCGGTAGATGAATCACTATCTTGCTCATATCCCTGCTCATATGGTGAATTTGTTTCTGACATGGTGCTGAAAACAAGGTGTTTGACAAGTCTATGATGATAAATAAATGTTTGTTTTTCAATGCCAAGTGTGCCACATATGAAATGAGAGGCTGCAAGGAAGTGTCAAAGTGAATACAATGGACTGTCAAGTGACTTTGGGATGGACAGATAGTTACTCACTGCTTTGGAAAACTTTTAGATTAGGCACATTTAAAAATGATATGGGAATAGGCGATAGTGATGGGGGTTAGTTTTAAGAACAAGAGTTGATGAAATGAAAATATATAAGTGAAATCAAAGACATAAAAAAAGCCCTTGAATGTTATGGAGATTAGGATTTCAGCAGTGATAGGATAGGAGGGAAATCATGGCAGATGATAGGGTTTTGAGGATATAAAAGGGATATAAGACAGTGGAAATGGGAAAGGGACTGCGGTGTAATAACAATTATAATGATAACAATGACAAAAATGATAATGATAACAAGAGCACATATGTTTGTGGAATGAGAGTTTAAAAACCAAACAATATCCAACACTTCTTTCCAAAACCCTATGGAGAAAATTTCAATAGGCGTATGGTTTATGTTTCACCACTTAATTCTTTGATTTCTTCACTTCTAAACCATATTACCATAGCAAAAAATCATTAAACAGGCTTTGACCAACTTACTTGGAGAAAATTGCACTGGAACAAATCGAATTTTTGTGGAGTGGATATGAAATTCGGCCTTAGGGCTCTATGCGCCGCGCGCAGACCCAGTGCGTCGCGGCCTTTGGGTGCGCCGAACCTTTGAAAATTTCCACTGTGAAAAACTCTTCAACGCGCCGCGTCGCGCCTATGTGCCGCGCCTCTGCCCAATGCGCCGCGCGCAAATTATCACACCGTCGGCCTTCTCAAAACACAGTTTGGCTCTTCAATTTCCAATTCAACTTCTCTCTGAGATTTTTGTGAATGTTTCTTGATGCAAATGAGTTAAAATACCTTGAGAAATATCTTGAAAAGAGATGGCTTTGATTTTTACTTATTCTAAACCCATTTTGTAATGTTCTTTTGATTTTGGCACTTTTCATTTAATAAAAATCTGTCTTTTATTTTTCACTGACTTTCTGGACTTGAAATGATGAAATTGGTTGATTTTTTGCAGGGATGTTGGCGTTGAAATTTGGCAAAGGAGGACCAGAATCTACAAGTGAAGAACTTCACGGAAGAAAGATACATCTTGTTACAAAAAATGAATTCGACAATTTCTTATTCAAAACAGAGTTTTGAACAAGAAATGTCCTCGAATATGTTTGATGATAAAATTTTGAACTAAGAAATTATTGGAAACCATCCTCATGGCCTGCGGGCATGATTTGACATTCCAGAAGACCAAACCCTAGACTCAAAAACTAAAATGACTCTTTTTGACCAAATGGCATCAATGACTGTAAATGACATGAATTGAACTTTGATGATTTTGGAAAAATTGTGATCAACCCAGTATGTACAAACATGAGGGAAACAAGAAAAACCAAACCCTTCCGTTAGTCGATGGCATGCACCTAACGGAATGCAGATGAATGAGTGGAATGAGACACCTAAACCATGAAATGAAATAAGAGAAATGATCTCTGACGGAGGGCTGTAAGGACCGACTCTAACAGGAACCACCCAAGTAACTTCTCCCCCCTCCCACCTACATGCCATTGCTTGACACTTCAGTATCCATGGCACTTGATTGAACTATATTTTTTTCTTCATCTGGTGCCTCATTATGTGCTCCATCTTCTTCCATTGATCTATTTTCCACAAAAAAATGAACAATTTCACTGTTCAATTCGGTCGGTTGTGAAGGCATGTTCATGCTTTGTTCATTGGTTCTTGAGACACTGTGTTCGTTCAAATTAATCATGGCTTATTGCAGACATGATGGTGGGTTTACTTGGCTTGGAAATGTCAATTGGTCATTTTCAATGTCATTAACAATATCAACAATTTCATTTTCAACTACATCTGCATTAACAATATCAACAATTTCATTTTTAACAAAATCTGCATTGTCAACTGCATGTTCGATAATGTCATTAACAATATCAGCAGAAACAGTTCCATCTGCTTGAGTTGGTAGAACAACCTCCATGTTGCTATCAATTTTTTGATGATTATACTGCATTTCACATACCTGCTCATCATCATCAGCATATAATTGTCCTTGAGAGAGGGAAATTATACTAGAAACTGCAACCACATCAACATGTTCATGTACTTATTCTTGCACTTCATGCTCTTCTTCCTGACCATCCACATGAAAATCTTGGATACAACTAGTATCATGCATAAGAGCATCAAAATTCAGTGGCCATATTCCTTTCCTCCTAAGGCCAACCTTGATATTTGATGGTGTTAGATCCATTTTAAAAGCCTTACTTGCAAGCTATGCTAACTCGAACCTTTTCACCTCAACCCCTGGATTCATTGCCATCCATGCAACACGCTCTGACTTGAAATAGTTCTTGAAAGGGCCAAACAAAATAACATAAAGGGGTTGAAATCTGTGAGTGTTATAAGCAGGCAATGTTAAAAGGTCAATTCCCAAATTATTTTCTTCCTCAATTGTTTGTATAGCCATGTGGCTTCCATTGCCATCTAATATCAATAGGTTTTTTTTATTAGGTGAGGCACTGCCTGGCATAGATGCAACAAAGTGGCAAATCCAATTTAAAAAAATTTCTTTAGTCATCCATGCATGGGGATGTGAAGCCATGCATGCTCCTGGTTCACAGTTTTGTATATAAATTTTCAACTGATTTTTATCTTTGAATAGATCAAATCCTGGGATTGAAGCACCAATTGCATTAACACAACATAAAATGGTTATCCACTCCCTGCTCTTAGGGAAAATATTTGGCATGTTTCGGCTGCCTCTCTTGGAAATTACCCTCATGCCACATTTCATTCCCACCTGTAAACCTATTTCATCACAGTTCCATATATGGTTAGCACCATAAGAATGTTTATCGTATGCATTAAAATAGTGTCATAGAACTTACATACAACTGGAGGGCACAAATTTAATGCTCTGTCTCTGTCAAGGCCCTCAGCTGTATGCAATACAAGGTCTGGATGCCATTTTTTAAACCCAAACCACCATGATTTACCAAGAAACCCATCTTTGAATGGGTTTGGCCTCCCTTCACAGATTTGATCAATTGTGGATTTGAGTTGTATCAACTCTAGCCCATGTCCCAATTGGGCAATTTCTTTACACCACTCAACCACCTCAGCCTCCTCCTCTTCAGTCATAACTATAAAAGTCCCTCTACGTTTGGTGTGAGTAAACCCATTTATCCAATAATTTATTGATGAGGGAGGAATACTATGTTTCTTTGCAGATGCCCAAATAGAACATCCATTGAACTCTATGTCGTCAATTGCAACTAACATTTCTTCTTTTGTCCAACCTCTTATAGCGCTGATATTTTTAGTTGAATTTGCGCCTTGGACTATGGTTGATGGTGATTCTGTGACTGATGGTGTCACAACATCGACTTCAGCCACATGGTCATCCTCAACACCATTTCTTGGAGCATTGTTGACATTGAGATCACCTGTTCTTTCTTCATCTGATGAAGTGCATCGTAGCTGGGCACCCCTGGTCACTCTTCTGCCACTTCTCCTTGTACAAGCTACATAACTCACTCTTTCCATGGATGCAACTACATGCAGAATTATTGCATGCATTTAGTTAATAATAATTGAAAATAATGCATTCATAAAAGCCAAACATCATCTGGTAACATCATCTCTTCCCATTTATAACAATTTATAACAGTTTATAATTAGTTTGTGTTTTCATGCCCATGATTTTTGAATGCATTTCCTTCTATTACCCTTTTTTTATTTTCCGTCTTGTCATATTTGATTCCTATGCTCAGCTAATGCAGAAAGATATGTTGAATTCAAGTTCAAATGATACAACTTCTATGCTCAGCTATTGTAGATAGATATGTTAACTTCAAATGCTACAGCTTCTATGCTCAGCTACTGAGATATTTTCCACAGGCTTCTATGCTCAGCTACTCATGTTTTGTTTTTGGTTATTTGTTTCCAGCTTCTATGTTCAGCAGGTTTTTCCAGTTGTTTTACTTGGCCTACGAGAGTTTGATAGGATTTTTTACACTGAGGGATTTACCCTTTTGGATTAGTGAGCTTGAAATGAATGCCAGTTTTATCTTTGTTTGTCATTTGAAGTCATTTTGTACCCTTCCTTCCCTAGATAACATGACCTACGTTCTTCCTTTGCACTGGTCACACAATGGTGGTATTCCAACTATCTAGTGTTTCATAACTCCACATTTGAAGCTAGCCATACTAATATGTGTTTCATGAGTGTCTAATGTTTGTAAATTGAAGACTACCAGATGACTAGGTGATTTGAAGCAGAGCACCTAAAGTGTTCATTTAATTTATAGTATATTATTAGCTCTTCAATTTTCTTGTACAATTGAAAAACATATTAAGTTATCTATGATTATTTTAGATGATATTATAATTTATCTTAAAATATAAAGACCTATCTAATATAGAATTTTGTCAAGTCAAATTAGATTCTTGGAAAATGGAGTAGAAAACTGTCTTTCTATGAACTCCTTTTTGAATTCAATCTCCCATTGGGATGAATCCATGTTCAAATATAAACCTCTTGTAGAGATTGTTTGAAATTCCATTTTGGGGATTTTTTTTTTTGAATTCAATGTCCCATTGGGATGAATCTGTGTTCAACTATAAACCTCTTGTAGATATTGTTTTCAATTCCATTTTGGGGATTTTTTTTTGAATTCAATCTGCCATTGGGATGAATCAGTGTTCAACTATAAACCTCTTGTAAATATTGTTTGTAATTCTGTTTTGGGGAAATTTAACATATACGCTTTCTTTAAAACATTGAAATTTGCCTAGGCATAGGCATTGGGACGAATCTGTGTTCAACTATAAACGAGTTTTATTCTTTGTTCTGTTCTTTTTCATCTGTAGCTAAATTGGGTAAATTCAAATGATTGGGTAAGTTCCATTGTGCACTGCCTTTATATTTTTTGGATACAGAAAATTCTAATCATAGTTACTAAATTCATCATTCCTAGCACTTTACCCGAATATGAATCATCATGGAATCATGGAATTGGTGATCTAGACCCACTCTTTAGGATTCAGTGAATTCTATTCAGGGATCCATTTCCAGTTATAGAATCTGGATACTTTCATTTAGATTTTGAATCCTAAGTTAGAAACATGTTCAAATGTTAGGGGAACTGGTGAAAAATCCTTGGATTTTAAAATGATGTCTATCCTCCAATAATATGAGCAATGCACAAAACCTTGTACCGTTACAAAAATATCCTTGCATGTTTGACATTTACACCATGATATTTGAACCTACATCAACCTGTTAAGATATATTTCTCTTTACTAGGTCAACTAATCTAGGTGACTATTTGCCAAGGACTCTAAATTTTTTGAATCCATCAAATGTTACAAACTGTGGCCAAAACTCAGGGATTGAGGTGTTGAATTTATGAAATCTGTAATATGTTTTAGTTTCAATTGCAATTCTTCCTTATAAAAAAATAAATTAGCATCTTACATAACAGGTTCACTCAAAGAATATCATTCTATTGTTTATAATTTTGCACAACAATGTCAATTCCTCATAAAGCTCATTTTTTTGGGCTAATAATTCATGTCACTCTACTTTGTGGGAGGCACTCAATTTGAGGTGCATTATTTGAGTTCCTTTTGTCATAAACTCGATGTATGGTTATATTATCTTGTTTATGGAAGTTCTAAAAATAAACAACCCTCTTATCGTTGTGCTGCAACAATTAATGTTTTACAATGCCTTAACTTATAAATCTGATCCAAAAATAGTATTAATATTAGTAATCATTCCATATACAGGAAGATAAGCGACAACCCAAGGTACAGATGACTATGCAATAATTCGATGTGATTCCAAATTTCAATTTAGAAAATTGCATGCATGAATTTATGATGTTATGAATCATTCGAGAATCAATGATTGAAAAAAACTTTCAATGTCAAAGTAAAATTTAAATATTTATTTATAGAAAAATTAGCATTAGTGTTCTGAATCCCCTATCCTAATTTCAAGATGAGTGCCGCACACAAACTGAATTCTTCAACGGATTCCGATCACACCTACCATTTGTGTAAATTTCTAATCACATCTCCCAAATAGAAATTAGTTCAAACTAAACTCTCATGTCTATTATTTATACATTTTAGTTAGTCTGGTCTATCATATGAGTGTCTAGCATTTGTAAATTGAAGACTACAAGATGACTAGGTGATTTGAAGCAGAGCAACTCAAGTTTCCATTTAATTTTGGTTATATTATTAGCTCTTCAATTTTATTGTACAATTCCAAAACATGTTAAGTTATCTCTAATTATTTTAGATGATACTATAATTTATCCTAAAATATAGAGACCTATATAATATAGAATTTTTGTCAACTCAAATTTGATTCTTGGAAAATGGAGTAGAAAATTTTCTTTCTATGAACTCATTTTTTAATTCAATCTCCCATTGGGATGAATATGTGTTCAACTATAAACCTCTTGTAGAGATTGTTTGCAATTATATTTTGGGGAATTTTTTTTTAATTCAATCTTTCATTGGGATGAATATGTGTTCAACTATGTTAGTGTCAGTATTGGTATACTTCCACTAGGGATCAAAACACATTTGCATATGCATCTTAGATGTCTCACACCAAATAATTTTTTTATCATTCCGTAAGGTCATGACATAAATTTGCTCCGCTGGTGGTTGTCCTTGTCAAATAAAACTTTTTCTCCCTCCAAAATTCATATTGCTGGCCCATTCCAATGTCCATTTGAGCATAAGAAGCCTATGAAAATGCTCTGTTTTACTTGAAAGTATTTAAATAAAATTTTTATTCAAATTAGGTCAAAAAGCAGTTTCATTAGGTCATTAGGGTTTTGCACTTTTCAAGGTCTTCTATTCATTCCAATGAGGTCGGCACATATATGAGAGGGATTGATTATGATTATCATGATGATTTAATTATGTTTTGAAGTTTGTATTTTCATTTTCAGGACTTTTTATCAAAATGTCATTTTGATAAAAAAAGTCATCTATGTAATTTATTTTATTTTTTTCAAATGTAATTTTATGCTATTATATGTAATATTTTCATCCCAAAGCTTTCAAAGTGAACATGTCAAGCCTCAGTGAGAAAAATAAAAGCTAACTTCAGATTGATCCAACCTGCAAATGAAAAAGTGTCAAAGAGTATCAGTTAGAAAAGGAAGAAGACTTCAAAACATAAGAAAGTGGGGTTTTCCAAGTTAAATTAAATCCACATGCCTATAAAAGCTCATCAAACACTTCAAAAGAGTCCTTGTTTCCTTTCAAAATATCAGAATCATTTAGCAAGGAAAAATTTGTGAGTTTTCGAGTGAAATTGTGCTAGGTTTCCTTGGCACTGTGCATTTAGCACTTGATGTTGTGTGTTTGCACTTGCGTTGTGCGCCTGGAGATCGGCACTGCGCCCTTGCTCAAAATTCATAAATCATTTTGTGAAGGCACTACATGCTTATAGCTTGGCGCTGCGCCCTTGCAGAGGCACTGTGCACTCAACATTGGCGTTGCGCGCTTAGACAAAGAAGGTTTCTGAGTCTTCCAACAACCCAAATCATTTCAAATCTTCTCCAAATTTTTGCCAAAGTCCTCCAAACATTTTTTAATTCGTAAGTACAAGAAATAAGCCCTATTTTTAAGTCATTTTTTCATCCTTGAATCAATTGAAGTGTAACCCTAAAAGAAAACCCTAATTACAAGCTTATGATCACTGATTTTACACTTGTTTCATCCTCCTATAAAGAATATCAGTCAAAAACAGGGTAATTATATTGATTAAGGGTTTTAATTCATCTAGTTTGTCCCTTCACACATTAATTTTCACGCATTCCCTTCACTCACACTCATTCTCTTTATATTTAAAGCTAATCATTTCATCTCCTTCCCCTCATCTCATTTCACTTACACCCTAGGGTTTCACAAATCAGAATTTGAGATGTCAGAAGAAGAAGACAGTGGCATGATTGGTGAGGCACAAATGCCAAGGATAAATGAACACGAGGGAGGGAAAATAAACATATTTGAACCTATCACCACAAGGGAACTCATGGCCTCTCCTCTCACTATTTCTTGCTTTAAACATGTGGGTTGCTTTGAGTTTTGTGAGAGAGTGCAACAAGTCCAAAATCATGTGGAATTAACAAGACTATTCATCATCAATTTACATGACAAGCAAGTCGATCTTGCCGGTGTTACTTTTGAGATGTCTACCAATGCCATTGCAACTGCTATAAGGATACCTAGTGTGGGAGAGAGGTGGTTCAAACAAGAAAACCTGGACATGAGTTATTTTGAACCATACCTCAAACCTAGGTATAAAGATCACAACAAGTCCATTTTACCTTTTTCTCATCTTCTTGACCAGTATGTGCCCATGATGAGGATAATAATGAAGTATTTCACTTGTGAGGGAAGGTTTTACCACCTCTATTCATACCATTTCCCTCTTCTTATGCATTTCACTAGAGTTAGGCTACTACATTTGCCTTACTATATTTTCTGTAGAATTGACAAGATGGCCTACATTGTGCAAAAGAGGGATTATAATCAACAAATGCAGAGCCTATTTCATCATTCACTCATCAATATGGTGGTTATGCATCAGCTTCAGCAGAAGAACATTCCATGGGATACCTTCATTTCCAATGAGGTTTTCACTACCATACCTATTCATCATGAGCAGGATATACCTTCATCATCTCATCCTCCCGAATCCATTCCTCCACCACATCCCACTTCTCATACATCACCATCCACTCACATATATTCACCTGATGTTGATCCTATCTCATCACCTTTCTACAACCCTTCACCATCACATTATGATACGTACCAGAGCATCAAGCAATAAAAGGGACATTGTGGTAGCTGGCAATAAAATGATTGATGTTGAGCCATTTCCCTTGACATATCACAGAGGCCACATGCATGTGTTTGCTTCACTTGATGTGAAAGGGGCCATGCCTTCTTCATCATCAAAACAGGTAGACAAAGGCAAGAAAAATACTACAGAGCCTATCACTCTTGAGGAGAAGGACAAACATGAAACTGAGTAGGAGTTTTAGTTGATTGACCTTAATGATGAGGATGAGGTCAGAATCACAAATGCATTGATCAGAGGAAATGATGCCAAGGTTAGTGAGATTTAAGCTAATCTTGGCAGACAAAAGAATTTTATTAAATTTCTTGAGTTAGAGAATCAACAGTTGAAGACAAAGCAAACCATTAGTGAGGTCAGGGCAATCAAAGCTCAGAGAGAGGCCGGAAAGGCCAAGGCTTTGTTGGATGAGACCTTGGGAAATTTTGATGACAGTGATAGTGAGGAAGATAAGCTTCCTAGACAGAGACTGAATACCATTGGGCTAAAGAGGTATTTATCCTGGGACAGGCAGAAAGAGGAAAAATTAGCAGAGAAACTTACTCCAAGTGGGCTATTTTCCATAGATATTGACATAGACAGAGAGTCTTGGCTTGAGAGAGCCAATTTACATTTTGAGAGCCTGTTATAGAAAGAAAAGAAAGACACTGATATTCAGAGGAAGATGGAAAAGCATTATGCCATGAGAAACATGATTGCAAGGGCCAAGCTCAAATGTGCCCATGCAAATATTCGGGCTTTAACTGAGTCAAAGGAGAAGAAAAATCTGAATATTCTTGCTAAGGTATCCCTCTAGGCCTCCAACCCTTTATCAGCAAAGTAATTTCCAATTTCGGCACACTTGGTGCAAATTTTTATTTTTGGGAGAGTTTAGCATGCATAATTTTGCTAAACGTGCAGTGCCACAGGAGCTGCGCTCTTTTTTGGGCCATCCAAATGCAAAAATGTCAGTATATTCATGTTCCTAATGGCAAGTACATCAACCTCAGAAAGTTTCAGGATATTTGAAGCAAAACTAGTCCCTCAAAAGGCCAAAAACTATCAGAAAATCATGTTTATGCCCTCTTTTTTCCCTTGGCACTGTGCATTTAGCAGTCTTTGGAAAACAAGATTTTGACAGGGCAGATGGGCACCATTTTGGAAAGTAAAAGCATATCTAGAATTTAGATAGGACAATATTTCCAATGAGCTATCATGAGCTCAATTTGGATAAGGGATAGGCCTCCAAAAGTGGCTCACAAAACAAGTCAAATTTTCTGTCTTGGTGCTGCACGTTTACCAAGAAATTCACAGTTTGACTAGTTTAAGTAAATTTCGAAATTTCACCTCTGATTTAATTTTCACTTGGGTAAATGAGAAGTTACCATTGTAATTATCATGTTTTACCTTTTACCTTAGGTAGATACATTAGGTAAATCATTATTTTGAAGTCAAATGTATCTGCTCTAAAAATTAGGAATGTCTCACTCTCCTCACCTTAGGCTTTAGCAATCAGTTCAGGTTTTGGTGCAAAAACTCCCTCACCTCATGGATTCAACCCCTGAGGATGCGAGGAAGTGGTTTTGATCTATAAGTTGTACTTTTTCAGTCTATTTAATGGTTGGCATCAATGGAAGAGATTGTATTGCTCAAGTAACATTCTGGCTTGGACATTAATGGAAATTTATAGCTATTTTCTTGGGATCCTTATGGTACGAGTTTTAAACATTGTTTCTTCTCTGTGATTGATTTGTTAGAATGTATTGTTGATTCATAAGCCATTTCACATCTATAATATACTTAATTTCAAGTTTGATAGACATAATTCATATTTAGTTATGCTCTGTTTTGGGAAATTAAGTATAATGTGTTCAATTTCTTCAGTTTAAGGAAAATACATTTCATATGATTTCCTTAGCTCCTCACCAGTCTTTCCATATCATTTAATCCTCTTTGAATGTTTAAACCTTTTAATTACCTTGCCCCATCAAGAGACTGCAATTTCATCCTTTTGGCCCTATTTTATCCTCTTGACCTAATTCTGGTTCAGTGAGCCCAACCCTAAAATCAAAATCAAAACCCCTTGTTTTCCTTTGCTAGCCTAAAATCCTTTTAATCCAGCCCTATTAGCTGTGATTCTATCAAGATATCCCTCTTTGACTTGGTAGGGCTAGATACAGAGTCCAAATTTTGGTTTTAGGTTTCCTCAGGATTGCATACTTCAGCCTTAATATCAGTCCGAGTGATAACATTTTGGCGAACATACTGGGGAAGAAAAGTAAGTTCAGATCTGATTGTTGATGGTGGACAACGATTAGATGCATGTGAAGGCTAGATTCATCTACCTAGAAACTCCAGAATTTTTAGTTTCATCAAAGACTCCACTGGCCATCGAACATAGAATCCAAAATCAACACTTCATGGTGATTCCACTACATGAAGATCAGTAGCTTCAAGAATTTTCAAGATGGAAACTGTTGCAAGAAGGTATGCTCCCAAGAGCTGAGATCACATTCCAGGTTTCCAAAATAAAATGCCTAAGGTAGATTGGCAAAGGAATTTACCTATGTTAAAAAATGTGAAAGGTAATGATGTTGCACTTCATCTGGTGAGATTTCACATGCATGTGCATAGATTAAATATTGATTTTCCTGAAGACTTCTTGATGAAAATATTCATGGCCACTCTAGAAGATGAAGCTCAATCTTGGTATGAAAGTTTTTCGCCTGCTTTTATTTATTGTTTAAAGGATTTTAATACCATTTTCTTTGAAAGGTATAAATAATCTTGTCCATCCTTAATATTAGTTCAGAACTTCCGTAAACATGTTGATAGTTTTATTGAAAATATTGAGAATTTTTATGGAGATGATGAATTCATGGACAATGATATCATGGAAGCCCTGTATGAAAATCCATTTTATCAGAATAAAGAAATATTAGAGGATACTTATCAAGATGCTCAGGAAATTTTGCAGTAGGCTGAATATTTTTTTACAGTTGAAAATTATGGAAGACAAGGTCTTCTTTTAGATCTAATTGCAGCAAAAGATGGTATGCAGGAAAATGAGGTTCCAATCTCAGATTGTGGTAAAGCTAAGCTGGTTGATCCAGATCTAGATTCAAATTGTGATGATGAAGGGTATGTTGTTCCATATCCCATGAAGGAGAGCTCTATTATTGAAATCACTTCAAATGAAGAAAACAAAGTTATAGACCTAAGTGTTCTCAGTCCATTAGAACAAAGTATTCATGAAGAGGTAATCCATTCCCTTTGTGAAAAACAAGATGAGATCTTTTTTCAAATAAGTGAAAGTTGTTCTTTGGATGAATCTGTGGTTGATGATAGAAATGTCAGTTTTGAGTTTCAAGAACAATCTGAAGTTTTCCCTCTTATGACTGATGAGTGTGATAACAAACATGACAATCTAGTTTCCATGTCATATGAAGGGATCTTGGAAGCTTTGCATGAAAATTATTTTCATCACCAAATATAGCAAGTGTCTTCTCTCATGGAAGAAAAATATGATGTATATTGTCTTGATGTTCATAAAGAATTCCCGCAAGAGACAATTATTGTAGCAGTTCAATAAGTTGATCAGCCAGAGGTTAAAGAAGATATTCAGCATCCTTGTGAATCTTTAGGAGAGAAAGAAGACAATTACTGTGTTATCAAAAGAAAATAAAGAATACTTTCCCCTCTATCCGAAGATGAGATAGATCAGCTCTTGAACTGTCATACTACAACCAAAGCTGAAAAAGGTATTTTCGATGAGAAGTTTGATGAAACTATACAGGAAATTGCTAAGAAACCTATTTATGATGATGATTCCCTGCAAGGAGATGAGCTAGCAGATACTGGTGTCTTTTCAGAATATGATAGGGTTTTCATGTTTGATAATTTTGAAGAATGTTTCTTGTTTAAGGATGACATAGACTATGACTTTGAGGAATATGAGCCAAATATAAATAGTATGCCAGAGAAAGAATCATATTTTCTCAAGCTTCGGGAATTTGTAGCCAACACTCAGACAACAGAAAGTCATACTTCCCTATGCTATCCTATGGATCAGAAACCTACTGTTCTTTCAGATTAGAATGAAAAGTGTGCTTGTGTTTTTGCTAAATCTCAAAACAAGGTAACACTTCATATTTTTGAAGATCCTTTTACTGATTTGCTACAATTAGTAGGGAATATGTATTTTCTTGTTTTCGTGGACCAACATCACATTTTCAGTAAACACTTAGAGTGGCCTAGTTTTTGTTTTTCTGCCTACTCGAGGAAAGTGAGAGCAAAATTCAAGCATGTAACCATATGCTGGATTGGTTACACTGGAAGGATCACTTCACATGATTTTACATATGTCTTTAGTAGGCCGGTGGTTGTCATCAGGATTTGAAGCCCTCAAGTCTTGGTAATTTAGTGCCATCCATAAGTGGGGTAACTTCATTTTTTAAGTTTTGTTTCAGTTGGTCTTGAGTCGATTTTGAGTCATTTTATTGTGTCAATTTTCTTTTAGTATTCAGTCTGGTTTTTAGTGATTGAATCCATGCCCAATGAAATAGGCACTTGGTCTACGGTGTTCTTGGCACCTCCAAGGAGCTACCATCCCCAACTAGAGCCAATGTTAGTGTCAGTATTGGTATACTTCCACCAAGGATCAAAACACATTTTCATGTGCATCTTAGGTGTCTCATACCGAATAATTTTTTTATCATTACGTTAGGTCATGACATAAATTTTCTTCGCTGGTGGTTTTCCTTGTCAAATAAAACTTTTTCTCCCTCCAAAATTCATATTGCTGACCCATTCCCATGTCCCTTTGAGCATAAGAAACCTATGAAAATGCTATGTTTTACTTGAAAGTCTTTAAATCAAAATTTCATTCAAATTAGGTCAAAAATCAGTTTCATTAGGTCATTAGGGTTTTGCATTTTTCAAGGTCTTCTCTTCATTCCAATGAGTTCAGCACATATATGAGAGGGATTTATTATGATGGTTATGATGATTTCATTATGTTTTAAAGATTGTATTTTCATTTTCAAGACTTTTTATCAAAATGTCATTTTGATAAAAAAGCTATTTTTGTAATTTATGTTATTTTTTCAAATGTAATTTTATGCTACTATATGTAATATTTTCATCCCAAAGCTGTCAAAGTGAACATGTCAAGCCTCAATTAGAAAAAATAAAATCTAACTCTAGATTGATCCAACTTGCAAATGATAAAGTGTCAAAGAGTATCAGTGAGAAAAGGAAGAAGACTTCAAAACATAAGAAAGTGGGTTTTTCCAAGTTAAATTAAATAAACATGCCTATAAAAGCTCATCAAACACTTCAAAAGAGTCATTGTTTCCTTTCAAAATATTAGAAGCATTCAAAAAGGAAATATTTGTAAGTTTTCAAGTGAAATTGTTCTAAGTTTCCTTGGTGCTGTGTGTTCATCACTTGGCGCTGCGCGTTTGCACCTGTGCTGCATGCCTGGAGATCGCCACTGTGCCCTTGCCTGAACTTCCTAACATGTTTTGTGAAGGCGATGCACACCTGTAGCTTTGCGTTGCACCCTTGCAGAGGCACTGCACGCTCAACACTGGTGCTGTGTGCTTAGATAGAGAAGGTTTCTAAGTCTTCCAACAACCCAAATGAGAAACAAGATTGTAAGGGCCAAGCTCAAACATGCCCATGCAAAGATTAAGGCTTTGACTGAGTCAAAGGAGAAGGAAAAGCTGAGTATTCTTGCTGAGGTATCCCTCAGTGCCTCCAAACCTTGATCAACAAAGTTCCAATTTTGGCACACTTGGTGAAATTTTTTATTTTTGGGACAGTTTAACATGCAGAAATTGTGCTAAACGTGCAGCGCCACTGGCGTTGCGCTCTTTTTTGGGCCATCCAAATGGAAAAAGGTCAACATATTCATGTTCTAATGAAAATTACATCAACCTCAAAAATTTTCAGGAGATTTGAAGAAAAAATGGTCACTCAAAAAGGCAAAAAAATATCAAAAATCATGTTTCTGCCCTCTTTTTGGCCTTGGCGTTTAGCAGTCTTGGGAAAACATGATTTTGATAGGGCAGATGGACACCATTTTGGAAAGTAAAAGAATATCTGGAAATTAGATAGGATAGGTTTTCGAATGAGCTATCATGAGCTCAATTTGGATAAGGGGAAGGCCTCCAAAGTGGCTCAAAAAATAGGCCAAATTTTCTGTCTTGGCACTGCGCGTTTACCAAGAAATTCACATTTTGACTACTTTTAGTAAATTTTGAAATTTCACCTCTGATTTAATTTTAACTTGGGTAAATGAGAAGTTACCATTGTAATTATCATGTTTTAAATTTTATCTTAGGTAGATACATTAGGTAAATCATTATTTTGAAGTCAAATTTATCTGTTCTAAAAGTTAGGAATGAGTCACTCTCCTCATCCTAGGCTTTAGTAGTCAATTTAGTTTTTGGTGCAACAACTCCCTCACCTCATGGATTCGACCCCTGAGGATGAGAGGAAGTGGTTTTGAGTCTATAAGTTGTACTTTTTCAGTATTTTTAATGGTTGGCATCAGTGTAAGAGATTGTATTGCTCAAATAACATTTTGGCTTGGACATTAATGGAAATTTATAGCTATTTTCTTGGGATCCATGTGGTATGAGTTTTAAACATTGTTTATTCTCTGTGATTGATTTTTTAGAATGTATTGTTGATTCATAAGCCATTTCACATCTATAATATACTTAATTTCAATTTTGATAGACAAAATTCATATTTAGTTATGCTCTTTTTTGGGAAATTAAGTATAATGTGTTCAATTTCTTTAGTTTAAGGAAAATACATTTTATATGCTTTCCTTAGCTCCTCACTAGTCTTTCCATATCATTTAATAATATTTTAATGTTTAAATATTTTACTTACCTTGCCCCATCAAGAAGACTGCAATTTCATCCTTCTGGCCCTATTTTATCCTCTTGACCTAATTCCGGTTCAGTGAGCCCAACCCTAAAATCAAAATCAAAACCCATTTTTTTCCTTAGCTAGCCTAAAATCATTTTAATCTAGCCCTCTTGGCTATGATTCTATCGAGAGATCCCTCTCTGACTTGGTAGGGCTAAATACCTAGTCTAAAGTTTGGTTTGAGGTTTCCTCAGAATTTCCTACTTCAGCCTTAGGATCAATCCGAGCAATAAAATTTTGGTTACCATACTGGGGAAGAAAAGTAATTTTAGATATAATTGTTTATGGTGGACAATGATCAGATGCATATGAAGGCTGAAATCATCCACTTGGTGACTCCAAACTTTACAGGTTGATCAAATACTCCACTGGTGATCGAACATAGAATCCAAAATCAACACTTCATGGTGACTCCACTGCCTGAAGATTAGTAGCTTCAATCATTTTCAAGATGGAAACTGTTACAAGAAGGTATGCTTCCATGAGTCGAGATCACATTCCAGGTTTCTCAAATAAAATGCCTAAGGTAGATTGGAAAAGGAATTTTCCTATTTTCAAAAATGTGAAAGGTAATGATGTTGCACTTCATCTGGTGAGATTTCACATGCATGTGCATAGATTAAAGATTGATTTTCCTGAAGGCTACTTGATGAAAATATTCATGGCCACTGTGGAAGATGAAGCTCGATCTTGGTATGAAAGTTTTTTTCCTGCTTATATTTAATGTTTAAAGGATTTTCATACCATTTTCTTTGAAAGGTATAAAGAATCTTGTCCATCCTTAATATTAGTTTAGAACTGTTGTAAACATGTTGATAGTTTTATTGAAAATATTGATAATTTTTATGGAGATGATGAATTCATGGACGATGAGATCATGGAAGCCCTGTATGAAAATCCATTTCAGCAGCATAAAGAAATCTTAGAGGATACTTATCAAGATGCTCAGAAAATTTTGCAGCAGGCTGGAGATTTTTGTACAGTTGAAAATGATGGAAGACAAGGACTAACTTCAGATTTGATTGCAACAAAATATGGTATGCAGGAAAATGAGGTTCCAATCTCAGATTATGGTAAAGTCACGCTGGATGATCCAGATCTAGATTCAAATTGTGATGATGAAGAGGATGTTGTTCCAGATCCCATGAAGGAGAGCTCTATTTTTGAATTCTCTTCGAATGAAGAAAACCGAGTTATAGACCTAAGTGTTCTTAGCTCGTGGGAACAAAGTCCTCATGAAGAGGTAATCCATTCCCTTTGTGAAAAACAAGATGAGATCTTTGTTCAAATAAGTGAAAGATGTTATTTGGATGAATCTATGGTAGATGATAGAAATGTCAATTTTGGGTTTCAAGAATAATCTGAAGTTTTCCCTCTTATGACTAATGAGTGTGATCACAAACATGAAAATATGGTTGCCATGTCATATGAAGAGATCTTGGAAGCTTCAAATGAAAATCCTTTTCATCACCAAAAAGAACAAGTTTTTTCTCTCATGGAAGAAAAATATGATGTATATTGTCTTGATGTTCATAAAGACTTCCCGTAGGAGACAGTTCTTGCATCAGTACAACAAGTTGATCAGCTATAGGTTAAAGAAGATATTCATCATCCTTGTGGATCTTTAGGAGAGAAAGAAGACATTTACTGTGTTATCAAAAGAAAACAAAGAATACTTTATCCTCTGTCTGAAGATGAGATAGATCAACTCCTGAACAATCATATTACAACCAAAGATGAAAAAGGTATTTTCGATGAGAAGTTTGATGAAACTATACAGGAAATTTTTGAGAAACCAACTTATGATGATGAGTCCCTGCAAGGAGATGAGCTAGCAAATACTGGTGTCTTTCCTGAAGATGATAGAGCTGTCATGTGTGATAATTTTTAAGAATGTTTTTTGTTTAAGGATGAAATATAATATGAATTTGAGGAATATGAGCCAAAGATAAATAGTATGCCAGAGAAAGTATCATATTTTCTCATTCTTTAGGAATTTGTAGCCAACGCTCAGACAACAGAAAGTAATACTTCCCTATGCTATCCTATGGATCAAAAACCAAGTGTTCTTTTAGATTAGAATGAAAAGTGTTCTTGTGTTTTTGCTAAATCTCAAAACAAGGTAACATTTCATATTTTTGAAGATCGTTTTACTGATTTGCTACAATTAGTAGGGAATATGTATTTTCTTGTTTTCATGGACCAGCAGCAGATGTTTAGTAAACACTTGGAGTGGCCTAGTTTTTGTTTTTTTCTGCCTGCTCGAGGAAAGTGAGAGCAAAATTCAAGCAAGTAACCATATGTTGGATTGGTTACACTAGAAGGATCACTTCACATAATTGTACATATGTCTTCAGCAGGCCGGTGGTTGTCATTAGGATTTGAAGCCCTCAAGTATTGATGATTCACTGCCATCAATAAGTAGGGTAACTTCAATTTTTAAGTTTTGTTTCAGTCAGTCTTGAGTCGGTTTTGAGTCAGTTTATTGTGTCAATTTTCTTTCAGTATTCAGTCTAGTTTTTAGCTATTGACTCCATGCCCAATGAAATAGGCACTTGGTCTACTGTGTTCTTGGCACCTCCAAGGAGCTACCATCCCCAGCTGGAGCCAATGTTAGTGTCAGTATTGGTATACTTCCACCAGGGATCAAAACATATTTGCATGTGCATTTTATGTGTCTCATACCAAATAATATTTTTATCATTCGGTTAGGTCATGACAAAAATTTTCTCCGCTGGTGGTTTTCCTTGTCAAAATAAAACTTTTTCTCCATCCAAAATTGATATTTCTGACCCATTCCCATGTCCCTTTGAGCATAAGAAACCTATGAAAATGGTTTGTTTTACTTGAAAGTCTTTAAAATCAAAATTTCATTCAAATTAGGTCAAAAAGAAATTTCATTAGGTCATTAGGGTTTTTCATTTTTCAAGGTCTTCTCTTCATTCCAATGAGGTCAGCACATATATGAGAGGGATTGATTATGATGATCATGATGATTTCATTATGTTTTAAAGATTTTATTTTCATTTTCAGGACTTTTTATCAAAATGTCATTTTGATAAAAAAAGTCATTTATGTAATTTATTTTAGTTTTTAAAATGTAATTTTACGCTACTATATGTAATATTTTCATCCCAAAGTTGTCAAAGTGAACATGTCAAGCCTTAGTGAGAAAAAGAAAAGCTAACTCCAGAGTATCAGTGAGAAAAGGAAGAAGACTTCAAAACATAAGAAAGTGGGGTTTTCCAAGTTAAATTAAATCCACATGCCTATAAAAGCTCATCAAACACTTCAAAAGAGTCATTGTTGCCTTTCAAAAGATCAAAAGCATTCAACAAGGAAGAATTTGTGAGTTTTCTAGTGAAATTGTGCTAAGTTTCCTTGGCGCTGCGCATTTAGCACTTGGCGTTGCGCGCCTGGAGATCGGCGTAGCGCCCTTGCCCAAAATTCCTAATGCATTTTGTGAAGGCACTACGTGCCTGTAGCTTGGAGCTGCACCCTTGCAGAGGCGATGCACGCTCAACACTGGCACTGTGTGCTTAGACAGAGAAGGTTTCCGAGTCTTCCAACAGGCCAAAACATTTCAAATATTCTCCAAATTCTTGCCAAAGTCCTCCAAACACTTTTTAATTGGTAAGTACAAGACATAAGCCCTATTTTTAAGTCATTTTGTCATTCTTAAATCAATTGAAGTGTAACCCTAAAAAAAAACCCTAATTACAAGCTTGTGATCACTGATTTTACACTTATTTCATCCTCCTATAAAGAATATCAGTAAAAAAACAGGGTAATTATATTGATTTAGGGTTTTCATTCATCTAGTTTGTCCCTTCACACATTCCTTTTCACTCATTCCCTTCACTCACACTCATTCCCTTCATCTTTAAAGCTAATCATTTCATCTCCTTCCCCTCATCTCATTTCACTTACACCCTAGGGTTTCACAAATCAGAATTTTAGATGTCAGAAGAAGAAGACAATGGCATGATTGGTGAGGCACAAATTCCAAGGAGAAATGAACACAAGGGAGGGAAAATAAACAGATTTGAACCTATCACCACAAGGGAACTCATGGTCTCTCCTCTCACTATTTATTTCTTTAAACATGTGAGTTGCTTTGAGTTTTATGAGAGAGTGCAGCAAGTCCAAAATCACTCGGAATTAATAAGACTATTCATCATCAATTTACATGACAAGCAGGTCAATATTCCTAGTGCTACTTTTGAGATGTCTACCAATGCCATTATAGTTGCTACAGGGATACCTAGTGTGGGACAGAGGTGGTTCAAACAAGAAAACCTGGACATGATTTATTTTGAACCATACCTCAAACCTAAGTATAAAGATCACAACAAGTCCATTTTCCCCTTTTCTCATCTTCTTGACTGGTATGTGCCCATGATGAGGATAATAATTAAGTATTTCACTTGTGAGGGAATGTTTTCCCGCCTCTATTCATACCATATCTGTCTTCTTATGCATTTCAATAGAGTTAGAATGCTACTTTTGCCTTACTATATTTTCTGTAGCATTGACAAGATGGCCTACATTGTGAAAAAGAGGGATTATAATCAGCAAATGTAGAGCCTATTTCATCATTCACTCATCCATATGGTGGTTATGCATCAGCTTCAGCAGAAGAACATTCCATGGGATACCTTCATTTCCAATGAGGTTTTCACTACCACACCTATTCATCATGAGCAGGATATATCTGCATCATCTCATCCTCCCGAATCCATTCCTCCATCACATCTCGCTGCTCATACATCACCATCCACTCACATATATTCACATCATGTTGATCCTACCTCATCACCTTTCTACAACCCTTCACCATCACATTATGATACCAGAGCATCAAGTAGTAAAAGAGACATTGTGGCAGCTGGCAGTAAAATGATTGATATTGAGCCATTTCCTTTAACATATCACAGAGACCAAAGGCATGTGTTTTCTTCACTTGATGTGAAAGGGGCCATGCCTTCTTCATCAACAAAATAGGTAGACAAAGGCAAGGAAAAGGCTATAGAGCCTATCACTATTGAGGAGGAGGATAAACATGAAATTGATCAGGAGTTTCAATTGATTTACCTTGATGATGAGGATGAGGTCAGAATCACAAATGCATTGATCAGAGGCAAGGATGCCCATATTAGTGAGCTTCAAGCTAATATTTGTAGAGAAAAGAATGTGATTAAATTTCTTGAGTTAGAGAATCAACAGTTGAAGACAAAGCAGACCATCATTGAGGTCAGGGAAATTAGGGCTCAGTGAGAGGCCGAAAAGGCCAAGGCTTTGCTGGATGAGACCTTGGGTAGTTTTGATGACAGTGATAGTGAGGAAGATCATATTCCTAGATGGAGACTGAAGACCATTGGGCTAATGAGGGCTTTAGCCCGAGAAAGGCAGAAAGAGGAAAAATTGGCAGAGCAGCTTACTCCAAGTGAGTTGTTTGCCATAGAGATTGATGAAGACAGAGAGTCTTGGCTTGAGAGAGCCAATTTACATTTCGAGAGCCTATTAGAGAAATCAAATAAAGAAAGTGATATTCAGAGGAAGATGGCAAAGAATTATGCCATGAGAAACAAGATTGCAAGGGCCAAGCTCAAATGTGCCCATGCAAAGATTCAGGATTTGACTGAGTCAAAGGAGAAGGAAAAGCTGAATATTCTTGCTGAGGTATCCCTCTAGGCCTCCAACCCTTGATTAGAAAATAAATTTCCAATTTTGGCACACTTGGTGCAAATTTTGATTTTTGGGACAGTTTAGCATGTAGAAATTGTGCTAAACACACAGTGCCAATAGTGTTGCACTCTTTTTTGGATCATCCAAATGGAAAAAGGTTAGAATATTCATGTTCCTAATGACAAGTACATCAACTTAAATAAGTTTCAGGAGATTTGAAGCAAAACTAGTCCCTCAAAAAGGCAAAAAACTATCAAAAAATCATGTTTATGCCCTCTCTTTTTTCTTGGCACTACGAGTTTAGCAGTCTTGGGAAAACAGGATTTTGACAAGGCAAATGGACACCATTTTGGAAAGTAAAAGCACATATGGAACGTAGGCAGGACAGGGATTCCAATGATCTATCATGAGCTCAATTTGGATAAGGGAAAGGCCTCCAAAAGTGGCTCACAAAATAGGTCAAATTTTCTGTCTTGGCGCTGCGCGTTTACCAAGAAATTCACAGTTTGACTAGTTTCAGTAAATTTTGAAATTTCACTTCTGATTTAATTTTCACTTGGGTAAATGAGAAGTTACCATTCTAATTATCATGTTTTACCTTTTACGTTAGGTATATAAATTAGTTAAATCATTATTTTGAAGTCAAATGTATCTGTTCTAAGATTTAGGAATAAGTCACTCTCCTCATCCTAGGCTTTAGCAGTCAGTTCAATTTTTGGTGCAACAACTCCCTCACCTCATGGATTCGACCCCTGAGGATGAGAGGAAGTGGTTTTGAATCTATAAGTTTTCCTTTTTCAGTCTATGTAATGGTTGGCATCAATGGAAGAGATTGCATCGCTGAAGTAACATTCTGGCTTGGACATTAAAGGAAATTTACAGCTATTTTCTTGGGATCCCTGTGGTACAAGTTTTAAACATTGTTTCTTCTCTGTGATTGATTTGTTAGAATTTATTTTTGATTCATAAGCCATTTCACATCTATAATATACTTAATTTCAAGTTTGATAGACGAAATTCATATTTAGTTATGCTCTATTTTGGGAAATTAAGTATAATGTGTTCAATTTCTTCAGTTTAAGGAAAATAGATTTCATATGCTTTCCTTAGCTCCTCACCAGTATTTCCATCTCATTTAATTCTATTTTAATGTTTAAACCTTTTACTTACCTTGTCCCATCAAGAAGACTGCAATTTCATCCTTCTGGCCCTGTTTTATCCTCTTGAACTAATTTCGGTTCAGTGAGCCCAACCCTAAAATAAAAATCAAAACCCCTTGTTTTCCTTAGCTAGCATAAAATCCTTTTAATCCAGCCCTCTTGGCTATGATTCTATCGAGAGATCCATCTCTGACTTGGTAGGGATAAATATCGAGTCCAAATTTTTGTTTGAGGTTACCTCAGGATTTCCTACTTTAGCCTTAGGATCAATTCAAGCGATAACAAACTATAAACCTCTTGTAGAGATTGTTTGCAATTCTGTTTTGGGGAAATTTTTTTGAATTCTATCTCCCATTGGGATGAATTTGTGTTCAACTATTAACCTCTTGTAGAGATTGTTTGCAATTCTATTTTGGGGAAATTTTTTTGAATTCAATCTCCCATTGGGATGAATTTGTGTTCAACTATTAACCTCTTGTAGAGATTGTATGCAATTCTGTTTTGGGGAAACTGCTTTGAATTCAATATCCCATTGGGATGAATATGTGTTCAACTATAAAACTCTGGTAGAAAAATAGAAAAAAATATACAATTTCATGAAAATTAAACTGTAAGAAAACTGAAATAAAGGCTCATAAATGAAAATAAAAGTGTAAGAAAACTGAAATAAAGACTCAGAAATTAAAATAAAATTGTAAGAAAATTGTGCTTCAATTGAGAAAACTAACCTGAATATATTGTGAAATATTTTGGGGTGTGTTCTGTGCTGGTTTGTCTCCGGGTTGGTGAATAGTTTGAATGTGAAACATGCAACTTCTACAGTGGTTGAACTTCTTTTGTAGTTTTTTGTAGTTGAATTTAATTGGTGACAATGATGGACATGGATTGCAATGGCTTCAGTTTGCATGTGTGATCAGGATAGAATTTGATGTGATCCAATGGATGGGAATTTTTTTTTGTTGATCCATGTGCTTTGATCTGTTTTAATGGGAAATAATTTATTGAATTTATTGGGTGGGTGTCATTTATTGTACACAGTGGGTTTAAATGTTGTTATTGGGTGGATGTCATTTATTGGACACAATGGGTTTAAATGTTGAATAGCACAACAGTTATGGATGACATACATTTCCTTTTATTATATGCAGGTATTGATATTTACTTGTCATACACAACATCAGGGCTAATAAGATGGGTTGAAGTGACTGGCTTTTTGTACTTATTGACTACCATTTTGGAAGGAAAAATGGTTTTATGAGTTTTCTAGTTGACACAATAGGATTTGTAATCTTGATACTTATTAAACTATTTATGGACAGTTGTGGGATATTTATGGATAGTTGTGGGCCCAATCAATGACTTGGGAAATTTTGGACTTAATTTAATATATATTTGGACTTCAAGTTATTTCTTTATGTTTAATTATTGGTTGCATATATGTCTATTTTTGGTGGGTTGATGGGACCAGTAATATAACAATTATGGGTCCCTGCACAACATTAGACATCTCTCCCCTAGGTCGGTGATAATAGGTACTGTAACTAATCATATCTGATCCATTTCGTACCCTTTGTAGGTAGCTATATAGACTGGTATTTATGGATTACATAGGTAGAGCAAAATCAATCATTGTATCATATGAACTAACTATAAAGCCTATAACTTAGCAGAGCATATAGCTACCATCCTGAAAAACAAACTGTAAAGAATGCCAAGAAAGTAGCAAAGCCATCATATATCCTTCCTTGTTGATATACATTTCCATGGAAACAATTTTTCCTATAGCATCCATGCCATCACATCACCCCTTTGAGATCCATCTTTTGACCCTCTTTTTGATCCACCAACATCCAAGTCAGAGGCACTAGTAGATCCCATGGTGAAGTCCCCAGTTCCGAATCTTGTTGACCGAGCCTGGTGACCTACTAATGATTCATGTTTCAATGCCAACATGGTTGTCAAACTCTTCTATATTTTCCCATCAGCATCCACTACAACCATTCTTTTCTTTGGGACAACTTCCTACCTAAACCCTAGACTGAAAATGTACGGAGGCAAATAACATTTTCACAGGGGAATGCTACAATCTAAAATGTTCTCTCGAATATATGATAGGGGAATAAGTTGCATTTTCATTTTTAATATGGAGTTGTTTTCTGCATGGTAGGGGAAGAAGTCGAATTTTATTTTTTAGTATGGAGTTGCCACCTACATGGAAGATCTTGTAAATGATACATTTACTCAACATAAGCTTAAAAAAGCTACGTATGTGAAGTAAATGAGACATGGATGGTTAATGATAAAATAAACTATAACATGGCGTTGCAGTATATGCAATAATATGTTTCTAATTTGGATTAGCGTTCGAGGATTATCTATATACATAATGGGAAACATGATAAGCAACATTTTCCTTGACCCTTCGTGGGAAAGACAATTCAAGATTCATGCAAAGCTACATAGTGTGATAACTTGCACGTTGCCTTTCAAAAATAATGGTGGGTCATTCAATGACTGAGTCTGTTAACGGTGCAGTGGCATGATAACCATTGTTGGCCTATGTAACTATATTTCCAAGGTGTTCGGAGAGGGAAAAAAGCCCCAGCTGTTTCTTTAATGATGAAACATTAATGATTGTTGCGTTATTTATTCAACAAAAAAATCATCTGTGACTAGAATTAAATGGATCTAAAAAAACAAGTGAAACACAAAAAAATGTAAATCCAGTTATCCACATTTTGGAAAAAATACAGGCCTACGTACAAGATCCAATGAATTTTGGTCCTAACAATCTGCAACATTATTTTGTGACAAGATGATGCATGAAAAGGGTGCAGAAAATTCTTAACACGATTGTAAATATTCCACGATAACTATGCTACTCCGATTTATAGTCATGTTTGTAGTTATTATATGAACTTTGTCGATTTTTTTGAAAATTATATTTGTGCAATGGATTCTCTCAAAACAACTTGACAAATACCAGATTTTCTTTCTGATTTGACAAATTTGAGAGAACTGTGGCTTGGGTTAGAGCCAACAGTGGATGACAAACATGATCTGGTAAATTAAATAATGTGTACAGTATAAAGTTTTGTTCAATAATTCCAACTTTAAATTTTATCTAGGGACTTTAGAAGATTAAACATCTGGAACCTGATGTTACATAGCACATTATTTTATTCATCTTGTTTTAAATTCTTAATTTTCATACTGGTTCGACATCGATGATCTATCTTATTCATACTAAGAATCCGTAAATATTTTGTTTATTTCAATTTTCAGGTGTTACAAAATTTGAATTGAATATGGTTTTAATATGCTTTTAATATTTCTGCCCTTTTGTTGTGGTTCATAGATGCTTATTCGTCAATTAATTTTTTTGGCTGTCTAATCAATTTAATGCATTAACTGTATTGGCTGACTTAAAAGTTTAAATTCATTATCACAAGTTAAATTTTGGTTAGAATAGCTGATCATTTCAGAGCATTATGTTGTCGTACAAGGAAATTTGCAACAATAAGACTGGAAATTTCGAAGACAACAGACATAAACCCTTTGAAAAGTTTGATCAATCTATTAATATTTAGGCTACTTCTCATTTGTCAACTATATTCCAAGAATGCTACCCTCATGCCTCCTCAACTACTTGAAGGGCTGCAACAACTTGAGCAACTTTCATGGAGTTGCAGAGGTAGTATCATTCTTTCCCGAATGTGCAAAAAGAAAAAAAAGCAATTTATCAGTTGAATGGGCAAAAAAAAAAGAGGATTAAAGATGATCAGAACTTACTAAGTGTGGAAACTCAGATGGAGGTTTTATATAGCAGAAATAGGCTTGGGTTCCCTCTCCTCTATCGGTCGAGCGATAAATCCCTGATGATTATTTCAAGAATGAAGTTAAAGGTTTAGAACATAAAAGGAAGCTACATGGAGGCTTAAGAGTAGAGCGTTATGGTTGGCTTTGGGAAATGAGCAACCATTTTTTCTGTGTATTTAGTCTTGTTAATGCATCCTATGTTTTCCGGTCTCTTTCCTCCTTTTTTTTTTCCATTCTCTTCTTTATCCTCAACAAAACAAAGATGCACATGCCAACACCAAGAGTATTTAGTGCTTATAAAACCCCATGGCACCCTCAACAGATCTGTCATCATACTAGTTTGATTCTCTTCATAATTGTGATAAGTTTCATTGAAATCCTTTCTTTATAGACTTTGATTATACTTTTGTAGAGATGGTCGGCCTAAATTCTCATAAACTTTGATAATTCTCATGATAGTTCCACCTATTTGGGAAAACGCTCCTCCAACTTTTCCTCATGGACAATAAAAGGTTAGATGGAGTTTCATAGAAACTACCTCTTTCCATTATGAATACTAGCTCTACATTTTGAAATATATGCACATATAACCTTTCCTTGCAAGTTATTAACAACCACTGTTTGTCTCACATGAACTACTAATTATTTATTTATTTATAAATCTTTGTGTTGTAAACTTTAATAATTGAATTAATTTAAAATAGATGCGTGATTAAGATATGTATATTTTTGTTTATTATCTTAATTAAATTAAGATGAATATAACATAATATTTGTTTAGTTTTTTTAGTTATCCAATAAATAAGTCTCTCCCCATTTCAATTGTAAAGTGCCTTGTTTCTCTCATCACAAATACAATTACAATGTAATCAAAATCCTTTATCCAAAATGCTTTGATAATGATTTTTCTACGTTGTGATCGCAATTAAAGTAATTGATTAATATACAAGTTTTTGTAAATTTCTCTTACCTTCTTGCCTCATTAATAATGGGTGAATAAGCTTCTCTTACCTTCTTATGTCATTAATAATGGGTAAATATCTTCCAGATCCATCTCATAGGTTATTAAAAAATCAACATTTGAGACTTTCATTCATTTGGTTGGTTTGATTGGTTGATTTAGTTTCTACCATAAGCTTGTGTTGATAACTGGATGGTGTAAGGTTAACCTTATTTGATATCTTAGATGAAATGTTTTCCATCAAATTATTGTGGTTGATTTTCTTGCATTATAATCAACCATCTAACTGACCAGACAAATTCAATTGGCTAGCAGGCTAGGTTGTGCAAATTTCTTGTACTTCCTTACTTTATTGAATGTTGTAGTTTTATTTGCTCATGCTTTAGACAATGAAGCAATACATTGAAGGGGAAAAGTTATTTTGATCTATATTTTTCCATATAGTTGTTTTAAACACAAACAAAGAAGATCAAAAGAAGCAAATAAGCAAATATATTGTTGAAGAAATTTGAACTATGTTGAAGACAACAATATCATTGCCACAGACTAGGAAAACCCTTTTTGACACTCTCAAAGTATTAGGACTTTATAAATCTCACTCCATATCTTCTCCACAACCCTCATTGTATTTATCAAATCTGTTTTGGTAAATGATTTAATAAGCCAATCAGCTTCTTCAATAAATTTCCATTTCTTAAAGCCATTCAGAATCAATGTGTTGTTATTTCTTATGTATTGTCCCAATCATTGCCAAATGTTGTAGTTTATTAGCACCCATTACCTTTTGACAATGTATATCATAAATTGGAGATGGATTCAACCTCTAAATGCAACATACAAACTTGTACTGTTGATACTTGTTACACGTCATTTTGTCACCATGACACTTGAAGGTTAAAATGGATCTCTTTCCATCCATACATGTTTCAATGCATTCCCTCGCAATTCAAACATTTATATTCCTTGAACAAATCATGAATTTGGGGTAAAATGGATTTTTAACCTTTTTAGCATGATTTGTGCACTTTTCCTAGTTAGTTTCTACGCATGCGTAGTTTCTTCGATTGAAACTCGAGCATAACTGTGTTATGTTCTCCATTATAGACTGAGCACATGACTCAATGAAAAGTAAAAAAAAAAAGTAAGTTCTAGAAGCCTTGCTGGGTGAATATATGCAAACTGGAAGCTTCTTGGTCATATCTACTTGAGCCAAACCCCTCTGAACATGGAGCTAATTCCCTTGGATCAAGGAACCCTAATACCACCATTAATGGATCTCATTCCTATTTTTTGGATCTGAAACCTCATCCATTTTTCCTATAAATTGAGTAGAAGCTAGAGGGTTAGGGGATTTCACAAGAGGTAGTCTTATGCTGATAATTTTGGATTGGGAAGCTTATCATACAAGGAGAAGGATTTGAGACATTTGGGAGGAACCTTCATGACATCAAGGCAAGGCTGTAAGGATCTTTGTTTATCTCTGAGTTAATACATTTGAATCATTTTTCTCATTTTTTTATCTTATTGGAATTATGAATGGTTTATACTCTTTGTGTATTCATTAAGGAAATTTCAATTTCTAATCTCGTTTATCATTAGATTAAGCTTGATTTAAATCATTATATTGCATATGAATTTGATCCCTTGTATGTTTGTGTTTGCAGCTCTCATCAAAGCATTGAGGAGCTACAATGGGACAAATAAGGGATATTCATCAAGAATTTCACAAAGAGGCAAGAGCACCACTCCACTTCTCTAGTTTTAATGATTTAAACAAAGTTAGCTTAGGGAAAGAGTCATTCTCATGTATGTTTGTTTCTAGTATTCATTTAAGATTTTACGGAGATTGCTTATGTCTGTAGAAGGGATTTGTTTGTATAACAAATTGGTGACTCCGCTGGGAACGTCTTAGTTCTCTAGTTTTTCCTTTGGTTTTCCTTCCTTTTTTTCTAGTTTGACTACATCTGAATGTTGGAAAAATTATGACCTTTTAGATCCTCTAGGTTGATAATCCTTGATTTTTTTTTATGAAATTTCTTTCACCTGTGTGGTTCTGTTTCAACCGCAGAGTGCAGATTTGCACAACTTTCTCTCAACAATAGTGTGCATGTGCAGTTTCTCTCAGCAATAGTGTGTATGTGCACTGGATTGAACTAAAAACCTGCACACCCCCTTGAAAGTTTTGAAAAAATAATATTTCTTCTGATCATAGTCTAATTTTTAATCTCTGAATGGTCATTTTACTTTTTATTTTTATTTTTTATCTTCAGAACCTTTTTGTGAATTTATTTGAGTGCCATAGTGAAACATTTTGGGGAATTAATCCTATTCACATTTTTTAGTAGGGCTTTATTTGGTATGTTTGTTGTTTCATCAAAAAAGGATAGGTTGTCGTTTGAAATCACTGTTTTCTTGTCTTTTTCTTGCAAATACACCAGATTTGTTATTAATCTTACTTGTTTGAGAAAATATTTTTCTTATTTGTGAAGGATCTTCTAGATTAGTGAAGATGGGGTTTTCTCAAAGAAGTAGTGTTTTTGTGAAAAGTGCTTATGTTTGCTGAATATAAAAAGTGAATTATTCTTTTTTCAGTTTGAAGTTTTCATAAAATTGCACTCATAGGCATCATTAATTAAGAGCATTCATTCTAAAATTTTCATTTTTTAGAGTTTTGTTGGTTTTTCCATAAAATTTGAAGAATTGCACGTGATTGTTTGTGAAAGATATTTTTATGTTTATTTGACTTAAGCGAATTGAAATTTTCATTTAGTTTCTGCAACTAAATAGTTTTCAAGTGAATTTGGCATTTCATGAAAAGAACGTTTTGGAATTTTGAGTTTTGCATATTTTTTTGGGAAAATTAAAGAACCTCTCACTTTCCCTTAACAAGGACTTCATCGAAAGAAAAAGATCACATTTTCATTCTTGAATGCATTAGAGTATTTTGAGTTGGTCGAAATATCATAAGTGTCACCTTCATATCCCTCTAAGCAAGTAACAACTAAATAACACAACATTAATTAAAATCAATCTAATTTTTTTTACCTTTTTAGGGCTCATTCCACCAACATATATCAGGTTAGTTCTTTGGAATAAGGAAGTGAGTAAACTTTCTAAAGGTATAAACAAACTGTAGAATCTTCCGGTAGGGAGAAAATCCAGTTATTACATTTTTTCTCTGGGAGATTCTTCTTACACAAGAGTCAAGCACGAGGTCATATCGAACCTGGTGAAGTAATTGTACCTACTTCATTGGTAAAGATAGAAGATTTGCATGCATTACAAACAATGTCAAAAGGTACTTGGGGTCACTTTTTAGTAAATCTAAAATTTACCATGTCGAGGATATTTCAAGGGGATTCAACTTAGTTACTCTTCCCTTGTGTGTACGTCGGACCTACAAATATCCTGTAGAAATTTGCTGAATAATAATTAAATTATCCACCGAGACTATCCTGGTCACATACTATTTGAACTTCATACACAACACATAATCTCTTCCACTCAACCAACTCAGATCATCACACATGCGGAAATAAAATCAAGCGATAACACATCAAATCATCATACACATTAACACAATATGTATAAGGAAAGCTTATAGCTGAAAACCCCGCAACTATTGTGTATATTATAATGGATAACTCATGTAACAACTCAGTACAATACTCCTCACAAGTACTCAGTACTATCTCATGAAGTTACACACAAACTAGCTCAGTTTTGAACAGGTTACTGGTTCAAAACTCACCACTAATTGCCTTGCCTCTATTGCGTGTTTCAATGCTATGGGATGGCCTCTTTATATAGATAAACCACCAGCCTGAACTGCGCAATCCTCATGGACTTAATCCACCTATTTGTGTGTTTCAAATAGCAACAGTATAGTCACAACTGATAGCTAGCTTCACCCTTTCATCTACCTCTTTCACTGGTCTTCACTGAACTGATCATGCACTGTAGTGAACTGATGTGTTCTTGAGTTGAATAATGAGTTACTAATTAATGAATTAAATAATATTTAATTCACTCCACTCATAACTAATTGATTAGCTAGTTAAACTAATCTCAACCAGTTCAACTAAAATAAACATAACACAACTCCACTAGCTGTCTCATTAACTCCTCCAAACTTCTGCCACTGAAGTCCAACTGAAGTCAACCATGCATGATGCCATCAAACCCTTGGGAACCACGTGATTCCTCTGTCAGATGCATGAGCCACTTCTGTAGCTCGAACTGAAGTGCTCCAAGAGAGTAAACTGCTATTTATAGTCCAAATATTATTAAGGGTAAATAATATTTGACTTCCCTGTTTTAAGGAGAGGCAGTCTAAAAATAGACTTCGACCTCTTTGACCTCAAAAATAGAGTCTCATCTATTTTTAACAACATGACACATACTTCAAGAATCTCAAACTGGAATCCCCGAACCATGCTCCATATGTCTAAAAATAGACATAGTCTAAAAATAGATTTTGCGCCAGAATTTGCCTGCGGGCCCACTTATTGAAGGCGACTTCATTTCACTAAGCTCCATCATCTTGCTGCATTTTCAACACTCCCTCTCAGCAAGATATGGATTATCTGCAACCCCTATCCTGCCTCTGTGGAATTCGAACTTGCTCCTGGTGAGCGCCTTCGTCAGGATGTCGGCATCCTGATCCTCCGTGGAAACATATGAAAGCATCATGATTCTCCGCTGAACACAATCTCTGATATGATGGTACCTGATGTCGATATGTTTGGACCTATCATGAAATACTGGATTAGCCGAGAGCTTGATGCAGCTCTGGTTATCACAGTAGATCACCGTAGGCTCCAAATGCAACCTGAACAAACCTGCGAGGATCTTCCTCATCCAAATAGCCTCACATGCAGCCAAGCTTGCTGCCATGTACTCGGCCTCTGCTGAACTGAGTGCCACGGATCTCTGCTTCCTGCTGTACCAGGAAACTGCTGTCGACCCAATGCCGAAAACTCCTCCAGAAGTGCTCTTCCGGTCTGTTGGGCTCCCTGCCCAATCTGCATCAGTGAAACCAGAAAGTTTCACTCCATCCTCCTGTCTGTACCATAGACCATATCCCGATGTGCCTCTGATATAGCGCAATACATGCTTGCCCGCCTTCCAAAAGGGCTTGGTAGGCTTAACCATAGCTTGCGAAAGCTGGTTAACTGCATAGCATATATCGGGTCGAGTATTGACCAGATACATCAACGACCCCACCAACTGTCGATAGACAGTGGCATCCACTACCTCCTCCGAAGTAGCATCTCCCTTCCTCCAACCACCAAGAAGAGGAGTGTCAACAGGCTTGCAGCCTTGCATGTTGAACCTCTCCAGAATCTCCCGGGCATACTTGCCCTGAGAAACAAACAGTCCTCCACTGCGCTGCCAAATCTCCAATCCCAGGAAATAATGAAGGATGCCCAGGTCCTTCATCTCAAACTCTCGCGCAAGATCCTCCTTGCATGAAAGTATCAACTGCTCGTCGCCAGTCAAAATCAGATCATCTACATACAGTACGATGATCAACAGCTTCCCCTCCACCACAATCTGGTACAGGTTTGGATCCGCCTCACTCTTGGAGAATCCAAGCTCGGTGAAGTAGTTGTCTATCCGAGTGTACCAAGCACGAGGTGCTTGCTTCAGCCCGTACAGTGCTCTCTTGAGTCGGCACACATGCGACTCACTGCTGAAGATCTCAAAACCTTCAGGCTGCTCTATGTACACCTCCTCCTCAATAACTCCATTGAGGAACGCAGTCTTCACATCCATCCGATGAATGTGCCACCCCATCTGCGCTGAGAGAGCAAGGATCGTCCGTATGGAAGAGTACCTTGCGACAGGTGCAAAAGTCTCCTCATAGTCAATCCCCTCGATCTGTGAGAAGCCACGGGCGACAAATCTCGCCTTGTACTTCTCCACACTCCCGTCAGCCGCCTGCTTCACTTTGTAGATCCATCGCGAACCTACCACTGATTTCCCAACCGGTTTTGGGACAATCTCCCATGCACTGTTCCTGATGATCGAATCATATTCTTCGATCATGGCATCAACCCATGCGGGTTCCTCCACAGCTTCCTCAAAAGAGGATGGCTCCGTCACAACACATTGACTCACAAGAGCCATGTATCCAGTGTACCGATCCGGTGACTGTCTCTGTCTGCGCTGTGCTGTAGGTGGTCCTATAACTTTCTCTGCATCCCGAGCCAGTTGCTCAGCTTCTGTAGT
The DNA here is from genome assembly GCA_034641835.2 of Pinus albicaulis. NCBI lineage: Eukaryota > Viridiplantae > Streptophyta > Pinopsida > Pinales > Pinaceae > Pinus > Pinus albicaulis. The sequence goes on along the minus strand of CM076578.1, from coordinate 934,725,355 downwards.
GCGCAAGCGCCCTCTGATGGTTGGCGCTGTATGGGTGGTTTCTTCCACCTCCTGAACCTCCTCTCGTGGCTGATCCACATCCGGAAGCTCCACCTTAGGAACTAACAACTCCTCATCTACATGCAAGTGTAGCTCCCTCTCAAGCGAACACTGCATGGCTTTCTCCTCCTGAAATTTTATATCCCGTCGCACAACAGTCTTGCGACTGTCTGACAAATACACCTGGTAGTTGTGAGGTGTATCAGTGTACCCCACAAATATTCCAACCTCAGCAGTTGGATCCATCTTCCTTCTCGCATCCTTCGTCACATGCATGTAGACAGGAGAACCAAAAATCCGCAAATGGGAAATATCAGGCCTCTTGCCAGAATAAGCCTCCTCTGGTGTACTCATGCCAAGAACCTTGTGAGGACAACGGTTCTGCACATACACTGCTGTATTGCATGCCTCAGCCCACAAGTGAAGGGGTAGGCCCCGATCATGCAACATCGCCCGTGCAGCACCCACGATCGTTCTGTTCTTCCGCTCAGCCACCCCGTTCTGCTGTGGGTTATGGGGTGCGATGAGCTCTCTCCGAATCCCTTCTACACTGCAGAACTCCTTGAATTCAGCCGAGATGAATTCACCACCGTTATCACTCCTTAGAGCAATCAACTTCTTCCACGACTCCTTCTCGACCAGTGCTTTAAACTCACAGAACTTCGTGAATGTATCGCTCTTCTTCTGCATGAATAAGATCCAGCACTTTCGAGATAAATCATCAACAAAGATCACATAATACTTGTGCTTTGCTGTCAAAGCAACTGAGAAAGAACCACACACGTCTATGTGAACTCTCTCAAGGATCTTCGTGGCGCGACTATCCTTCTCGTGAAAGGTGGCTTTCACATACTTCCCTAAAGTACACCCCTTGCACTGATTTGACTGCGCAAGAGTGCCCTTAGGAAGCCCAGTAGAAATCTGCTGCAGAATCATCAAAGCTCCATGGTGAAGGTGGCCCAATCTCCTATGCCACAGTTCTCCCTCATCATCCCGGCTCACCACTTCTCCCGCCTTGCATGCCATAGCTGCGCAGTCATCTACCTGCAACTGATAAAGGTTCTGAGTTCGAACCCCTATCTTCTGGGTCTCTCCAGTAGTCTTACTGCGCAGGAAGGATTTTCCTTCATTGAAGACCACATCATACCCCTTATCCTCCAACATCGCCACAGAGATCAAGTTCTTCTTCAATCCAGGTACATGCATGACATCCTTCAATACAAAGGGTTTACCAGACTCCCTCTGAAAGGATATGGTACCGATACCAGTCGCACTGTATCTACCATCATCACCCATCTCGATGTGCACACCCAAATCTTTGTCCTCTAGATCTGAGAACAAATCCCGATCTCCCATCATATGAAATGACGCACCGCTGTCCAAGAACCACACCGATCCCATCACACTTGAAACCAAGCATGCGATCAGTGAAAATTCAAGCTCGAACTGTGAAGCCAAAGCTTCTCCATCTGCAGATCTTCTCGCTTGCTTGTTCTTCTTCTTCTTTGGACAATTGGTAGCATAATGTCCGTGATCATGGCAGTGAAAACATTTCACTTTCGCCATATCCTGCTTCTTGCCCTTAGCTCCAGAATGAGAGGTTTTCTTACCCTTCCCTTTCTTAGCTTTGGACACCAAAGCGCAGTTTTCTTCATCAGATCCCTTTGATGAAGATCCATCTCGAGTAGTCCTCCTTATCTCCTCCTGCATGAGATCCGCCCAAAGGCGCTCCCATCCCGGCAGCTTCTCCCGACCATTGACACTATCTTGATATGAGTGCCAAGCCTTCGGAAGACCAGGGAGAGCCAGGTCGACCATGTCCTCGTCTTCGACAGTCACCCCCACACTTCCCAGCTCATCTCTGCACTGAGTGAACTTCGTGAGGTATTTGGCGATACTGTCGCCCTTCTCCATCTTGATGTTCCTAAGCTTATCTTTGAGCGCCAGCTTCCTTTGGTCGCTCTTAGTCTGGAATAGATCCGTCAAAGCTTTCCACATTAAATATGGAGTAGCCTTTCCATGCAGGCTGGATACAATATGATCCTTGACGCCCTCCAATAGGATCCTTCGACACTTTGCCATCTTCTTTTGCCATGCATCGACTTCAGCTACATCAGTGGGCTTTTGGACATCCGTATCTACGAACTCCTTCAGACCATTATCTTCTAATACTGCTTCCATGTGATCCTTCCATGCAACATAATTCGAACTGCCTTCAAGAGCACATTTGAGTCGCAAACCGTTGAAAGACATTTTCAACACTGGCACCAAGAAAACAAAACTGCTGCAAAATTTTGAATTCCACCTCAAAGCTCAGCCGCTCTAGATCTGTGAGAAAAAATTATTTTTAGCACAGAGATCGACTGGAAGGGGCATTTACCAGACCTTTCACTTTTCGAAGAAAGATGAATCCGGAGGCTACCTGGCCCGCATGCAGACTCTGTCGACCGAAATAATTTTGTAATCACTATGATGATCAATCTGAACTTCAATAGCTCCGATACCATGTAGAAATTTGCTGCATAATAATTAAATTATCCACCGAGAATATCCTGGTCACATACTATTTGAACTTCATACACAACACATCATCTCTTCCACTCAACCAACTCAGATCATCACACATGCGGAAATAAAATCAAGCGATAACACATCAAATCATCATACACATTAACACAGTATGTATGGGGAAAGCTTATAGATGAAAACCACACAACTATTGTGTATATTATAATGGAGAACTCATGTAACAACTCAGTACAATACTCCTCACAAGTACTCAGTACTATCTCATGAAGTTACGCACAAACTAGCTCAGTTTTGAACAGGTTACTGGTTCAAAACTCACCACTAATTTCCTTGCCTCTATTGCGTGTTTCAATGCTATGGGATGGCCTCTTTATATAGATAAACCACCAGCCTGAACTGCGCAATCCTCATGGGCTTACTCCACCTATCTGTGTGTTGCAAATAGCAACAGTATAGTCACAACTGATAGCTAGCTCCACCCTTTCATCTATCTCTTTCACTGGTCTCCACTGAACTGATCATGCACTGTAGTGAACTGATGTGTTCTTGAGTTGAATAATGAGTTACTAATTAATGAATTAAATAATATTTAATTCAATCCACTCATAACTAATTGATTAGCTAATTAAACTAATCTCAACTAGTTCAACTAAAATAAACAGAACACAACTCCACTATCTGTCTCATTAACTCCACCAAACTTCTGCCACTAAAGTTCTAACTGAATTCAACCATGCATGAGCTCAATACCCCATAAGAAAAGTGTATTTCCTTCTGGCAGTTGCATGTGCCACATCCGTAGCTCAAACTGAAGTGCTCCAAGAGAGTAAACTGTTGTTTAGAGTCCAAATATTATTAATGGTAAATAATATTTGACTTCCATATTTTTAGGAGAGGCAGTCTAAAAATAGCCTTCGGCCTCTTCGACCTAAAAAATAGAGTCTCATCTATTTTTACCAACATAACCAATGCTCCAAGAATCTCAAACTGGAATTCCCGAACCATGCTCCATATGTCTAAAAATAGACTTTGCGCCAGAATTCGCCTGCGGGCCCACTTAGTGAAGGCGACTTCATTTCACTAAGCTCCATCATCTTGCTGCATTCTCAACATATCCCCCTAAGTGTAATTGTGATAGTTGGTAACCTTAGTGACCATAATCTTAGGGCCTTTTCCTGAGGTGACGGTAGAGGGCAGGTCTGTACTGTACCTAGAACAGACGTTGAATAGACTCACTGGGACTTTTTGGAGGTTAATATTCACTCGAGATGGCATAAGTGGAGTTGCTTGCACCAGATTGTTTCATTAAGCAGGTTTTCAGGGTAACTGGTTCCATCTTCTATATTTCCACATTGATTTCTACGACATTGGATTTCATTAGCAACTAGTGATCTCACTGTGAAAAAAATGGTTGTGTGGTTTGGCTCCTAGATTTGCTAGCACATGTTCATTTGTTTGTTTTTACTTTTTAGAGGATTTAGGTTTGAATTCTTGACATTTTGTGATTTCTTAATTAAAATTAATCATGGTTGAAATACCAAGAGAGTAATGGAGAATGTAGGGTAAATCCCCTAAGTACACACCGAGTCAAATAGAAAAAATTAAAGTTGAAAGAGTGAAATCAATGGGATCCGGGCCTTCAGATCAACCTGAAATGTCTATTGTGGTACAATATGAATCTAAAGTGAATCAACCTCAGGGATTTGAAATAAACTTATATAAAATTGAACTATTAATCACCGAAACTGTCACAGTATAATATGTCACTCATGAAGCCTCATATACACAATAAACTGAGCTAGAAATTTATGAACCTGAGTCTCCTTCAAACATTATAGCCCCTACTTGTACTTCGTGTTCACTTAAATTAAAATGCATCATTACCGAGAATATTCCTCCTGGTCTTATTAGCATCGAAGATATTACTGATGACAATGAAGAAGAAACTCTCAGTAGTCCATTATTTTTTGGTGAAAAAACCTTTCGATTAGACCTTCCTATTTCTCCTTTTCAACTGAACGCTTTGTACCTTACACCTTTTGAATTTTCATATTCATCTGGTTACGCTCATCCACGTCACCATATTTCTTTTTACTATTTTCCCAGAAACAATATGTTAGAAATGGCTTCTAGAATTATGTTTATTGATACATCCATGTTTTCAAACTCTCTAGAAATATTGTTATATGGAGGTCCTTCAGGTCCTCTTGATATTAATTGCTTAGTGGGACTTTTTCAGGAGTGTCTCCTCCTCCTCAAATTTCTACTTTGTCATCTAGTTTAACAACTTCTATTTCCCAAGAACTTACCTCTGGACAATACATTCTTATGATTTCCAGTATTTTAGTTAATCCTCAAGTTAACCCAGTAGGTGGTTCTAATCTGCTGGGGGGAAAACAACCTCCACTTGGAGGGAAAACTTTTGTTGGTTGTTATCCTATGTTTGCAAGATAGCCTTTAGTCGAAAATTATCAAAGTTATGGTCTGATGTCTCAAGATGGTTTAGTTAAACCTTTTTTGTCACAATCCTTAGCAGGCACTCCTTATCTAGGGATGAATACTATCTGGAATCCTTCGTACGTTCAGTAATCTTTGCAAGTTTCTCCGCAGATGCCCATTTACCAACCTGCTTAGCCAATTGGAAATTTTTTTCTTACTTGAGTCCAAAAACATGTTCAGGGAAATTATCAAATTAACCCACAGGTATCTATTCATTAACCAAGTATCTATTGTGAAAACATATGTTCAATAGCCTAGTACACCTCAAACACCCATCCCTAGAGTGTCTCAAGTTTCTTCTCCAATTACCCCTCAAGTATTAGTGCAGCCTATTACATAGGCTATCCCTTAGACTTCAGTTTATCAAGTTGGACCTATAATCTAGTCTATGCCTCAAATTAATTTGGGGCAACCTAACATAGGGACTTTACAAATAGTTTTTAAAGGCCAATATTTTCAAGGCCCTTTATTTCAAGGCAAAACTTTTCAGGGTCATCCTTATTAGAGCGAGTTCTTTCAAGGAAAGCCTTTTTAAGGTCAAACCTTTTAGGGAAAATCTCAATTGGGACAAATAGGACCAAATCCTCCTTTCAAGAGTCAATCATACCCTGGTCATACGTTTTAGATACCGTCTCAACCTAAGTTTGGTATGGCTAACCCTAGTTACCTTGGAGGTATGAAAATCCCAACCGCTGAGGATATTCCAGGATATCCGAGATATCCTCCTCTAGGTAATGGACTTACCCCACAGGGTTATCAGTTTTCATAGAAATATCCCAACTGGCAGTTACCATTTTTGCAATCTTGGATTTACCAAATTTGTCTCAACTGAAAAATGATCCGATTTACTATTTTCCTTTTTGGCTGACAATTCCCACCAAGTTTCCTAGTGATATTCCAAAATTTGAAGGTAAATCAAGAGAGGACCCTTCAAACCATGTCATGATGTGTCGTCTTTAGTGCGCATCCAATTCATTAATTGATGATTCCATTCGATTACGACTTTTTCAACGAACCTTAACCAATTCATCTGCGAAATGGTACATTGAGTTACCACGGGCTTCTTTTCACAATTTCAATGCCTTAACAATTTCTTTCTTGACCAAATTTTAGTTACACATCTGTTATGACATTGGTACCGAAATTTTAACCTCATTAAAATAGAATTTGTCTACCCATATTTCTGATCATATCCACGAATGGAGATGTAGACGTCATTTGGATAAAGTTTTCATTCTAGATCAGATTTTAGTTGAATGGTTTACAAATTCTTTACTTCCAGTAATTATTGAAGATGTTGCCAAAGGAGGTGTTGTAACATAAGAACAAGTTATCACTCATGCCCAATATCTGGACCTATTTTACACGCAATCTGGCACTTTGTATGACAAAATTACGAATTTTCCTTACCCTGGTCAAATAACAACAACTCCTTCCAGCTCTCATGCCATAGACGATATATTCGGTTATGTTAGTACATATAAGAGTAAAAAGAATCATTCCAAATATAATACTCTGATTATAACTTTATCAGATTCAATTCCAAGATAAATGTTGTAGATTCATCTACTAGTAAAAATAAATTAACCAAAGGTAAAAAGAAGGGGAAGGGTAAAGCGAAACAGAAAAATCCCTCAAAAGAGAAAACTGATAAAAATGAACTATCTAACAAGAATAAGAAACCTCATTATCGTTGTTTAATCTGTGATGAAGATCATTACATAAAGGAGTGCCGTCATCATGCTGAGGTAACTAAATTCATCAAAGGTTCACCCAGCCCTGTTGTCTTGAAGGATCCATCTCCTTCTCAATAAAATAATATGGTTGCTCATAACGCTTCTTCTTCCATCTCATCAATAGATATCATGATGATGTCTTCTCAAGTTATGGTTGCTATGATATCTCGAGGTTACATATCTAAGGGTCTTGCAAATGGAAATGACTCTAGTTCACACAGTCAAGCTTCCACGTCAATTCTTCTTCCTTATGAGCCATTACATATTGAGAAACCTAGTTTTGACATGGTGAATTGACTGCCTCCTAAAGGTTTTCTTCGAAATTGAGCTTTCAATCCACATGCACGAGCTGCTTAGAATTACAACATTGTTGAAGATCTGGCTATGTCACCTTCAACACTGTTGGCTCTTGAAGTGCTGCAGAATTTTCCAGCAAAAAGGAAATTTATTTTTTCAGCTATAGGAGCTATTAACCCTCAAGATTCCAATATAATTTTCTTTGATCTAGAAAATTATGTACCTAGACTTCGGCATCAACTAGCTTTCCAAAAACCAGTTTTTGTTAAAACAAAATGAGTTTTTTCACACGATAATTAATGAAGGAGTGTCTACATGTATTATGTATATTTCTTGTTGGAAATCCCTTGGTTCTCCAATAAAAAATCAATCCCCCACAACTTTAAGAGCCTTCGATGGAAGAGGTTTCTGCCCATATGGGATTCTTAATGATCTACCTATTGAGATAGAAGGTAAAATAGTTGCAGTTGAATTTGAGGTTATTGATGCTCAACTTGACTATACCATTTTACTGGGACAAATTTGGTCTTATGATATGTCAGTTGTAGTTTCATCATATTTTTGAATGATAATGTTTCCCCATAAAGGGAGGATTTACAAAGTAGACCAACTATATTACTATACTGCGGACCCTACCTATACAAGTAGCATACCTTCTATTGGAAATTAAATTACTCCATATGAAGATGTTGGAGTAGGTTTTCTCAAGGATTAATTGTAGATGGGAACTTTTTCCATAGCTCCACCAAATTTTCCTCATAATGTTTCCCATGTCAACATTATTACATCAAGCACAATTTTGTCACTTGATCCTTGGATTGTTCCTTCAGAGTTTGAGTTGCCTATGTATGGTAGTGAGATGCCTTTAAGCCCATTTGAATTGGCTTACCAGGTAGTTCAATCAATTTCCAACCCTTCTGTTATCACCATTTTTTTTTTCAAAACATGGTATGTCAACTCTGTTTTGATCATGGTCTAAATAGTTTTTAAAGTCATTTTAGCATGGTTAAGGGTATTTCATAGTTTTATAGGTTTAGTGTTCACCATTAGAATTCAAATAAGGTCTTTATAGGTCCATTCCATAGTCAAAAAGTTCACATTTTTCATTCAAGGGTCATCTAAGTAAGTTTTGGGCTAATTTTCTGCAATTAGCCACAAATCCACAGTTTCGTAGCACCATTAGTTCAAAAAGTGAGTTTTTCACTATGAAAGCGTTGCTACTTTCGTAGTGCAAAGTGTGAAAATTACATTGTGAGCGCTATGAAAGTGCGGTTTATTAGCTTTCGTGTCAAATAAGCTGAGATCTGTCAGTTTCAGTTTGGGAATGACATGATAGGGGTATGGTGAGTCAGTTAGCTACCAGATTTGATGTACTTACCTATCCTATAGTCATCATAGTCATGATAGGATATTAATCAAACATCATTTGGTCATGAGGTGACATCTCTAATTCAAATTTTTTGCTTAATTGAGTCATCTATGTTTCATTTACCTTCACATATGTTGTCCAAGCTCTAAAGCAGCAAGGATAAGTTTGTGGTTGTTCTATTCAAAGAAAACTCTCACCAGTATCAAGCGAGGCTATTCATAAAATCAGGCAAGGATGTTCATCCAATCAAGAGAGGTTGTTTTAAAAATTTTAGAGGAGAAACATGACAGAGGAGAAGAACGTACACAGAGGGGGACATTTTCTAAGATACGAGCCTAAGAATGCAAATGATGTTATGGAGGATCAAATAGTAATGGAGGCTTTTAGAAAATTTGGCTGTCTCAAATTTTGTGAAAAGCTGCAGGGTTGCCACACTCAGGTGTCCAAATAATTTTCTTTACATTTCAGTGGAACCACTACCAAAGTTGGAATGATAAATATGCCAGTTACAATTGAGATCATAGCTGCTATGACAGAGGTACCAAAGGGACAACAATCTTGGTTTAAAGGTTTTAGGTTCGACATGGAGCCATGCAAGGAAATTATGAAACCTGAATATGTAGACATGGACCTGAACAATGAAATACCCAGAAGCTGTATCAAGGACAACTATGAAAATCTACTATTCAACATCCAAATATATTTCACATGTGAAGGCAGGTACCATAAAGTCTACACTTATCATTTCAAACTTCTGTTGCATTTCACAAGTATGATATCATGAGATTTACCATTTTACTTGCATAGAAGCCTTTCCAAAATGGCTGACAAAGTCGAAGCTAAATCTGATGGCTGTGAATCATCTCTGTTTCATCACGGTTTGATAAATTTACTGGTTTTAAATGAGCTTTAGAAAATAAATAGGGATTGTTCTTCCTTTTTATTTATGAGTGGATTTGAAATGGAAGCCCTAACCCCAGATAGAAACCCTAAGATCAAGGGGAATCCTTCACCACCAGTTGCAGAATCCAGTCAGCTAGTGGTTACTAAAGAAAAGAGGTTTGTAAAATTGAAACCAAGGAAATAGGTTGAAGATGGAACTGAGAAAGAATCATTGCTTGTTGCAGAAACCCCATCACCTGCAAAACAAAAAGTAGAAATGGTCAAAGAAACAAAACAAAAACAAGTGGCCAGTAAGCAGGAGATCCAAAGAAAGACAAGAAGTCAAGTATCAGCATCAAATGGAAAAAAAAATGTTTTAGTGACAGAGGATAGCCTAATGATTAAATTCAATGTGGATGATATACTCCATGCAATTTATATAGAATAATCACCCATTGTGCAGGCAGATTTCACTTAAGTGAATGTTAGGTCCCTATATTAGTAGTATAGTCCCTTATTGTTGTTAGTGTAACCCCCTTATTGTTATTATTGTACCCCTGTAACCCCCATATTGTTATTATTGTGCCCTTAAATTATTATTGTTAGGTCAGCTAGGATTACATTGTGGCCCCACTAGGATTACATTGTGACCCGATGGGCTCATATATATAGAAAGGAGGTTTTGTAGTCTGTATCATCCAAGAATTTTTCATTAATGTAATGTATTGGAGGTTGCCCCCTTGAAGTGGCTTATTTCTAAGGCGTTGATATTTCTTTTCTTCTATTTTTGGAGCTGGTTTCACAACATTTGGTATCAGAGGTTTGGATTCTAGGGTTTCGTTGCTCCAAACAAGTCATCGTGGCATTTTCGCTATAAATTTTTTTCTAAGAAGTTTCAGAAGCTGAAATTTTTAGGTTGCGAAGCTAAAATTCGGAGGAACATCATCACAAAATTTCAGAGCTTGGTTCACAACATTTTTGGAGATATGATATGTGGAAGTTAGGTATTTTTGCAGGCTCCTCAATTTAATCTAAACAGGTCATCGTGGAATTTGCGCTATAACGTTTTTTATACGAAGGTTCCGAATCTGAAATTTTTAGGGTGTGAAGCTAAAATCCTGAGGAAAATCGTCCCAAAATTTCAGAGCTTGTTTCGCAATATTTTCAGAGATATGATCTGTGGAAATTAGTGCTTTTTTAGGCTCCTAAATTTCATCTCAAAGCGGTGATCGTGGGAAAATCTTCATAACTTTCTCTCTGAGCATCGGATTGGAGTGCCGTAAAAAGTGGGCACAATTACATGGACTTTAGTGTCTTTACTATCAATTTCAAAGATAAAATATGAAACAGTGACGTGTGGCAAGTCGTACTAGTTCGCTCTACTGAACCAGTCCATAATTAGGTCATTGTGGGAGATTGGACATAACTTTGTCTTGGAGAATCCAAATCAGGTAAAACCTGTGGCATTCGAAAGATAATTCAGAGGGCTACGTTGGTACCAAAAATTAAATATTGAAGTGCTGCAATCACAAAGATAATCCAATTTCAATATCGAGCTCCTCAAAAGCAAGAAAAAGGTGTGTATATATATATTTTTTTTCCAATCATGTGGAAATCTGTTTAAATAACTAATTTGAATTGATTCCAAGTGTAAGACAGAGAAGAGAGCACTCAGTATTGGGTTCTAAAAAATGCCCCATAAAAATAATTCAACACCCATTAAGCCTTCGAAAGGCTCTACTATGACTCATGAAGATGAAGAATTGCAACATGATCTATCAAAATTACAAGAGCAAGTGCACCAAATTTTGCTCTTGCAAAGAGCAACAAAAAATGAAATGGAAGTTTTGAAGAAAGGCGTGGAAGCAAATATGGATGGTTTGAAGAATAATATGGATGGTTTGAAGAAAGGCGTGGAATCTAAGATAGATGGTATGGAAGTTGGCATGGAATCTAAGATGGATGACATGGAAGCTAAGATCGATGAAAAAATGAAGGAAAACATGGAAAACATGAAGAATGATCTAAAAGCAGACATGGAATGTTTGAAAAAGTTAATACAAGAAACGTTTCCTAATGGTGAAAAGATAGTAGAGGAAACTCATGATGAGAAAAAAATAAATGTTAATCGTGACTTCATAAACTCTAATGTTGGCGGGAAGAACCACCATATTCCAAAAATGGATATGAGGACGTTTGATGGAAGGGATCCTGTAACATGGATACTACAGATGGAGTAATATTTTGATCTCCATAATGTGCAAAACACAAAAAAGGTACGCATTGCAACTTTACATTTAGAACAAAATACATTTTTATGGTATCGATGGCTTTGCTCCCATAAAAAAATTATCACTTGGTCAATTTTTATGGAGGAAATGATAGCACATTATGAGGATACAAAGAGAAACACCTTCTTTAGCCAATTGATAAATCTCAAACAAAAGGTTTTAGTGGGGGAGCACATTGAGGACTTCCAAAAATTGAATATAAGGGTAACTGATATTCTAGAGGAACACAGGATTGATCTATTCATAGGTACTTTAAAGGATAACATCCAACATGAAGTTCGCGTTTTGGAACCTGATTCATTGGAGAAGGCATTCAGGTTGGCAAGAAAAATTGAATGTAAAATTATGGCGACAAGGAAGCCTACCACTCACTTCTATAAAGAAGGAAGTGTTGCTACGCCTAGATTTCCACAACCTACAAGGTTGACACCACAACAATTGAAAGAAAAAAGAGCAAAAGGGCTTTGCTATAGTTGTGATAGCAAATACACTAAAGGTCATAAGTGTGCTGAGAAGAAATTATTTTACATAGATTGTGAAGAGGAAGAAGAAAATGAACAAGAATCTTCAAAAGAAGAGGATATACACCAGGAACCAACCCTAGAAGAGGAAGAAATGAGTTTGACCATATCGTGTAATGCATTGGCAGGAATTACCACTCCTCAAACTCTCAAGATAGAAGGACATATCAAGAAGAAAAAGGTAATAGTGTTGATTGATTCGGGTAGTACCCATAATTTTATTCATTGTAAGGTAGCCAAGGAATTGAATTCTTTCCTATACCCAGCACCAGAATGTCAAGTGATGGTTGCAAATGGAGGAACTATAAATTTCTCTAGAAAATGCCATAATATCAAGCTAACCATGGGGGAATATGTATTGAATAGTCCAATGCTTTCCATTCCTACGGGAGGTGCTGATGTTGTACTAGGAGTACAATGGTTACAATCTTTGGGGACGGTAGCTTTTAATTTTCAAGAACTTTTCTTGAAATTTTTTTCAGAAGGAAAGGAAGTTGAATTACGGGGTATTGCGGGGAAGCCAGGAAGGATAATTAGCTCTAATGTCATGACAAAGCTTCTAAAGAAAGAACAGCGAGGCGTAATTGCACAATTATGCTCACTAGAAGTTCCAACATCAAAATCATCTATTTCTGCAGATCTCCAACAAGTCTTGGACAATCATTCCAAGGTGTTTGAAACTCCCAAAGGACTCCCACCTATTCGTGATCATGATCATGCTATTCATTTTATTCCATGAATTTTTCCTCCAAACATCAGGCCTTATAGATATCCTTATGTCCAAAAGAGCGAAGTTGAATGTATGATTGCAGAAATGTTAGAGGCGGGTATAATTCAACCTAGCCAAAGTTCTTTCTTTGCGCCTATAGTATTGGTAAACAAGAAGGATGGATCATGGCGCATGTGTCTGGATTATAGGGAGCTAAATAAGCTCACCATTAAAGATAAATTTCCCATTCCTGTGATTGATGAATTATTGGATGAATTACATGGAGAAATTTAGTTTACCAAGTTGGATATTCGTTCAGGATATCATCAAATTAGAATGAAGACTGAAGGTATTCCAAAAACAACATTTCGAACTCATGAGGGTCATTATGAATTTTTGGTCATGAATTTTGGCCTTACCAATACGCCTTCTACATTTCAAGGGTTGATGAATTCCATTTTCCAACCCTTCCTTAGAAAGGTTGTGCTAGTATTTTTTGATGATATACTAATCTACAGCAGGTCTTGGAAGGATCATGTTGAACATGTTGACAGGGTGCTCAAATTATTGTAGGAGAAAAAATTATATGAAAAAACATCCAAATGTTTCTTTGGAGTACAAGAGGTGGAATATCTGGGTCATATTATATCTCACGAGGGTGTTAAGGTAGACCCTAACAAAATTAAAGCCATTAAGGAATGGAAAGTCCCCACAACCATAAAGCAGTTGCGAGGATTTATCGGGTTAACAGGGTATTATCGCAAGTTTGTTAAGAATTATGGGAGAATAGCAGCACCTCTAACAACATTATTGAAGAAAGATGCATTTTCATGGAATCCTGAAGCAACTAAGGCCTTTGAACATCTTAAAGAGGAAATGTGCCTAGCACCAGTATTAGCTACGCCAAAATTCACAAAAAACCTTTATTGTGGAATGTGATGCCTCAGGAAATTGAATTGGTGTTGTTTTAATGCAGGAAGGAAGACCCATTGCTTTTGAAAGTTGTCCAATCAAAAGAAAGTATTCACTGAAACCTATTTATGAGAAGGAAATGTTAGAAATACTGCATGCACTAAATAAATGGTGAAATTACCTAATGGGAAGACACTTCAAGGTAAAAACTAATCATGATAGTCTTAAACACTTTTTGGAACAAATATTATCTTTAGAAGAGCAGCAAAAATGGGTCACAAAGATGTTGGGTTATGACTTTGAAATAATCTACAAAAAAGGGAAGCTTAATGTTGTTGTAGATGCACTGTCAAGAAAGAATGAAGAGGTGGAAGCATTGCTTTGTGCCATTTCTATTATCCAACCAGATTGGATAACCAAAGAGATGAATGGAAGAAGGATAAAGAAGTATGGACACTCATTCAAAAGTTCCAACAAGATCCTAGTACATCTGATACATTTAGTTGGAAAAATAATTCTTTATGGTACAAATATCACCTATATCTTTGTAAGAATTCCCAACTAAAACAAAATATTCTTTTAGAAGTGCACACTTCTCCTTTAGGAGGACACTCGGGATTTTTAAAAACATACCACAAGGTGAAGAAAGATTTTTTTTGGGATGGCCTTAAATCTGATATTCAAAAGTTTGTGGTGGAATGTTTGGTTTTCCAACAGAATAAAGTTGAGACAATTAAGACCCCGGGACTTCTACAACCTTTATCCATTCCAAGTCAAGATTGGGAGGAGCTTTCAATGGATTTTATCACAGGTTTACCTAAGTCCAAAGGAAACAGTGTCATCATGGTGGTAGTTGATAGACTTACCAAGTATGCACACTTTTGTGCATTATCTCATCCATTTAAAGCAAGTACAGTTGCTACTACATTTATGGGCACAATTCAAAAGCTACATGGAAACCCAAGGGTTATTGTGATCCCATTTTTACTGGAAATTTTTGGACGAAGTTATTTTCTAGTTTGGGTACTCAATTAGCTCATAGCTCATCTTATCATCCTCAATCTGATGGTCAAACTGAGATAGTAAATTAATGTTTGGAAGGATATCTTCGTTATTTTGTATCTGATAACAAAGCACAATGGGTCAAGTGGTTACCTCTCACTAAATGGTGGTATAACACTTCCTTCCATACTGTAGTAAAAATGACCCCATTTATGGCACTTTATGGATATCATCCACCATCCATCACATCATCTTTAAGAGAAAATTCGAAGGTTGAAGCAGTGGAAGATCACATCGAGCATCAACAAGAAGTTCTCTAACTCTTAAAGGACAACCTGAATTTGGCACAAAATCGAATGAAACAACAGGCAGATCAACATCGCAGCGAGAGAAGTTTTGATGTAGGAGACTGGGTATTTTTACGGCTACAACCATACAAACAAATGTCCCTTAAGCAAGCTAAGAAAGATAATAAATTATCGTCAAAGTACTATGGTCCTTATAAGGTGTTGCAAAAGATTGGTACTATGGAATACAAATTGGAGCTTCCTACTTCTTCACGAGTGCATCCAATTTTCCATGTTTCATGCTTAAAGAAGGTTATAGGTGACAAAATTCCAGTTCAAAAAATATTTCCAGAACTTGATGAGGAAGGAAAAATCATATTGGAACCTGAAGCAATCATGGAAACAAGAACTCGAAAGCTACGAAATCGATCAATTTCAGAGTATCTTATCAAGTGGAAGAACTTACCCACTGAAGATTCTACATGGGAGGATGAGAATTTTATACAGAAGCATCCAAGGCTACTCAAGCGTTGAGGACAACACTTGATGAAGGAGAGGGAGCACATGTTAGGTCCCTATATTACTAGTATAGTCCCTTATTGTTGTTAGTGTAACCCCCTTATTGTTATTATTGTACCCCTGTAACCCCATATTTTTATTATTTTCACTTAAATTATTATTATTAGGTTGGTAGGATTACATTGTGGCTCCACTAGGATTACATTGTGACCCCATGGACTCCTATATATAGAAAGGAGGTTTTGTAATTTGTATCATCCAAGAATTGTTCATTAATGTAATGTATTGGAGGTTTTCCCCTCGAAGTGGCTTATTTCTAAGGCGTTGATATCTCTTTTCTTCTATTATTGGAGCTGGTTTCACAATAGTGGATGAACCCAAACAGAGAAAAATGAAATCAGCAAAGAAATTGGAATTTGAAGGTGAGAATGTAGCTTTTGTTTTTCAAGCTAGGAAACCTTTAACCAGGCATGAAAAGAAACTCCAAGAAGGCAGTAAATATATCCAAGTAACTATTGAAGCAGCCAAAGTCCCTAAAGAGGTGGTTGATCTCTCATCACCTATAGTGGAGCATGCAGCCAGCAAGATAGAGAAGGGAAAGGAACACATGTCAGAGTGTCAAATGTTGGAAGAAAGGTTGAAGCTAGAAAATAAAGAAATGGAAATGATGAGAAATATGGCAAGAAAGCACAGCATTGAAAAGACAGAATTCAAGAGGATGAAAGTTGTTTGGGAAGGTCAAATAGTTGCTAGGTCAGAGATCCCAAGCAGTGCACAGCAATTCTTTACATGGACAGTTCCAGCCATTAAAGAAGCAAAATTTGTTAGAGTGATCAACAGCCATTTGAGAGCTAATAATAGAAATATAAGAGGCCAAGTGGAAGATTTAGAGCTATAATTAAAACAGTCTCAAGATGAACTAAAGAGCAGAGGTACAAAATGACAAATTCAAAGAAAACTCAAAATGGAAAATGAGGATTAAATTTTACGAAGGTTATGTTTTTAGTCCAAATAAATGATAGTTTTGATGAATCCAATGATTTTATGAAGCTTTGGGACCTTTTTGTTTTAAATTTTGTGAAAATCTGGTTAAAACTTCTTACACAGCAGTTTCGTAGCGCCTGTAGTGCAAAAAGGGTGAAATGCGCTACGAAACTGTTGTAGCATCTTTTTCACCCTTTTCTTATCAAATTTTGGAGGGAAGACCATGTAATTTGATTTGAAATTTCTAAGGGAGCTATGTCAAGTGAATATCAAAGTAATCCTGAAAGAAAGGAAGCCAAATTTTGAAGGAAAATGGGTGAAAATACTACGCTACGAAACTGTGCTGCTTTTGTAGCGCGAGTCTGTTTTCACTATTTTGAGAAGTTCGAAGTGGTTTTACACAGCTGGCATGAAGGAATGACTTGGGACATATTCTAATCATGTTCCTGACATCAATTAGCCTTGAATTTATGGGTTAGAAGTGGTCAGAATATCTCAAGAAACTAAAAGAATCCTAAGCCTAAAAGAAGGGGAGCAGTTTCCTAAATTGCAGGAGATCAACATCATCAACATTATGGTCATAAAAAGTTGGAATTCATCATTAGGATTCGACTTAATGGAAATATAGGTGGAAAATGATGTAATTAATTTTAGATAAAGTTGTTTTGAGTGGAATCAAAATATTTCTAATTCTATTTGTAATAGGACTCTATATTAGTTTTACAACTGTGTTTGTAATAAATACCATGTTTATGGTTAGAATAGGTGTCAAAGCATAGGAATTCGATGTATCTATTTGTGGATAAGCTTATCTTATGATGTAAATGATCTATAAAATATCAAGGATTCGAAATAGAAAGGGTTGGACATTTGTTAGCAAAAAGACTATGTTTTTTGTAAGTGACTGTTTTCAGCCTAATACAAAATTTCTACTTAGAAAACTCAAGATTCATAAGGAGTTCTTGTATGTTCTTGTTCTGATGGCATCTTTTCAATATTCTATTATAGTGGTGTTTTCTTATGTTACTCAGAATTCATCAATGATGCTCTGACTTCCTTCATAGACAAATTGACTGTGTGTTTCATTGTTCTACATGTGTATTCCTTGACTTGAACTCTGATATGCCTTGACTTCCATGCTAGGTAGATTATTTTGGTTTTTCTGAAGCCATTATGACTCCATAAGCCCAATGTGCACTTTCTAATGTGATTACAACGAGTTTATATCATTTATCTATTTTTATCCCATATAGAGTTAGGCATCTACATATTTATCAAAAATCATAAACCCTTGAGAGATCCCTCTCAGGTTGAGGGGGCTAAGCCTCAGCCAAAATATTGGTCTGAAACAGTTACATGAGATTAACTTGATTGGCGACTATCTCAATTCGATTTTTTGAAGTAACACCTTCATCGTAAAACTAGTCAAGTGAATGTGATTAGTGATGACTATTTGATTATCACGTATAACACTAATATCGTTTCTTGTAACTGGAGGAGGGTGTAAAAGTGATTGAGAAGTCCTAGAAAGCGGATTAAAGTGCAGATTATTGGAAGGCGACAATGATAAAATTTTGAGGAAGCGAGTATTATTGACCCTAATGTTTAGGATATCTACAAGAGGTTGTATTTACACTGTCATGAATGCCATATTTTTTAC
The DNA here is from genome assembly GCA_034641835.2 of Pinus albicaulis. Taxonomy (NCBI): domain Eukaryota; kingdom Viridiplantae; phylum Streptophyta; class Pinopsida; order Pinales; family Pinaceae; genus Pinus; species Pinus albicaulis. Next base: position 934,707,119 of record CM076578.1, on the reverse strand, counting down.
TTGAAGTTATTGTGATCCATTTTCATTTTGGACGAAGTTATTTTCTTGTTGGTACTCAATTAGCTCATAGCTCATCTTATCTATCCTCAATCTCATGAATTGGCCCAGAGATAAAAGTAAATTAATGTTTGGAAGGATATCTTGATTGTTTTGTATACGATAACAAACACAATGGGTCAAGTGGTTACCTCTAGCTGAATGGTGGTATAACACTTCCTTCCATACTGTAGCAAAAATGACCCCATTTATGGAACTTTATGGATATCATCCACCATCCATCACATCATCTTTAAGATAAAATTCGAAGGTTGAAGCAGTGGAAGATCACATCGAGCATCAACAAGAAGTTCTCCAACTCTTAAAGGATAACTTGAATTTCACACAAAACTGAATGAAACAACAGGCAGATCAACATCACAGCGAGAGAAGATTTGATGTAGGAGACTGTGTATTTTTACGGCTACAACCATACAAACAAATGTCCCTCAAGCAAGCTAATAAGGATAATAGATTATCGCCAAAGTACTATGGTCCTTACAAGGTGTTGCAAAAGATTGGTACTATGGCATACAAATTGGAGCTTCTTGCTTCTTCATGAGTGCATCCAGTTTTCCATGTTTCATGCTTAAAGAAGGTTATAGGTGACAAAATTCCAGTTCGAACAATATTTCCCGAACTTGATGAGGAAGGAAAAATCATACTAGAACTTTAAGTAGTCACGGAAACAAGAACTCTATAACTACAAGATCGATCAATTTCAAGGTATCTCATCAAGTGGAAGAACTTACCCACTTAAGATTCTACATGGGAGGATGATAATTTTATAAGGAAGCATCAAGAGCTACTCAAGCATTGAGGACAACACTTTTGAAGGAGAGGGGCATGTTAGGTCCCTATATTACTAGTATAGTCCCTTATTGTTGTTAGTGTAACCCCCTTATTGTTATTATAATGCCACAACCCCCATATTTTTATTATTTTCCCTTAAATTATTATTATTAGGTTGACGGATTACATTGTGGCCCCACTAGGATTACATTGTGACCCCATGGACTCCTATATATAGAAAGGAGGTTTTGTAATTTGTATCATCCAAGAATTGTTCATTAATGTAATGTATTGGAGGTTTTCCCCTCGAAGTGGATTATTTCTAAGGCGTTGATATCTCTTTTCTTCTATTATTGGAGCTGGTTTCACAATAGTGAATGAACCCAAACAGAGAAAAATGAAATCAGCAAAGAAATTGGAATTTGAAGGTGAGAATGCAGCTTTTGTTTTTCAAGCTAGGAAACCTTTCACCAGGCATGAAAATAAACTCCAAGAAGGAAATAAAGATATCCAAGTAAATATTGAAGCAGCCAAAGTCCCTGAAGAGGTGGTTGATCTCTCATCAGCTATAGTGGAGCATACAGCCAGCAATATAATGAAGGGAAAGGAACACATGTCAGAGTGTCAACTGCTGGAAGAAAGGTTGAAGCTAGAAAATAAAGAGATGGAAATGATGAGAAAGAGGGCCAGAAAGCACATCATTGAAACGACAAAATTCAAGAGGATGAAGGCTTTTTGGGAAGGTCAAACAGTTGCTAGGTCAGAGATCCCAAGCAGTGCACAACAATTCTTTACATGGACAGTTCCAACCATTAAAGAAGCAAAATTTGTTAGAGTGATCAACATCCATTTGAGAGCCAATAATAGAAAGCTAAGAGGCCAAGTGGAGGATTTGGAGCTACAATTAAAACAGTCTCAAGATGAACTAAAGAGCAGAGGTACAAAATGACAAATTCAAGCAAACTCAAAATGGAAAATGAGGATTAAATTTTGTGAAGGTTATGTTTTTAGTTCATATAGCTGATGGTTTTGATGAGGCCAGTGATTTTATAAATTTATAGCATCTTTTTGTTTCGAATTTTGAAGAAAAACTGGTTAAAACTGCTTACACAGCAGTTTCGTAGTGCCTGTAGTGCAAAAAGGGTGAAATGCACTACGAAACTGTTGTAGCAGCTTTTTCACCGTTTCCTTATCAAAGTTTGGAGGGAAGACCATGCATTTTGACTTGAAATTTATAAGGAAGCTATATCAAGTGAATATAAAAGAAACCCTGAAGGAAAGGAAGCTAAATTTTGAAGGAAAATGGGTAAAAAGACTACGGTACAAAAAATCTCTATGAAACTGTGCTTCTTTCGTAGTGCAGGTCCGTTTTCAATATTTTGAGAAGTTAAAAGTGGTTTTACACAGCTGGCATGAAGGGATGACTTGGGACATATGCTAATCATGTTCCTGAAATCAATTAGCCTCGAAGTTATGGGTTAGAAGTTTTTAGAATATCTCAAGAAACTAAAAGAATCCTAAGCCTAAAAACATGGGAGAAGTTTCCTAAATTGTAGGAGATCAACATCATCAACATTATGGTCACAATAGGTTGGAAATCATCATCAGGATTCGACTTAATGGAAATATAGGTGGAAAATGATGTAATTAAGTTTAGATAAAGCTGTTTTGAGTGGAATCAAAAGAGTTCCAATTCTATTTTTAATAGGACTCTATATTAGTTTTACAGTTGTGTTTGTAATAAATACCATGTTTTATGGTTAGAATAGGTGTAAAAGCATAGGAATTCGATGTATATAGTTGTGGATAAGCTTATCTTATGATGTAAATGATCTATAAAAGATCAAGGAGTCGAAATATAAAGGGTTGGACATTTGTTAGCAAAAATAATCTGTTTATTGTAAGTGACTGTTTTAAGCCTAATATAGAATTTCTACTTAGACAACTCAATATTCATAAAGAGGTTCTTGTTTCTTCTTGTTATGGTAGCATAGTTCAATATTCTATTGCGGTGGTGTTTTATGTTACTTAGAATTCATCGATGATGCTTTGACTTCCTTCATATACAAAGTTTATTTGTGTGTTTCTTTGTTCTACATGTTTATTACTTGACTTGAAATACGATATGCTTTGACTTCCATACTTGTTCAAGATTATTTTGGTTTTTTATGTAAGCTATTATGACTCCATAAGACCAATGTACACTTGCTAATGTGTAGTTCAACTGAGGTTATATCATTTATATTTTTTTTATCCCATATAGAGTTAGCCATCTACATATTTATCAAAAATCATAAACCCTTGAGAGAGCCCTCTCAAGTTGAGGAGGCTAAGCCTCAGCCAAAATATTGGTCTGAAATAGTTACATGAGATTAGCTTGATTGGCAGCCTATCAGGTCTGATTTTGTGATAACACCTTCATCAACTAAAACTAGTCAAGTGAATTTGATTAGTGATGACTATTTTGATTTATCACGTATAACACTAATATCGTTTCTTGCTGGAGGAGGAGGCTGATAAAGTGATTGAGGAGTTTCACAAAGCGGATTGCGGAGGTCACCATTATTGGAAGGCGACAATGAACAAAATTTTGAGAGCAGGGTATTATTGACCTACAATGTTTAAGGATGTCTACAAGAGGGTTGTTGTCTGTCATGAATGCCATATTTTCGAGGGTTATTGTGATCCCATTTTTACTGGAAATTTTTGGACGAAGTTATTTTCTTGTTTGGGTACTCAATTAGCTCATAGCTCATCTTATCATCCTCAATCTAATGGTCAAACTGAGATAGTAAATTAATGTTTGGAAGGATATCTTCGTTGTTTTGTATGCGATTAGCAAACACAATGGGTCAAGTGGTTACCTCTCGCTGAATGGTGGTATAACACTTCCTTCCATACTGCAGCAAAAATGACCCCATTTATGGCACTTTATGGATATCATCCACCATCCATCACATCATCTTTAAGAGAAAATTCGAAGGTTGAAGCAGTGGAAGATCACATCGAGCATCAACAAGAAGTTCTCCAACTCTTAAAGGATAACTTGAATTTCACACAAAACTGAATGAAACAACAGGCAGATCAACATCACAGCGAGAGAAGATTTGATGTAGGAGACTGTGTATTTTTACGGCTACAACCATACAAACAAATGTCCCTCAAGCAAGCTAATAAGGACAATAAATTATCGCCAAAGTACTATGGTCCTTACAAGGTGTTGCAAAAGATTGGTACTATGGCATACAAATTGGAGCTTCCTGCTTCTTCGCGAGTACATCCAGTTTTCCATGTTTCATGCTTAAAGAAGGTTATAGGTGAAAATCTTCCAGTTCAAACAATATTTCTAGAACTTGATGAGGAAGGAAAAATCATATTGGAACCAGAAGCGATCATGGAAACAAGAACTCGACAACTACGGAATCGATCAATTTCAGAGTATCTCATCAAGTGGAAGAACTTACCCACTGAAGATTCTACATGGGAGGATGAGAATTTTATACAGAAGCACACAGAGCTACTCAAGCGTTGAGGACAACACTTTTTTGAAGGAGAGGGGCATGTTAGGTCCCTATATTACTAGTATAGTCCCTTATTGTTGTTAGTGTAACCCCCTTATTGTTATTATTGTACCCCTGTAACCCCCATATTTTTATTATTTTTCCCTTAAATTATTATTATTAGGTTGGCTAGGATTACATTGTGGCTCCACTAGGATTACATTGTGACCCCATGGACTCCTATATATAGAAAGGAGGTTTTGTAATTTGTATCATCCAAGAATTGTTCATTAATGTAATGTATTGGAGGTTTTCCCCTCGAAGTGGCTTATTTCTAAGGCGTTGATATCTCTTTTCTTCTATTATTGGAGCTGGTTTCACAATAGTGAATGAACCCAAACAGAGAAAAATGAAATCAACAAAGAAATTGGAATTTGAAGGTGAGAATGCAACTTTTGTTTTTCAAGCTAGGAAACCTTTAACCAGGCATGAAAAGAAACTCGAAGAAGGAAATAAATATATCCAAGTAAATATTGAAGCAGCCAAAGTCCCTGAAGAGGTGGTTGATCTCTCATCAGCTATAGTGGAGCATACAGCTAGCAATATAATGAAGGGAAAGGAACACATGTTAGAGTGTCAACGACTGGAAGAAAGGTTGAAGCTAGAAAATAAAGAGAGGGAAATGATGAGAAAGTGGGCCAGAAAGCACATCATTTAAATGAAAAAATTCAAGAGGATGAAGGCTGTTTGGGAAGGTCAAACAGTTGCTAGGTCAGAGATCCTAAGTAGTGCACAATAATTCTTTACATGGACAGTTCCAGCCATTAAAGAAGAAAAAATTGTTAGAGTGATTAACACCCATTTGAGAGCCAATAATATAAAGCTAAGAGGCCAAGTGGAGGATTTGGATCTACAATTAAAACAATCTCAAGATGAACTAAAGAAAAGAGGTACAAAATGACAAACTCAAGCAAACTCAAAATGGAAAATGAGGATTAAATTTTGTGAAGGTTCTGTTTTTAGTTCATATAGCTGATGGTTTTGATGAGGCCAGTGATTTTATAAATTTATAGCATCTTTTTGTTTCAAATTTTGAAGAAAAACTGGTTAAAACTACTTACACAACAATTTCGTAGTGCCTGTAGTGCAAAAAGGGTGAAATGCACTACGAAACTGTTGTAGCAGCTTTTTCACCGTTTCCTTATCAAAGTTTGGAGGGAAGACCATGTATTTTGACTTGAAATTTATAAGGAAGCTATATCAAGTGAATATAAAAGCAACCCTGAAGGAAAGGAAGCTAAATTTTGAAGGAAAATGGGTAAAAAGACTACGGTACAAAAAATCTCTATGAAACTGTGCTTCTTTCGTAGTGCAGGTCCGTTTTCAATATTTTGAGAAGTTAAAAGTGGTTTTACACAGCTGGCATGAAGGGATGACTTGGGACATATGATAATCATGTTCCTGAAATCAATTAGCCTCGAAGTTATGGGTTAGAAGTTTTTAGAATATCTCAAGAAACTAAAAGAATCCTAAGCCTAAGAACATGGGAGAAGTTTCCTAAATTGTAGGAGATCAACATCATCAACATTATGGTCAGAATAGGTTGGAAATCATCATCAGGATTCGACTTAATGGAAATATAGGTGGAAAATGATGTAATTAAGTTTAGATAAAGCTGTTTTGAGTGGAATCAAAAGAGTTCCAATTCTATTTTTAATAGGACTCTATATTACTTTTACAGCTGTGTTTGTAATAAATACCATGTTTTATGGTTAGAATAGGTGTAAAAGCATAGGAATTCGATGTATATAGTTGTGGATAAGCTTATATTATGATGTAAATGATCTATAAAAGATCAAGGAGTCGAAATATAAAGGGTTGGACATTTGTTAGCAAAAATAATCTGTTTATTGTAAGTGACTGTTTTAAGCCTAATATAGAATTTCTACTTAGACAACTCAAGATTCATAAGGAGTTCTTGTATGTTCTTGTTATGATGGCATTTTTTCAATATTCTATTGCAGTGGTGTTTTCTTATGTTACTTAGAATTCATCAATGATGCTTTGACTTCCTTCATATACAAACTGACTGTGTGTTTCACTGTTCTACATGTTTATTACTTGACTTGAAATCTGATATGCTTTGACTTCCATGCTAGGTAGATTATTTTGGTTTTATGTAAGCTATTATGACTCCATAAGACCAATGTACACTTGCTAATGTGTTTTACAACCAGGTTATATCATTTATATTTTTTTTATCCCATATAGAGTTAGCCATCTACATATTTATCAAAAATCATAAACCCTTGAGAGAGCCCTCTCAAGTTGAGGAGGCTAAGCCTCAGCCAAAATATTGGTCTGAAATAGTTACATGAGATTAGCTTGATTGGCAGCCTATCAGGTATGATTTTGTGATAACACCTTCATCAACTAAAACTAGTCAAGTGAATTTGATTAGTGATGACTATTTTGATTTATCACGTATAACACTAATATCGTTTCTTGCTGGAGGAGGAGGCTGATAAAGTGATTGAGGAGTTTCACAAAGCGGATTTCGGAGGTCACCATTATTGGAAGGCGACAATGAACAAAGTTTTGAGAGCAGGGTATTATTGACCTACAATGTTTAAGGATGTCTACAAGAGGGTTGTTGCCTGTCATGAATGCCATATTTTCGAGGGTAAGAAGAAACTTGTACCCTTACCTTTGATGCCTATTTATGTAGAAGCACCATTCTAGCAGTGGGGACTAGATTTTATCGGGGAGATTCATCCATCATCTTCAAGTCAGCATCATTGGATTCTTACAGCGACTAATTACTTCACCAAATGGATTGAAGCAATCCTAACTAGGCAAGCAAATGATTTTGTGATTATTTCTTTCTTAAAAAATAATATTTGGTCTAGGTTTGTTTGCCCCATGAAGATTATAACATATAATGCACAGACATTCAAGTCTAAGAAGCTGATCAATTTCTATCATCAATATCATATTACTCTCAGGAATTCTACTGCATACTATCTGCAAGGAAATGGCCTTGCTGAATCTTCTAACAAGAGCAATGTAAGGATCATTAAAAATGTGTTGCAGGAGAATAAGAAGGCTTGGCATTTGAAGTTGAAGTATGCCTTATGGGCTAACAGGATATGCACAAATAGGTCAATCGGAACTTCACCATATGAATTGGTATATGGCATTGAGGATATTTTTCCTACATCACTAGGGGTAGCTGCTATGAAGATGATTTAATGGCTGGAAGAGAAACAAAATGCAATCCAGAGGAGAATTAATCAGCTGATAGCTCTGCAAGAGAAAATGAATGAAGTTTATGAAAAAAATCAACAATCTCAAAACAGAATCAAGAGGACATTTAATAAGAAGATCAAGGAAGAGGGTTTTCAAATTCAAGAGGTAGTGCTGAAATGGGAGGCCAGAATTGAAGAGAAAGGCAAACATGGTAAGTTTGAGAACTTATGGAAAGGTGCTTTAAAGATAGCTTCTTTTCATGGAAACAATACTTACATACTGCAAGAGATAGATGGAAAACCATATGCTGGAGGATCTGTCACTGGCAGGTTTTTGAAGCATTATTCTTCCTAAAAACTGATGGATTGTTCATGTCATTGTATTTATTCCATTTTATAAGTTTTTCTGCTAATAATGACAAGCAAAATCAGCAAGCTTGAGCCTGAGGTGAAGGCCATTAGAGCTTGAGGAGGAAGCTTGGCAATTTTAAAGTTTTTACTGTTTTGGTCAAGAAAATGGATAACAGCACTTGAACTACTGGTTCTTAGTGTACCACAGGGGCACACTATCCCAAGTGGAGCCACTATTATCACCAATTTTTTTTTCTTTTTCAAAACATGGTATGTCAATTTTGTTTTGATCATGGTCTAAATAGTTTTTAAAGTCATTTTAGCATGGTTAAGGGTATTTCATAGTTTTAGAGGTTTAGTGTTCACCATTATAATTAAAATAAGGTTTTTATAGGTCCATTCCATAGTCAAAAAGTTCACATTTTTCATTCAAGGGTCATCTAAGTAAGGTTTGGGCTAGTTTTATGAAATTAGCCACAAATCCACAGTTTCGTAGCGCCGTTAGTTCAAAAAGTGAGTTTTGCACTACGAAGGCACTGCTATTTTCATAGCGCAAAGTACAAAAATTACCTTGTGAGCGCTACGAAAGTGCAGTTTCTTAGCTTTCGTGTCAAATAAGCCGAGAACTGTCAATGTCAGTTAGGGAATGACATGATAGGGGTATGGTGAGTCAGTTAGTTACCAGATTCGATGTACTTACCTATCCTACAGTCATCATAGTCATGATAGGATATCAATCAAACATCATTTGATCATGAGGTGACATCTCTAATTCGAATTTTTTGCCTAATTGAGTCATCTCTGTTTCATTTACCTTCACATATGTTGTCCAAGCTCTGAAGAAGTAAGGATAAGTTTTTGGCTATTCTATTCAAAGACAACTCTCACCATTATCAAGCGAGGCTGTTCATCAAATCAAGCGAGGTTGTTCATCAAATCAAGAGAGGTTGTTTTACAACTTTTAGAGGAGAGACATGGAAGATGAGAAGAAGGTCCACAGAGGGGGACATTTTCTAAGATACGAGCCTGAGAATGAAAATGATGCTATGGAGGATCAAATGGAAATGGAGGCTTTTAGCAAAGCTCGCTGTCTCAAATTTTGTGAAAAGCTGCAGGTTTGCCACACTTAAGTGTCCAAAAAATTTTCTTTACATTTCAGTTGAACCACTGCCAGAGTTGGAATGATAAATATGCTAGTTACACCTGAGATCATAGCTTACGTGACAGAGATACCAAGGGGACATCAATCTTGGTTTAAAGGTTTTAGGTTTGACATGGAGCCATTCAAAGAATTTATGAAACCTGAATATGTAGACATGGACCTGAACAATGCAATACCTAGAAGTTGTATCAAGGACAACTATGCATAGCTTCTATTCAACATCCAAATATATTTCACATGTGAAGGCAGGTACCATAAATTATACACTTATAATTTCAAACTACTGTTGCATTTCACAGGTATGATATCATTAGATTTACCATTTTACTTGCATAGAAGCCTTGCCAAAATGGCTGACAAATTCCAAGCTAAATTTGATGGCTATGAAACATCTATGTTTCATCACAGTTTGATAAAGTTACTAGTTTTAAATGAGCTTCAGAAAATAAATAGGGATTGTTATTCCTTTTTATTTATGAGTGGATTTGAAATGGAAGCCCTAACCCCAGCTAGAAACCCTAAGATTAAGGGGAATCCTTCACCACCAGTAGCAGAATCTAGTTAGCCAGTGGTTACTAAAGCAAAGAGTTTTGTAAAGTTGAAACCAAGGAAACAGGGTGAAGATAGAACTGAGAAAGCATCAGTGCTTGTTGCAGAAACCCCATCACTTGCAAAACAAAAAGTAGAAATGGTCAAAGAAACAAAACAAAAACAAGTGGCCAGTAAGCAAGAGATCCAAACAAAGACAAGAAGTCAAGTATTAGCATCAAAGGGAAAAGCATCTTTTTCAGTGACAGAGGACATCCGAATGATGAAAGGAAACTTGGATGATATACTGCATGAAATTGATATAGAAGAATCAACCATTGTGCAGGCAGATTTCATTGAAGTGAATGAACCCAAACAGAGAAAAATGAAATCAACAAAGAAATTGGAATTTGAAGGTGAGAATGAAGCTTTTGTTTTACAAGCCAGGAAACCTTTAACTAGGCATCAAAAGAAAATACAAGAAGGTAGTAAAGATATCCAAGTAACTATTGAAGTGGCAAAAGTCCCTGAAGAGGTGGTTGATCTCTCATCACCTATAGTGGAGCATACAACCATAAATATAATGAAGGGAAAGGAACACATGTCAGAGTGTCAACTGCTGGAAGAAAGGTTGAAGCTAGAAAATCAAGAGATGGAAATGATGACAAAGAGGGCCAGAAAGCACAACATTGAAAACACAAAATTCAAGAGGATGAAGGTTGTTTGGGAAGGTCAAATAATTGCTAGGTGAGAGATCCCAAGCAGTGCACAACAGTTCTTTACATGGATGATTCCAGCCATTAAAGAAGAAAAAATTGTTAGAGTGATCAACACCAATTTGAGAGCCAGTAATAGAAAGCTAAGAGGCCAAGTGGAGGATTTAGAGCTACAATTAAAACAGTCTCAAGATGAACTAAAGAGCAGAGGTACAAAATGACAAATTCAAAGCAAACTCAAAATGGAAAATGAGGATTAAATTTTGTGAAGGTTATGTTTTTAGTTCATATAGCTGATGGTTTTGATGAGGCCAGTGATTTTCTAAAGTTATAGCATCTTTTGTTTTTTCAAAATTTGAAGAAAAACTGGTTAAAAATGCTTACACAACAGTTTCGTAGCGCCTGTAGTGCAAAAAGGGTGAAATGCACTATGAAACTGTTGTAGCATATTTTTCACCCTTTCCTTATCAAAGTTTGGAGGGAAGACCATGTATTTTGACTTGAAATTTATAAGGAACCTATGTAAAGTGAATATAAAAGAAACCCTGAAGGAAAGGAAGCTAAATTTTGAAGGAAAATGGGTAAAAATACTGCGCTACGAAAAGCGCTATGAAATTGTGCTGCTTTCGTAGCGCAGGTCTGTTTTCACTACTTTGAGAAGTTCAAAGTGGTTTTACATAGCTGGCATGAAGGGATGACTTGGTACATATGATAATCATGTTCCTAACATAAATTATCCTCGAAGTTATGGGTTAGAAGTGGTCAAAATATCTCAAGAAACTAAAAGAATCCTAAGCCTAAAAACAGGGGAGAAGTTTCCTAAATTGCAGGAGATCAACATCATCAGCATTATTGTCATAATAGGTTGGAACTCATCATCAGGATTCGAATTAATGGAAATATAGGTGGAAAATGATGTAATTAAGTTTAGATAACGCTGTTTTGAGTGGAATCAAAAGGGTTCTAATTCTATTTGTAATAGGACTCTATATTAGTTTTACAACTGTGTTTGTAATAAATACCATGTTTTATGGTTAGAATAGGTGTAAAAGCATATGAATTTGATGTATCTAGTTGTGGATAAGCTTATACTATGATGTAAATTATCTATAAAATATCAAGGAGTCAAAATAGAAAGGGTTGGACATTTGTTAGCAAAAATACTTTGTTTATTGTGAGTGATTGTTTTCAGCCTAATACATAATTTCTACTTAGACAACTCAAGATTCATAAGGTGTTCTTGTATGTTCTTGTTATGATGGAATCTTTTCAATATTATATTGCAGTGGTGTTTTCTTATGTTACTCAGAATTCATCAATGATGCTCTAACTTCCTTCATACACAAGCTGACTATGTGTTTCACTGTTCTACATGTTTATTCCTTGACTTGAACTTTGATATGCCTTGACTTGCATGCTAGGTAGATTATTTTGGTTTTTCTGAAGCTATTATGAATCCATAAGCCCAATGTACACTTTCTAATGTGATTTACAACCATTTTATATCATTTATTTGTTTTTATCCCATATAGAGTTATCCATCTACATATTTATCAAAAATCATAAACCCTTGAGAGAGCCCTCTCAGGTTGAGGAGGCTAAGCCTCAACCAAAATATTGGTCTGAAACAATTACATGAGATTAGCTTGATTGGCATCCTATCAGGTCTGATTTTGTGATAACACCTTCATCAACTAAAACTGGTCAAGTGAATGTGATTAGTGATGACTATTCTGATTTATCACATATAACACCAATATAGTTTCTTGATCCTTAAGATAAAATGTTTTCAACTGATGAGAGTTTTATGGAAGTCATGACTTTGGATGAATTTCCATCAAACGATCATCATGATTGTTTGTCCTTTCTACCTGAAATTGATAAAATCAACAATGATTTGTCATCCATATTTTTTACTGCGACTGTTGATAATCCTCAATATCCTATGTCAATCCTTCATTCAGATTCATAAACGAATTTAGGAAACACATCTTCAATGGTACCAATTGAAATTTTAGTTAAACCTAGAATTATTGTAAACATTCATATAGGTGCTTTGTGCTCCCTTGATGAAATCGACATGTATAAGGCCCTATTTCAGGAATTTTGCGACATTTTTGCCTAGTCCTATGAGGAAATGCTAGGATTCGATCCCAGTATTGTGATTCATGAAATTAAGACATACCTGGATGCTAATCCTGTCAGACAAATATTATGTCTAGTTCATCTGCAGAAAGTTGGTACTATCAAGGCTGAGATTGAAAAATTACTCAGAGTAGGCTTAATTTACCCTATTCCATTAACTGATTGGGTATCCAATATTATTCAAGTGAACAAGAAACAAGTGACTATTTGTGTATGTGTTGATTATAGGGACATCGATAAAGCTTGTCCAAAGGACAATTACCCTACCCCTTACATTGATGAAATTGTCGATGATTGTGCCGAAAAAAAAATCTTTCCATTTATGGATTGATTTTCCGGATATAATGAGATAAACATACTCCTTGCCGATCAGCCCAAAACTGCGTTCATCTATCCATGGGGACATTTTCGTACCACAAAATATTGTTTGGCTTGAATAACGTTACTACAACTTTTCAAAGGGCTATGTATTACACATTTCACAATATCAAGCATATTTTGAAACCCTATTTGGATGACTTACCAACTCATTCATTCAGATGGCAAGATCACCCTATGCATTTGAAAGTTACTTTCATTCGATCTAGGCATTACAATATTCATTTGAATCCACATAAGTGCTATTTTTGTGTACAATTAGGGTGATTATTGGGATTTTTCATTTCAAAGGAAGGCATTCGTGTCGATCCACTTAAGGTCAAGGTCATTATCAATATGCGTCCTTCTAATCTTCACAAACTCCAAAGTTTGCAAGGGAAAGAAATTTTTTTATGTAGATTTACTTCTAAATACATCGAGATAGATCAAAATTTTACTTGACTCTTGAAAATGGGAATTCCATTCATTTGGGACGTGCTTGCTGAATAATATTTTGATGCACTGAAAAATGCATTGACCCATGCACCGTTACCACATTCCCCTGATTATCATCAGTATTAATTTTTGTATTTAGCTACATATAATGCCACCATAGGCATGGTGTTAGTTTATGAATATGAATCTGACACTAAACATGTGATCTACTATTTGAGTAGGAATCTCATGACAACCGAAATCAAATATGCACATGTGGATAAATTCGACTTCATAGCAGTTCAAGTTTTCCAACGTTTCTGTCACTACATACTTCTACGCAAAACAACCATGATCTCTGATTGCAACCCTATTATCTACATTTTGACTAAACAATTTCTAGGGGGGAAATACTCTAAATGGATATTTGTCCTACAATAGTTTTATTTGGAGTTCAAAAGATCTAAATCTAAGAAGTCATTGGTATTTGTTGAAATATTATGTGACTTTCCCTATAATGAATCTGAAATTGTGGCAGAGGATCATCTTATTGATGAATCCTCATTTCTAATCAGTACTCAAGATCCTTGGTATGGATATATCATTATATATCTTCATTGTGGTGTTGATTCTATATTTTAACATTGTTTGACACATGAGCAAGCCAAGAAGTCCTCAAATGACTTCCATTCTGGAGCATGTGGTGGTCATATGTTAGGGTTTTCTGCTGCCCAAAAGATATTGCACACATGATATTTATGGTCGTCACTCTTTAAATATTGTATAACTGTGGTTATAAAGTGCCATAATTGTCAAAATTTCAATCGTAAAATGTGTGCTCTTCCAAATCCTCTTCACCCAATCATGTTTTTTGGTCCACTTGCTAAATGGGGCATTTATTTTGTTACATGTAACCCTCACTCGATCGGGGGGCATGGGTATATTATTCTTGCAGTAGATTATTTTACGAAATGGGCTGAGGCGATGCCTAAATTAAAGAACGACGGTAAAACCACAACTATTTTCATATTCAATCATGTGATTGCTAGGTTTGGTGTACCCAAAGCCATTGTTATGGACTATGGTAGCCACTTTTAAAATTTTTTGATGACCGAGCTTTCTGCTCAACTTGGCTTGCCTCATGACAACTCTCCTCCTTATTATCCACAAGAAAATGGCCAAGTTGAAGCTATAAACAAAGCTTTGAACAATATGATCAAACATATCATCTCCATTCATAAACATAACTAGCATACCGTGTTTTTTTAGACTTATGGGCATACCGTGCCTCTACGAAAACATTGACTGGTTTTACTCCTTTCTAAATAGTTTACAGTTTGGAGGCATTTTTTCCGATTGAGTGTGAAATTTCGTCATTAAAACAAGCGATTGAGTTGTTACTAGCTAACACTATAGAGGAAGAGAATTTTTATACTTAGTAAAACTATATGAAAATCACTGTAACGTTGCACTAGCTAGCGAGGCTCATAAGAAATGTGTTAAGGCTCAGTACGATCGAAACGTTAATCCTTGCATATTTTTGGAAGGTGGGCCTAGTCTTGGTCTATGATCAAGCACATGCCAAAATAGGCGCTGGTATATACAAAACTATGTGGCATGGTCCTTACACTGTCAAATGTGTACTAGCTAAATCGGCCTATGAATTAGTTAATTATGTTGGTGTCTCTTTAGGAGAGCCCATAAATGGTCTCTACCTGAAGAGATACTATGTGTGATTTATCTTGTGGATAATTTTTGTACATTACTTATAGTTTTATGAGTGTGTGTTGTAGATTTACATTTTTTGTGATTTCCTACTACTTTCCTACTTATCTTGAATTACTCTTGATTTCCATGTCGATTTTCCCTCAAACTTACATTGGCTTTACTGATGGCTCTAGTCACAGTACTCGAAATTTATCTTCCACAAATTGGGTCATCTATTCACTCACTGATGAGTTAGTTTCCATTCATGGGGAATGCCTCAGTTGAACAACGAACAACATAGCAGAATATAGTGCAATCATTGAATTATTATCTAATTGCATAGAATTTGGAATTTGATGTTTGATCATTAGGTTAGATTCACAATTCATTGTAGTACATTTAAATGGTATCTATATAGTTAGAAGTCCATCAATGCTAAGAATTTTTTTGTAGGTCCCTCTCTTAGAAAGGAAGTTTGATTATATTGAATATCAAAACATTTCAAGAAATTTAAACATATTGGCTCATGCATTGGCTAATCGTGTGTTAAATAGACATTTGAAACATTTGTAAATAAAAACAATATTCATCCATATTAAACAAGATAATATGAGAATAAAAGTAGTAGTTCTCATTAGGTAAAATAGTCTGTAGAGAGTGTGTTACAAAAAATTCATCCAAGGACATAAGGCTTTGTGGCCTTTATTATCTGAATATGTTGATACAAAAATCAAAATGTAGCCCTAAAATACTATCAACTACCATGATGATGATCATGGTAGGAAACTATAGTGTGATCCACTCGGTACAACAGTCACTTGATCAGTCCTGGAACCCCAACCACGTGCCTCTGGTACTAGAGAGCAAAGTCATCAGTCCTAGTCTCTGGGATGTATATAGTAAGCCTCTCCAAGCTGTGCTCCAACTCGGTCAAAGCCTCTACTGCATATGAATGTGCTACTGTAGCTGCTGCAGGCTGGTCTCCTCGCCTGTCAAATCACCATATGTTCGCTGGTAGAGTTGGGCCCACATTTGCATTAGAATTTTGATAAATAGCTTTGGATGTTAAAATAAAAATAAAAATTTAAAAACATTAAAACATCAAAATGAGAATTTTTTACCTAGACACCCCCACTGCATTCTAGCTCAGAGTGGTATATCTAGATTGCCCCTATAGTCCATCCTTGTATATGGTAAGTCTTCAATCATGAAAATCTGGCTTCTCAGCCACACAAAAACTGAGGAGTATATCTCAATATCGGGACACCATTTCCACCATGGCGAGCCATCAACGAAACCCACCGCAACATACTTGGATCTTTGGGTCCTGTATCATCAATAAGAATCTGTTGTGGGATGAGGAGTGTAATCCTATCTAGGGAAAATAAAAAAAGGATGGCTCTATAATCAAAGTTCTTCAGTTTTCCCTCATTTTCTCTAGTAAGTTGTCCTTTCATATTGAAAACAAATCCTTCGTAAAAGTTTAAAATGGTGCACTTTGAACACTCAACTCTAATCTGCATCTAGGCCTTTATGGCCATGTGAGGTGTTGAACTACCACATAGTTTGGTGACTATGAAAGTGAAAGTCGTCAAATAAAATCATTGTATAGTTTTGATATCTATCCAGCCATCCTTAAGCACTGAATTAGGGACACAATATCACCTCAGGTATGAAGCAGTAGTTTCCCCACCTGGTCTCTGGCCAAATAAAGTAATGTCACGTCCTCTATGGGATAGCCCAGTAAAAAATAACATGTCATCAACATCAATGGCAAGGCGATGATCCCCTATGATAAACATTGTTCCTGGCTATCCTAGGCCCTCACCAACCATGTCATGAGCTCTAACTGAGCGTTCATTCCTGGAATGAACAAAAATTTTTAGAGACCACTTTTCTTTAGAGCTTGCAGAGTTGTAGGGTTATCAATAGCTTCTGCATCATGAGTTTCATGTTCTCTCTCTCTCTCCACTCCAACATGGTTTCTCAAAAGTCCTTGAATTGAAAATTTAGGAATTTTATAACATTGATTGAGAAACATTTGTGACTTTTTGGGTGCGTTCTTATATATTTTTTAAATCCCTCGGCGTCTTGCGTGGTTATTCTATACAGACAGAGCACATTTTTTTGGTTTCTCAGTATAAAAAAATGTAAATCACGTGTTTTATTGTGTGAAAAATTACTATGGTGCACAATGGTGATGAGGGAAAACTTAGCACACCCGTGAGCATAATTTTGAAATTACAACACCCCCAAAAAACCAAACCAAAGCTTAAAAACAGATTTTACACAGATGAAAGCAATATATGGAATATATCTCTTACTTGGAGGAAATGGTTCGTTGATTGGTCCACTGGTTTTCCTGGAATAAACCTCTGAAATTTCTTGATAAAAACCCTCTCACTGCTCTAAAATTGGTTAAAAACTCAAATGGTAAAAAATGAATTACTTTTTCAGTTTTTATAAGTTTTTTGTTGAATAGAATATTATTTTTTATACCTTTAACATTTTAAAAGTCATTTTTTGATGTTTTTGACCATAATTTTGAGTAATTATGATTATTCATCGAGTTTTATGTTTAGAATATAGGTTACAATTTAAAAATGGATCATTTTGACTATGAGTAAAATTTTATCACTTTTCCAGGCTCTCGAAAAATAAGAAAAAGGGGAACCCTAGAGTTATCTTTTAAGCCCTTTGTAGACTCTATAAATATGAAAATATTGCAGAGTACTTGACTATATTCCAACTCGTAAAAATAAATGAAAAGTCATCATCTATTCAGTATAAGTTTACCCCTTTTACAGACTGAATTAGACTATTTACAAAAAATGTATACATTGACTTAGCATGGTCAATAGAGTTCTCTCCTCAATCATTTTATACTTTTTTGGGCTTGAGGGACTAAATTTATGAAAAATAACATTTGGAGTTACTTATGCTTTTATTTTGATTCCCTAAAAATGAAAAACATTGAATTTTATTTTCTCTGAACTCGTTAAAAATATACGCTAAAAGAACTGAATGAGTTTTTTTTCGTGCATTTTCAAACTATTTAAAAAATAAAATGACATCAAGTTAACCCTACGCTAGACTCGTAAAAATAAATAGTGCAGGAATCGTCAATCATTATGGGACTGAACGACTCCTTCCTAGGGTTCGTAAAAAATACTTCATTGGACTCTTTCGAAGGATGAGCTTAGAGGACAAGAAAATGTTATCCTCGTCAAGCTTGAAAAAAATAAAGAGGTATTTGCTAGTAATGGTGGGGGGAATTGGGAAAAGGTATTAATTTTTGCATTCATTTAAAGGCAGTTTTTCACTCTTGAACACGACACTTCGTCACACTTGTGTGTGGGTTGGGTAATCCATTTGTCTCACAGTTAATCGAACCTCATTGAAAGTATTTAGCTGGTTTTGGGTATTATCATTGATTCAAATGCTTCCAAGTCAATTGTCATGTCGCCATGTGTTCAAGAGAAGTTCAACATGAGTTCATGTTCCTTTGAAAATATTATCCCTCATTTGCATCGGCTATCCCTGAGTTAGTCCTTGTAAAATAGTTCTTCAACTTTCATCTCGTCGGCCCTCCTACGATGGATCATTTCCTATCGACTTTAGCTCACTATCTAGGAAGTTGGTATAGAAAGAATTTTCAGTACCTTGAGGCATGCATGCCTTAATGGCAGGTTTCTCACCTTTGATGACAGGTTCTCATCATTAACCTTTGATCGACCGATTCTATGAGTGGTTGACTAGAGATCACCTAATCACACTTTATAGATTTTATTGAAAGTACCTTAAGCGAAATTATTTTTATTGGTGGTTCATCTCGCACTTGTTAATGTTTCACATCATTGATTGGTAATCAAGTGGTATCTACCACGTTTTACTTCAACACATTTTTTCAGATGGTCTGATTTGTACAAAGGATTCAGAGCTGGAGATCAAGACCCTGGATCTAGTTTCATCCATCCAAGATACGAGGAGTTATGTATTCATGATTATGTAGATATATTCATAACAGATGGTTTTGCCCATACTATGTCTACTATTTATATGTTTCTAGGCTATTTATGTACTTGTTCATTGAATTAGCTTTCCTCTAATTATGGGAATGCCTACCTCAGTAATGATTATATATATTTGCATTGTAATCCTTGAATGTTCGTTGCAGGTTTCTAACCATTGTCTTTGATCCAATATGTTAGGGTCCTATAATAATAGGGATCATAATTTTGAATTGACTATGTTAAAAGTCTTGTAATATTGTACATACTTTTCTTTATGAAAATGTTTTCCCATATTAAAAAATGAAAAGAGTGTAAGTCCTAAAAGAAAAATCAAAGGACTAAAAGAAAAAGATCAAAAAAGAGGATAAATTATGAACCACACAAAAATACATAAAAATAGATCCTGAAAGTGTTGCACATTCAAATGCCACTACTCTTATTTTAGTTACTTATGTAAATAAAATTGTATGCAGCTTGTCCAAAATGCCACAATTCATGAGGATTAAATAGTGTAATATTGATTCATTCATGCTTTTAAATTTCATGTAATGATAGTTAGCGAATAAAGATTTGGCCAAACCATTTAATCTTGGTAGATCAGTAGTTGGGTAGAGAATAAAAATGAGCTCATCAGTTTAATCTAAGCTATTGGAAGTTATAAGGTTAGAAGTAGGTTAGTTTTCTTATCAAAAGAAAAATAAAAGGGTCAACA
The DNA here is from genome assembly GCA_034641835.2 of Pinus albicaulis. Lineage (NCBI taxonomy): Eukaryota > Viridiplantae > Streptophyta > Pinopsida > Pinales > Pinaceae > Pinus > Pinus albicaulis. The sequence goes on along the minus strand of CM076578.1, from coordinate 934,687,417 downwards.
AGCTCAAATGCACCCAATAAATGAAGTAAAAAATGTTAGGGTAAATAAATGGCAGGTAGAAGCACTTTTTCAAGTCATGGAAAGCATCAATTGGTTCATCTCATATCACTAATATCCCCATAAATCCCCTTCCCTTTGCTTAAAACCCTATTGCCACTCTTAGAAGGCATTTTTCCTTGTAAAATACCTCTTTCCCCTTTTTCTAACCCTTACCCCTTATTTTACACCTTTTCCCTTCCTAAAACCCCTTTCCTTAGTTAAAAAAGACATTTTCCTTTGAAAAGTAACTTCCCCTTTTACTAATTCCATTTTTCCAATTAAAACATGCAAAAACCCACTTTGCATAGTTTTAAATGGTTAAAATATTATATCGGGCCCCACTGCAAAAAATCCATCCCCGATATTATTTTAATTCATCCCTAATGTATTGTTAACATCCCACTTTATATAGTTTACTATTAGTGTCAGTCTAGTCATACTGCCATCAGTGATCAAAACTGCTCTTTTGCATTTTCATATTAGGTGTCTCATACAAAATAAATTTCACCATTCCGCTAGGTCATGGATTCATTTGATGGTAGTATTGTTTTATCAGTTTTCCCTCATGAGGTAACTGCTGATCTTCCTTTCTATGGTCTTTAGTCATTAGTCACTTTTATTCTTTAAATCATATCAGTAGGTCATAGGATGGGTCTCATTAGTTTCTAGGGTCTCACCATGGTCAAATTAATGAGTCAAGTATCAATAATATCAACAAGGTCATGAGGATGTCAATAAGCTCAAAGTCACAGCACCAGAAAGATCAAAGAGACATTTTATTCATCTTGATGTAATTTTCACCTCAAAACCATGTTTTGAGGTGAAAACATGATAGTTTACCTTTATTATCATTCATTATGTAATTTTATATCATCATATGTAATAAGTCACAATTCATAAGATGTTATCTCCACAAAATGATGTCCCTGCCATTAGAGAAGTTTTTCGTAGCATATTCAACACCAGATCATCTTCAAAGTAGATCCATCAAAAAGAGTCCAGAAAGAGCTTTCCAACGGTATGCTACACTCTCAAAACTGACTTCTGAATTGAATTTTATGCTTAAGTGAAGTAAAAGCCCTCTATTCCCTAAGTCCCCCCTATTTCCCCATTTTTCCCTTTAAAATTTGTGTTATTAAAGTTCAATATTCCTTTAAAAATCGCTTCCCCCCCCCTTCCGATTATAAAATTGCATTATAAATTACTTCTTAAAAATATATATGCGATTTTATTATTAAAACCACTTCCCCTCCATGACCCATTGGACTTCATAATAAAAAAGTTCCATATTATAAAGCCCCCGCCCCTTTAACCACTTCCCCTTTTTTCCTTCCCCGCCAATCATATGATAAAAATTTATAATATAAAATTTCAAATCGCAATCGCAACTTTTATATGGTACGTTCCGATCGGTCCATCGCAAAACTTGGGATGCGATTGATTGCGTCAACCTCCAATCGCTCATCCCACCATTGATTACTCTCGCCGATCGGACGACCCACCGTAAATCACACCATCGCTCCGATCTCCTGATCGCATCACACATTCCCTCCCTTCTGATGTGATTACTCCTCTTCCCCCCATCTCCGATGTGACTGCGATTGACCGCACATCGCAAATCGCAAGTCGGCGGATACAATTATGTGATACACCCGCCCTCATTCCCGATTGCGATTTGCGATGGCGTTGTTATATTTGTCACTCTACCTACCCCCCTCTCTTGAGCCTAATTTGGGATTGCGATTATACCCCAGTCCCACCATTGAAATCCTCCGCCATTCATCATAAAACCCATTTCTCCTTTGTAAAGGTGAAAATTCCGCCGCTTTGTTTATTACAAAGGCTTTCTCCCCATCGCATCACAATATTGGTAATGTACTACCCCTCTCTACCCCTGATTCCGATTGTGATTTAATTGTGTTTTAAAATGATATCTCTCCGCTCTTTCTCTGACTCCAATTGCGATTTATATGTGGGTCCTGCCTCTCCCTTCCTTTTTCCCATTTAAAATTCATTTTTCCCTTCATAAAGCATATAATTTCATTTAGTTCTATTTCTACGGCATTTTATTAAAAGTCAGAGAATAAAGAAATAAAGGAAATCAAGGGAACATTCCAAGGGCTAAGAGCTTAAAATAAAATGAATATATCTACAAAAGAAAAAAATAGGAGATCTATTCACCAGATTACCTAATTTTCGTTTATGCAGCCTAAACAAGCAAATCTTCAAAGCAAACAATGTGATGCTGTCCCTTACTTTTAGGGGAAAATTGCTGTATTAATTTCTATGATTGTATTTTAGCTGTTAGAATAGCCCCCATTTCTGTGGATCTGTGTTCCCACATTTCAAATTATTTATTGTATTGTCAATCATTTGTAAAGGAGTTTTTTTTTTTTTTTTTCTTAGGAAAAAGTAGGGGAATAGTGTGGAAGAACATCTCTGCGCTACATTGTACAAATTGACAGGGATTAATAAGAGATGCAGCTTTGATTTGTGGGATCCATGCGGTATGAAATTTAGCATTTGTTCTCTTCTTTGTTTCATATGTGAATTGTTATGTGTTCCATTCACCCATAAACATTTCTTTTGAATGCTTTCAATATAGAAAGGTAGAATCCATTTTATATGCTCTGCCTTGGGAAATAATTCATGCTCTGTGTGTTTTCTTCTGTTTGAAAGGGATCCATTTATTGTGCCCTTTTCATCTCCTCACCAGTCTTTCCATCCCATCCTTATTAAATTTAAATCTTCTAAGTTTCTTGCCTATCTTGCCCCATGAAATACTCTGTGTCCTGATTTAATTCTCAGTTTCAACTATCCCTTCATATCCCACACATCCCTGAAATTCATTCATTCATTTATTTTATTAAACCTTTTCCATAATTTTATCTAGCCTAATATCAGTCCATTTATTGTGTTCCATTGAATATTATTTTACGGAGAGAGCCCTCTCCTGTCCTTGTAGGGCTAGCTACAAGGCTGAGCGTGGTTTAGTTTGTTACCCTATTTTTCCTTTGCAGCCTGGGGTCCAATTCAGGTGCTAACATTTACAACCCCCTTTAATCATTTTAGCATATAATTTATATATATATATCCCCCTTTTTTTAACATTAATATCCCGCATATATGATCCTCAGTCCCACTTTTTAATTAACCCCATATTATATATTATAACCCATCGCATATATAAAATCCCTCCCCACTTACATTTAAACCCCTCCACTATATTTAACCCGACCCACTTATATTAAAATCCCTCTGCATAATGTATTCCCCGGTCCCACCTATCAAAACACACCATCTCATCCATCTGCTCGATTCATCCGATTAGATCCAATGCCCAAATATGCTTCACACCCCCAAGAGTTCAAAGTTTAAAGGGGGGGGGGGTGTGTGTGTGTGAAATGGGTGGTTTTGCACCCTCGCCCATTTGCCATGTGGCAGTCCTACAGTCCATCACACTCCCCAACCCGAAACCATTTTAGTCTCTTTTCGGGTGCGATATACCACTAAACCATCACCACGCCTTTTAACGAAACCATTGTTGTTTGAATTCAAACTCGTGCCATGTGATTTATTGCCTCCAGTTAAAAATTATTAAAACCTGCCTTTTACCGTTAATTATCTATTCACGGTTGAAATTGCAAAAAATAGTCCAAGAAGCCTTTGCAGACCTATTTTGAAGCCTATTGCTACCAGAACCTGTGCCGACTTAGTTTAAAGCTTTGCAGACCAGAATTAAATCCTCTTCTATGGATAGAACCCCATCCAAAGTCCAAACTTCATTTCTAGGTAATCCTAAGACACCTAAGACCATTACTTAAGCTCAAGAAAATAATAATTGATAAATTAAAACAAGTTAAATGGCCTCCCAGAGCATAATATGTGTAAATCCTCTGCAACCACCTGTAGCAGATATTGAACACACTCCTATAGCAGACGAAGACTTCAAAATCAGTGATACGGTCACTGATTTTAACCTCTTATACCTCCACTGCTGGAGCCATGATAAATTCACACCACCTCTAGGATTCAAACCTACCCAGGTACATCTTCCCACATACCTTTCAATTCCTTGAAATCATTTGACTCTACCATATCACTTACTTTCCCAATGAAAGAGCCCTAGTAACCCCTAGCTAAGAGATTCTATTCACAATCACTGCAGAATCTATAAATTATATGTTATAGATCCAACCCAAGCCTGATGAAGCCCCATTATCAATTGAAATCCTCACTAAGCTATATTTGAAGCTGGACTTTCCCAATAGGTTCCAAATATTCCAAACCTTCCTACCTCCATCAGTAGAAACCCCAAAGAGTAATCCTCCATACTCAGCTTCCATTTTTTCAGAGAGAACCAGACATATTGTCACAATGTTGTCATGCATATTAGGGTACTTTACTGGTGAATATGTAGATGCTTCTATCCTAGGTTTTCTTTCCATTTTCTTCCCAGGATAGCCTCCAAATTCAACATTTAACTTTGCTTAATATCTATCAGATTCCATCCATGAGAAACTAGTCAAATTAGTAGAGGAAGGAGTGTTTAGATATTCATCAATTTTGTTTCATTTTTTTTTGTATTTCCAATAAGAAAGGTTTGTAGATAGCCTCCAAAAACTAGACACAAAGGGTAACCCCCAATATGTAGTCTTTTCGACATCCTTGACTAGAAAGGATTCCGTAGAATTCAACTACAAAGACTTCATTGATTCATTTGTTCATCGAATTGTCAACATGCTAAGCACCAGCATTCAACCTAGGGTCAGTGAAGAGATAAATAAGAAAGTACTGCAATTATCAGATCAAATTAGAACATGAGACTGGTATTTATACCAGAACCATACTAAAATTAGGGTGTATGGAAGCCAAATCACTCCATACAAGCTTCCCAAATACCTCCTAATGAGCTTATATGCATTAGAATACATCATGCAGATCCTAAACTCAGATGAATTAAATTTCCTGTTAGCAAAGAAGAAAACTCAGTTTAAGGTTAAGAACTAGCTTGGTCCTTTCATTTGCAATAATAGAAATGTTGGTCAACAAGAAGATAAGTGTTTGCAATATTTCAAGTTCAATAATAGTTTCAAATGGCAGTATGATCCTTTGGGAGTCATTAGTAAACTAAGAGTCAAATTCAAATTGAATCCTTCTGTTAATGAGTCAAAACCAGAGATTGAAAAGTATTCCAACCAATTAGAGTGGTTGGAAAATACTATGCAAACAGGTGGATAAACAGGTTGATACTAGTTCCATCCTGCATAGTCTAGCCCCACAAGAAAGGAACTCAAAGAGGCAAGGAGAAGAAGGTTCTTATTCTGCTGAGACCACTTCTGACACCAAATTCAAGTTAATGTACAAGAAAAAGGCCAAACTGAATCCAATGATTGAACAAGAAGAGATAATTGACACAGTTGAAATTATTGATACAGATATAATTGTCAGGGATAATGCACCTCCCACAGTTTCAGAGGAAACACTTCAGCCATCAATATCCAGTGCACAAATTATTTAGAAACAACACAGTGCAAAGGTTTCTTCATCAAGCAAACCAATGGATAAGGAGAAAGACATAATGGAGAAGTACAAAGAAATAAAACTGAAGAATGAGGCATTTAAAGTTGTGACTTATGCCCAACATTGGAAACAAAGTCCTAGTGACCAGAATAGGTTACTTTTAGCCTTTGATTACAAAACCAAGAAGATGAAAATGAAATTTTTGTAGCCAACAATGCAAGCTCCAAAATCATTAGCAGACTAAAAGAAAACAACATTTGAAGTTATGGCTAAAGATGTACATCTAATAGATCAAATTGAGTTTCATAAACAAGCAGGGGAAATAATCTACTCCACTATGACCAACAAAGCTATGCGTGTCCAAAAACTACAAAATTCTCTAGAAAATATCAGAGCACAGTTAAAACTAGAGAAGGCTTCTTCATAAGACAAGGATAATAGAATAAAATCAATTGAATAATTGGTCATGGAGGTTGGATATGATCCAAAGAACATCAAAGTAGCTGAAGAGCTTGTCAAGAAAAGGAATGCAACCATAGCTACTTTGAAGAAACAACTAAAATTACCTACCACAAAAAATCCTCAAACTAAAGAAGTTTTAGAGAATGAAATTCAGAAAGATGAAATGATGAACCTCATTATTCAGTTGATAGCTCGACTAAAAGAGATGGAGAATGAAATGGAAAAATTAGTACAGGAAAAGAAGGCTAGCATGGAAGCAATTACTGTTACTGCCATTCCCATAGCTTCAACATCAACTTCAATAGTTACAATATTCCCAACTACTACATCAGTTCGGGTGACAAAAAAAGTTTCAAAAACACCAGCTAGTACACCAGCAACAAATTCAACAGTGCCAACAACCCATCCCAATGATGAGGCAAGTAAATTGATTAAAGCCATGCATGATATGTCAATCCAAAAAATTGATATTAATAGAATTAAAGAACAAATAAAAAGTCTATAATATGAAAATAAGTTGGCTCAAATCATGTATAAATCAAAAACACGGAAATCAAACAGGTTGAAAAAAAGGATACAGAAATTAGGAAAAGAATTAGCACTGAAAGAGCCACTACCCCAAGAAAAGAAACAACTATGGGCCAATACCATTAATTATGTCAATGATATTTGGCCTTCTATCCAAGTTATATTTGAACAGAAAGATTTGATAAAAGATGCAAGTGAAGCTATTCAGAAAGTCAAAGAAGAACTTGGAAAGAAACCACAGGAGGCCACTGAGATAATTAAGTTTCTCAATTCTAAGAACGAGCATGAATTAGAAGAAATTGGGATAAGTGATAGAATAGAAACAATATTAGAGGTAAAAAAGGTAATTTCCAAGAGGAACTTGATGACACAACTTAAAGACAAACTTAAGTTCATGATCAAATTTGATGTTTTGAGGTAGAAAGGTCTACCAAATCCATTAGTAATCAATGACAGACTAATGGGGAATGAAGATTATGACAAAAATTTCAGAGAAGTGGCTAAAGAACATTCCAAAAATTCCTCTATGAAAGGAATTCCTACAAGAAAAGTACTCTATCAGAATTTTGAAAATATCTTTTACCTCCAGCATGAGGTAAATCATCTCCTTGTAAAAAATCCTACATTTACCAAGTACACTGAAGCATATGAGATTTACAGAAGGATGGTAAATATCAAACTTCTAGATGAATATGCTTGGGAAAAATTATATGATATAATTTTGAAAACTGTTTCTGCTGGTTTCTCGTCATGGGCAACAGTTTTTTTTTAACCTCTAAGGAGTGATCTCCCCAGTAAGGGCAGTCCAGCTCTTGATAGAATTCTCTGGACTCTTCCCTATGGATTGAACCTATTCATTCCTCAGGATGCGACTTGTAACCTTTTGTTTTATATGATCTAATAGAATTAGCCTAACTTAGAAAAAAAAAGTAAAGTAGGTAAAAGAGAGATAGGTTTAAAGATGAAGACCGTGAAATAAAAGCAATGTTAAATACAAGCAACGTGAAAGCCAACCAGCGTAAAGGACAACAAATATCAAAGAAACAAACAACAAATCCAATAAACATGGACAACTTGCATTTAGTTATATAAGTGTCTCTATCTTCTTGAACGAAGATATTTTATTTCCCTTGAATAAATCATAAATCAGTTTTAGGATATTTTGTATTACGTTTTGTATAAATACTTCAGTAATTCAAAGTATTGAAGGTATAATCCTGAAAATTTCTATAGTTGTATTTGTCTAAATACCTAAGGGTTGATTGTACCATTTTCAAGTCAACAGACAGGACAAGTAATAAAGGCATTGCATTACAGGATTCATGTGTTGAGCTACTTCAGTGAAGTATATTTCAATTTTTCATTGTAATTTTATTAAGTATTCCATAAACTTGCATGTTTTTCCAAATTTACATGTTATAACAGGAATATTATTGCAGAATTTATTTAAGTACACTATGTTCTAAACAGTTATTCATTTTAATGTTTTGTTCTGATATCTGGATCTGAGAATCCTTAATTTCTCTCCCATCTTGATTGACCTCGTTCACCTTCCTGCATCATCCGGTTTAAGGAATCCTTAACTTCTCCTTGATCCCGATTGAAAACCGCTTCACCATTCAACCTTTAAAGATTTGATTTTGCTCAGTTACCCTGCCTTGTGAACACTTCCTTTAGAACTTGATTCTGTCATATTTTCTTGATACATTGAATCCATAGCCCAATGAAAAATAGACATACATCTATCCATATAAATCAGTAATTCCACCAACAAATCAAAATCAAACCAAATCAATCTTATATAACTAGCCTAAAATCAATTACAACAACAAAATTAAATCATTAAGAGAGAGCCCTCTCTGAGCATTAGGAAGGCTAGATCCTAATCTCCAAAGTGGTTGATAGTTACCTCTAATATTTCTTTAACACATATAACAACCTTGGGAAATTTCGTAGTAATAACATACTAGCGACCATACTAGGGAAATCAATCCTCAGTTCAAATAAACCTTAAAGGAAATACTTTTCCTCATCTTTTCACCTTACGATTGTTTTATGGTTGTTAAATTTTTTTATTGAAAATTAAAGTTTTGGCTTCTAAAAGAACATACTGTACCAAGGCTCATCCTGATCCATAGCCTACCATAATAGTTGATGATCTTGATAGGATTTTAAGAAAAACCAAAAAAGTAGAAAGTCTAGGAAGTAGTAGTCAATTAATCAAAGAAAATTCACCGCCTAAAGAATTATCAAGCATACATGATATTAAATTTGATTTATCATTTGCACATTATTTATTTAGAAACAAATATGAAAACTTAATCTATGATATTGTAATAGAACCTGATTTTATTCAATTCATTAAAGAAAAGAAGAAAACTATACAATTTGACTTAGATCAATAGGTTCTAAAGAATTTTGATGAACTTGATGTTTTGACTACAACTTTGATTAAGGATATAGATGGAGCATATTTTCAACAGTCAGTTGAATTAGTTGCCCTAACTTCTACCACGCCTAAGCATTCTACCATTCCTTCTGAAACTATAAATCCAGCTATATTTAGTACCACCTCATCTATAATATCCACACAGTTCATTCCACATAACCATTCATCCCCAAGCTTCCTCTTCAAACTAAAGTTTTATTTCCATTTTCAAGTGTTCCAAGTACATCTGCAAGTGTTTCAAGCTCATATTATAGCACTTTAACCTCATCTCCAAGCACTTCAACCTCATCTCTTAGTACATCTTCTAGTATTCCAAGCTCATCTGCAAGCACTTCAAGTTCATCACCAAGCACCACTAATTTACCTCCTAGCCAAGCTAGAATCTTAGCCATGGTAGCCAAATATGCCCCTTTGGTCTTAGCAACTCAATTACATGCCATGCCACAGGATTACCAAAGTAAATATTTCAGTTTTATGGTATAGGTCAATATATTTCCCAACAATATCTAAATAAAATGACTGATTTCTTTGAATTACATGAAATTTATGAGGTTGATGTACAAATGAGATTGTTTGCCCAAACATTACCAGGAGATGTTAAGAAATGGTTTAAAGCTTTACTTGCCAATCATATAGCTGATTTAGCTTCTTTTCATCAATTATTTATCAATAGATGGGAAAGAAATAAAAACCCTTTACAAATATTATCTGAATATGAAAACATTAGAAGAGCTCCTATTGAATCATTTCAGGATTATTGTACTAGGTTTAATAGCATTTATAATGCAATTCTTGCAAACATCAAACCTCCACCAAACTTAGCTCTAATCAAGTTTCCAGATGGTTTTGATACTAATATGTCATATCAATTGAGAGAAAGAAACCCTGAAACATTAGAACATATGCAAATTAATGCAATTAGTGTAGAAGCTAACTTGTTAGCTAAAAGAGCTAGGGTGAGAAATGAAAGAAGAGTAACCATTAAGGATGAACCATCCACATCAGACATTAAGATATATAGTTTAGCTAAAAGTATGGAAATAATAATGGATATACTAGAAAACATGGAAGGAAAACCTCAGTGGGATAATCAACAAGAAGGTCCTAAAATAAGAAACCCAAATTTTAGGAAGAATCGCAATACTGGTAAATCAAGAGAAGTAGCTCCTGATCAATTGATTAGACCACCTTTCCAAGAAAACTATGTAGAAATTTTTGAACAAAATGATGAAGACCAGGACACTCAGATAAACTTAATGGGAATAAATGATGAAAATACCATTTTTCTTACCCAAGAAGAACAAGAATTATACATATTACAACAATTACAGTTAGAATATGGAGAATCGTTTGATTATAAACAAGGCTATGAGTTTGCAATATATGAAGTTCACAAACAATATAGCCTTATAATTAAGAAGAACACAGAAGCCCCTACTAAGAAAACAATCCAAACTCAGATGAAGAAAACAATAGAAGCTCCCATGTCCAAAGTGCTACAAATTCTCCCTAGAGAAACTCAGAAAACTTCCACTCCAAATATTGTAGACAATACCTCAACTGATACTCAAACATCAAGTGCTGCTAAAACTTCAAATATTGCTAAAACTACAATTGCCACTCAAATTGTTCTAGACAAGAAAATTGAAAACAAAACAGTGGAAACACAGACTAAATAACCAACTGTTGATAAAAAAGATAAGAACACTCAAACTAAAATTGGTAAAGAGGAAATCATTCAGTTCGGCAAAACTCAAATACCATTTAACATCCAAATGGAGATAGAAAAATTGAAAATACCAGTTCCTTTAATAGAGCTAGTTAGAAATGATTTATACAAATCACAGGCCATTGAAACACTGAACATAGGAGAAGGAGAAGATGTTGTTAACCTCAATGCTGACCAACTAGAGTTAATATTTGGTCCTGAGGTAAATGGTAAACATCAACAATGAGGTGTCCCTCCATTCTACATTAGCTTGAACATTCATGATAAAATTTTACACAATGTTATGTTAGATTATGAAGCATCTCATAACCTAATGCCAAAAGTTGTCATGGAGAAACTGAACTTAGACATTGCTAGACCATACAAAGACCTGTTCTCATTTGATTCTAGTGAAGTTAAATGCCTTGGTCTGATAAAAAACCTCTTTGTAACTCTAGTCCAATACCCAGCTAAGATTATTGTCATGGATATTGTAGTTGCCGATATCCCTCCAAAGTATGGAATGCTATTATCTTGCACATGGGGAGAAAAATTATAGGGATCACTATAGTTAGACATGTCATATGCAACAATTTATGTATTTGGTCAGCCCAAAAATATTTATAGAGAAACTTTGATGAAATGCATGGTCAGTAGTGTAGAAAAACAACATAATTATCCTATATATTCTTTGCATTATGATATGGATTCTTTCATCCTATGTAATTCAGACACTGGAAAAGATAAATACACAGCAGTAGAACAGAAACATAAAGAAATTGACAGTGACAATATAACTCATGAGTCTATGTGGAACTTAGATTTCGATGGTTCTGTGAATAGATTAGGAGCAGGAGCAGAAGTATGGATTTATAACTTAGAGAATGATCATTCAGAAGGTCGTGCTTTCAGGTTAAACTTTAAATGCACTAATAACATGGTAGAGTATGAAGCATTAATCTTAGGATTACAAATTGTAAGAAAACTTGGAGCCAAGATAATTTCTATCATGGGAGACTCATAACTTATCATAAAACAAATCAAAGGAGAGTATCTTATGAATAATGCTAGACTTAGCCAATACAGAGTAACTATATTAGACTTGATTAATTTTATTATTGAAACTAACTTTGATGTTATTCCAAGGAAGCAGAATATGCAAGCTCATAGTTTGGCTACTTTTGCTAGCACTTGCAGATTACCTTTTCAACCAAATCATCAGTACACTGTAGAGGTAAGACATAGGCCAAAAATACTAGATAATTTGAAATATTGGCAGATCTTTTCACAAGACTCTCAAATCTATAATTTTATGAATGCTAAGGGAGAATTCCAAAACTGTAGTATAGATACTGACTGTACAATAGATTATACAATAAATAGTGAGTTAGATGTAAATGATGTAGATAAAATTGAATCAACTAGATTTAATAGAGTAGAAATAGATAAATTAAAGACAGTAGAAATAGAAGAATTGACTAATGATGAATTAGAAATTTTGAACCTTAAAGATAAATTTTTGCCTAAAGAATTAACCCCATTAGAATATCTTTTTTACTCAAACTATGTAGCTAGAAAACCCAAAATGGAGCCTTTAAGATCAAACATAGAAGAATGTAACATAGGAATAGAAGAAAAACCTAAGCTCATCAAAATATCCAAAGCATTACCTCAAGCTGAAATACATTAGTTTTTTTAAAGAATTTCAAGATGTCTTTGCCTGGATTTATGAAGACCTCAAGTTTTATGACACCAGCATTATTCAACACAAAATACCCATAAAAAAAAATCAGAAGCCCTTTGAACAAAAGCTTAGGAGAATCAATACTGTTCTCATGCCATTGATTGAAAAATAAGTAAAAAGATGTATGAGGCAAAAATCATAGCACACATTAGATATTATGATTGGGTCTCTAACTTAGTTCCCACTAGGAAGAAAACAGGTTAAATTAGACTTTGTGTTTATTTCCAAAACTTAAACAAAGTGCCACTAAAATATAACTATCCTCTCCCTAAAATGGACCACATTTACAGAGGGTAGTAGGGTCATCCGAAAATTTATTACTTGATCGATTCTCTTGATACAACCAAATCCTAGTCCAACTTGAATAACAAGAAAAGACAACATTTACCACTCCCTGGGGTACTTTCATGTATATGAAAATTCCCTTTGGACTGATGAATGCTGGAGCTACATTCGAAAGAGATATGGACATAGCTTTTGCAAAGGAGATACATGAATTTTTAGTCATTTATCTAGGTGATATCAAAGTATTTTCCAAAATATATAATGAACATCTAGATCATTTGAGAAGAGTTTTTATTAAATGTAGAAAATTTGGTATTTCCTTGAATCCTAAAAAGACACTTTTTGGATTAGAAGAAGGAAAAATCCTGGGACACATAATTTCAAAAGAGAGAATTAGAATAGATCTAGCTAGAATAGAAGAAATTTTAACAATCAGTCATCCTAGAAACCTCAAATAATTACAAGCATTCTTAGGTAAAATGAATTTTCTTAGAATATTCATCTAATCTAGCGAAACTAATCAAATAATTGAATAACATGTTAAAAAAGGATTCAACACTTAAGTGGAAAGTAGAGGCTAAACAATACTTTGAATCAATTAAAGAAGCTCTCACTAAAACACCTATCCTCATAAGTCCTAATTTCAAAAAATATTTCATAATTTTTTCTTGTGCTTCAGAACACACCATTGCAGTAGTTTTGTTGCAAAAGAATGATGAGGGTTATGAACAACCCATTTCTTTTTTTAGCAAAACCTTAAGAGATGTAACACTAAAGTACACTATTATGGAAAAACAAGCACTTGCTTTAGTGAAAGCTGTAAAATATTTCAGAGTGTACATTTTATACTCCCACATAATTTGATATGTTCCAAATTCAGTGGTAAAGGACATTCTAACTCAAAATGGACCTAATGGGAAAAGAGGCAAATGGATTGCCACAATACTGGAATATGATATTGAAATAAAGCCTACAAAATTGATTAAAGGCCAAGGTTTAGCCAAACTCATGGCTGAATCAAATTGTCGAGCCTTAGATATAAATTTCATTGGTGCCCTAAATGATCAGGAAGAGATGGAGACTCCACAGATCAGTGAAGATTTTATAGATTCACCCTAGTATTAATACATTATATTTGTTTTACTCAACCTACAAGCTCCTCCTAGTTTATCTAGAACTAAAGGTAGATTCTTAAAAATGCAAGAAATGAAATATTGTACCATAGATAATGCTTTATTTTGGAAATATCATGGTGGCATTCTATTAAGTTTTTTATTAAACATGAAGCTAATAAAGTTATGCAAGAATTTCATGCAGGAGACTGTGGAGGACACCTTTACTGGAAAACAATTGCTGATAAAATTTTCAGGGTAGGTTTTTACTAGCCCACTATTTTTGAACATGTTAGAAAGTATGTGACCTCCTGTCACAAATGCCATATATTTTAAGGAAATAAGAAACTCTTGCCATTACCCCTCAAACCTATCTCTACAAAAATGCTACTTCAACAATGGGGTCTTGACTTCATTGGTGAAATTCACCCACCCTCCTCTGCCCAACATAAATGGATATTAATAGCCAATGATTATTTTACCAAGTGGATAGAAGCCATTCCTTCTAGACAAGCTACAAACTCTGTCATTATCTCATTCCTTGAAAATAACATCCTTTTTAGATTTGGATGCTCATAAAATCTCATTACTGATAATGCTGCTGCTTTCAAATCTAAGAAAATGGTTGAATTTTGTAACAAATACCACTCCCCCCTTGGCCATTCAATTTCCTATTACCCTCAAGGTAATGAAATTGTAGAATCCTCAAAACAAAATCCTGGTTAATATCATCAAAAAGCTGTTAGAAGATAACAAGAAGACCTAGAACAAAAGGTTGGTTAATGCCTTATGGGCAAATCAAATAACTACCAAAAATTCTATTGGTGCATCTAGCTATCAACTGGTATATGGGATGGATGTTGTTTATCCATCCTCATTGGCAATGCTAGTGATGAAAATAATTCAAGAGCTGCAAATAGAAAAAAATTACATCTAAAGGAAGATAAACCAAACAATTCTTTTGCAGCAAACCAGGGAAGAAGTCTATATCAAATCACAAGTGATCCAAGACAAAATCAAAAATATATTTGATAAGAAAACTAAAGTAGATGAATTTTACATAGGTGATAAAGTACTCAAATGGGATTCTAGAAGAGAAGACAAAGGGAAACATGGTAAATTTGATTTTCTATGGAAAGGCCCATACATCATTTATGGTTACAAAGGTAACAATGCATTTTTCTTGAAGGAGTTAGATGGAACAAATCTACTAGGTGGACCAGTCAATGGTAGAATGTTGAAGCATTATTTTTCACCAGATTAAGCATTAGTTCTTTTGTTTTACTTTGTTCATTGTAAATAACATTGCAAAGTTTATATGGGATTGGATGTTTATCTTGAAAAGTTGAAGCCTGAAGAGAAGGCCCTAAGCTTTAAAAGGTATAACATCATATGATTGAATAAAGGAAAGTTTAGAAAGTAGTTTCAAGGAAAGCAAAGTCAAAGTTCCAAGGTCACTAATCTTAAAGTTTTTGACATCTCACAAGGAGATGTCATCCCCAATTGGAGCCACTGTTAGGGTCCTATGATAATAGGGATCATAATTTTGAATTGACTATGTTAAAGGTCTTGTAATATTGTAGATACTTTTCTTTTTGCAAATGTTTTCCCATATTAAAAAATGAAAATAGGGTAAGTATTAAAAGAAAAATCAAAGGACTAAAAGAAAAATATCAAAAAAGAATATAAAGTATGAACCCCACAAAAAGAAATAAAAATAGATCCTGAAAGTGTTGCACATTCAAATGCCACTACTCTTATTTTAGTTACTTATAGAAATAAAATTGTGTGCAACTTGTCCAAAATGCCACAATTCATGAGGATCAAACAGTTTAATCTTGATTCATTCATGCTTTTAAATTTCATGTACTGATAGTTAGCGAATAAGGAACTGGACAAACCATTTAATCTTGACAGATCAATAGTTAGGTAGAGAATAAAAATGAGCTAATCAGTTTAATCTGAGCTATTGGAAGTTATAAGTCTAGAATTAGGTTATTTTTCTTATCAAAAGAAAAAGAAAAGGGCTAGAAAGCTCAAATGCACCCAATAAATGAAGTAAAAAATGTTGGGGTAAATAAAGGGTAGGTAGATGCACTTTTTCAAGTCATGGAAAGCATCAATTGGTTCATCTCATATCACTAATATCCCCCTAAATCCCCTTACCCTTGCTTAAAACCTTATTTACACTCTTAGAAGGCATTTTTCCTTGTGAAATACCTCTTTCCCCTTTTTCTAACCCTTCCCCATTATTTTACCCCTTTTCCCTTCCTAAAACCCCTTTCCTTAGTTAAAAAACACATTTTCCTTTGAAAAGTAACATCCCCTTTAACTAATTCCCTTTTTCCAATTAAAACATGCAAAAACCCACTTTGCATAGTTTTAAATCGCTAAAATATTATATCGGGCCCCACTGCAAAAATCCATCCCCGATATTATTTTAACTCATCCCAGTGTATCGTTAACATCCTTCTTTATATATTTTACAACCCCCTTTAATCATTTTAGCACATAATTTATATATATATCCCTTGCTTTTTTACATTAATATCCCGCATATATGATCCTGGGTCCCACTTTTAATTAACCCAATATTATATATTATAACCCATCACATATATAAAATCCCTCCCCGCTAACAATAACCCCTCCACTATATTTAACCCAACCCACTTATATTAAAATCCCCCCACATAATCTATTCCCCTATCCCACTTATCAAAACACCCCATCTCATCCATCTGCCCAATTCATCTGATTAGATCCAACAACCAATATAAGATTTTGCACCCTCAACAGTTCAAATTTTAAAGCCGCAAGGGTGGGGGAGGGGGGGGGGGGTTTGCAACCCTGCCCATTTGCCACATGACAATCCTACACTCCATCATAATCCCCAGCCCAAAACCACTTTACTACCTTTTCGCGTGTGATAAACCACTAAACCATCCCCATGCCTTTTAACGAAACCACTGCTCTTTGAATTCAACCCTGCACCATGTGATTTATTGACTCCGGTAAAAAATTATTAAAACTTATCGTTAGTTGTCTATTCTCAGTTGAAATTGTGAAAAATAGTCCACGAAGCCTTTGCCGACCTATTTTGAAGCCTATTGCTACCAGAACCTGTGTTAACTTAGTTTAAAGCTTTGCAGACCAGAATTAAAGCCTCTACTACAACCATAACCCCATCCAAAGACAAAAAGTTCATTTCCTGGTAATCCTAAGACACCTAATACCATTACTTAAGCTCATGAAAGTAATAATTGATAAATTAAAACAAGTTAAATGGCCTCCCAAAGCATAATAAGTTAGATGTTGAACACACTCCTCTAACAGACAAAGACTTCAAAATCAGTGATACAGTCATTGATTTTAACCTCTTGGAACTCCACGGCTGGAGCCGTAATAAATTCACATACCAGGTTGATGATATCCACCTCTAGGTTTCAAACCTACCCAGGTACATCTTCCCACAGACCTTTCAATTCCCTAAAATCATCAGACTCTGCCAGATCAATTACTTTCCCAATGAAAGATCCCTAGTAACCCCTAGCTAAGAGATTCTATTCACAATCACTGCAGAATCTATAACCAAGATGTTATAGATCCAACACAAGCCTGATGAGGCCCCATTATCAATTGGAATCCTCACTGAGCTATATCTGAAGCTGGACTTTCCCAAGAGTTTCCAAATATTCCAAACCTTCCTACCTCAATCAGTAGAAACTCCAAAGAGTAACCCTCCATACCCAGCTTCCATTTTTTCAGAGAGAACCAGACAGATTGTCACAATGCTATCATGCATCTTAGGGTACTTTACTGATGAATATGTAGATGCTTCTAGCCTAGTTTTTCTGTCCATGTTATACCAAAGACAGCGTCCAGCTTCAACATTTAACTTTGCTCAATATCTATCAGATGCCATCCATGAGTAACTAGTAAAATTACCAGAGGAAGGAGTGTTTAGATATTCGTTGGTTTTGTTTCATTTGTTCTTGTATTTCCAAAATGAAAGGTTTGAAATTAGCCTCCAAAAACTGGACACAAAGGGTAACCCCCAATCTGTATTCTTTTTGACATCCCTGATCAGAAAGAATTCCACAGAATTTAGCTACAAAGAATTCATTGATTCATTTGTTCATCCAGTTGTCAACATGCTAAGAATTAGCATTCAACATAGGGTCAGTGAAGAGATAAAGAAAGTATTTCAATTATCAGATCAAAGTAGAATAGGAGACTGGTATTTATACCAGAATGATACTAAAATTAGGGTGTATGGAAGCCAACTCACTCCATACAAGCTTCCAAAATACCTCCCAATGAGGTTATTTGCATTAGAATACATCAGGTAGATCCTAAACTCAGATGAAGTTAATTTCTTGTTAGCAAAAAAAAAACTTAGTTTAAGATTAAGAACCAGCTTGGTCCTTTCATTTGCAATAATATAAATGTTAGTCAACAGAAGATAAGTGTTTACAAGATTCCAAGTTCAATAATAGTTTCAAATGCCAGTATGATCCTTTGGGAGTCATCAGTAAACTAAGAGTCAAATTCAAATTGACTCCTTTTGTTCATGAGTCAAAACCAGAGACTGAAAAGTATTCCAACCAGTCAAAGTGGTTGGAAAATAATTTTCAAAGAGGTGGATAAATAGGTTGATACTAGTTCCATCCTGCATACTCCAACCCCACAAGACAGGAACTCAAAGAGGCCAAGAGAAGAAGGTTCTTATTCCGCTGAAACCACTTCTGACACCAAATTCAAGTTAATGTACAAGAAAAAGGCCAAACTGAATCCAGTGATTGAACAAGAAAAGATAATTGACAGAGTTGAAATTATTGATACAGATATAATTGTCAGGGATAATGCACCTCCCACAGTTTCAGAGGAAACACATCAGCCATCAACCTCCAGTGCACAAATTATTCAGAAACAACATAATGCAGAGGTTTCTTCATCAAGCAAACTAGTGGATAAGGAGAAATACATAATGGAGAATTACAAAGAAATCAAATTGAAGAATGAGGCATTGAAAGCTATGACTTATGCCCAATATTTGAAATGAACTCCTAGTGACCAGAACATGTGACTTTTAGTCTTTGATTACAAAACTATGAAGATGAAAATGACCTTTTTGTAGCCAACGGTGCAGGCTCAAAATAATCAGTAGACTACAAGAAAAAAACATTTGAAGTTATGGCTAAAGATGTACATCCAATAGATCAAATTGAGTTTCATAAAGAAGTAGGAGAAATGATCTATTCCACTATTACCAACAAAGCTATGAGTGTCCAAAAACTACAAAATTCTCTAGAAAATGTCAGAGCACAGTTAAAACTAGAGAAGGCTTCTTCACAAGCCAAGGATAATAGAATAAAATCACTTGAATAATTGGTCATGGAGGTTGGATATGATCCAAAGAACATAAAAGCAGCTGAAGAGATTATCAAGAAAAAGAATGCAAACATAGTTGCATTGAATAAATAGCTGAAATTATCTACCACAGAACATCCTCAAATTAAAAAAAATTTAGAGAATTAATGTCAGAAATATGAAATGATGAACCTCATCATTCAGTTGACAGCTCAAATGAAAGATATGTAGAATTAAATGGACAAATTAGTACATGAAAAGAAGGCCAAAATGGAAGCAATTACTGTTACTTCCATTCCCATAACTTCAACATCAACTTCAGTAGCTACAACAGTCCCAACTACTACAACAGTTCTAGTGACAATAGAATTTTCGGCAACACCAGCTACTACACCAACAATAGATTCAACAGTGCCAACAACCCATACCAATGATGAGGCAAGTAAATTGATTAAAGCCACACAAGGTATGTCAATCCAAACAACTGATATTAATAGACTTAAAGAACAAATAAAAACTCTAGAAGATGAAAATATGTTGGCTCAAATCATGTATACATAAGAAACATAGAAACCAAATAGGTTGAATGAAAGGATACATAAGTTAGAAAAATAACTAACATTGAAAGAGCCAGTAGCCTAGGCAAAGCAACAAGTATGGGAAAATATCATTAACTCTGTCAATGATGTTTGGCCTTCTATCCCAGTTATATTTGAACAGAAGTATTTGATAAAAGAAACAAGTGAATCTATTCAGAAATTAAAAGAATAACTTGGAAATAAACCAGAGGAGGCCAGTGAGATAATTATGTTTCTCAATTCTAAGAACAAGCATGAATTAGAATAAATTGGGATAAGTGACAAAACAGAAACAATCTTAGAGGTAAAAAGGTAATTTCCAAGAGGAACATGATGACACAACTTGAAGACAAGTGTCAAACTATGGAGCTTGCAGTGAACAGATTCATAATCAAATTTAAATTTTGAGGCATAAAGGTCTACCAAATCCATTAGTAATCAATGACAGGCTAATGAGGGATGAAGATTATGACAGAAAGGTCAGAGAAGTGGCTAAAGAACATTCCAACAATTCCTCTATGAAAGGAATTCCTACAGGTAAAGTACTCTATCAGACTTCTGAAAATCTCTTTTACCTCCAACATGAGGTAAATCATCTCTTTGTAAACATGCCTACATTTACCAAGTACACTGAAGCAGATGAGATTGACAGAAGGATGGTAAAAATCAAACTACCAGATGAAGAGGCTTGGGAAAAATTATATGATTTACTGTGACAGGTAAAAGTAAAGCAGGTAATAGAGAGACAGGTTTAAAGATGAAGATAGTGAAAGACAAGCAGCATGAAAGACAAGAAACGTGAAAGCCAACCAGTGTAAAGGATAAAAAATATCAAAGAAAGAAACAAAAAATCCAATAAACAGGGACAACTTGCATTTAGTTATATAGGTGTCTCTATCTTCTTGCACAAAGATATTTTATTTCCCTTGAAAAAATCCTAAATAAGTTTTAGGATATTTTGTGTTAAGTTTTGTATAAAATCTTCAGTAATTCAAAGTATTGAAGGTGGATTCCTGAACATTTATATAGTTGTAATTGATCTAAATACCTGAGGGTTTGTTGTACCATTTTCAAGTCAACAGACAAGACAAGTAATAAAGGCATTTCATTAAAGGATTCATGTGTTGAGCTACTTCAGTGAAGTATATTTCAATTGTTCATTGTTATTTTCTTAAGTATTCCATAAACTTGCATGTTTTTCAAAATTTAAATGTTATAATAGGAATATTATTGCAAAATTTGTTTAAGTTCACTTTGTTCTGAACTGTTATTCATTTTAATGTTTTGTTATGATATCTGGATCTGAGAATCCTTAGTTTCTCTCCCATCATGATTGACCTCATTCACCTTCCTTCATCATCTGGTTTAAGGAATCCTTAACTGCTCCTTGATCCTGATTGAAAACTACTTCACCATTCAGCCTTTAAAGATCTGATTTTTCTCAGCTACCCTTCCCTGTGAACACTTCCTTTAGAACTTGATTCTATCCTATTTTCTTGATACATTGACTCCATAGCCCAATGGAAAATAGACATACATATATCCATCTAAAACAGTAATTCCACCAACAAATCAAAATCAAACCAAATCAATCTTATATAACTAGCCTAAAATCAATTACAACAACAAAGTTGAATCATTAAGGAAGAGCCCTCTCTGAGCATTAAGAAGGCTAGATCCTAATCTCCAAAGTGGTTTATAGCTACCTCTAATATTTCTTTAACACACATAACAACCTTGGGAAATTTTGGAGTGATAACACAATCTTTGGCATAATAAAGTGCTTCAATATTCTTATGGATTTCCAGACTTCGCACTTTAGGGGAAATATGTTGCATGTCACTTTTTCACCATGACACTTGATGGTTAAAATGGATCTCTCGTCATCCAGACATATGTTTCAATGCAATCCCTTGCAAGTCAAACATTTATATTCCTTGACCAAAACATGAATTTTGGGTGAATGGTTTTTTAACCTTTTTAGCATGACTTTCTCACATTTCCTGGTCGGTTTATGTGCATGCACAATTTCTTCCATTGAAACTTGCACATAATTTCTCTCTATTCTCCATTACAGACTGCGCACACGAATCAATGAAATGTAAAAATTAAAAGTAAGTTCTAGAAGCTTATTTTTCATATCTGTTCGAGCCAAACCCCTCTGAACATGGAGCTAACTCCCTTGGATCAAGGAACCCTAATCCCACTATTAATGGATCTCATCCCTCTTTTTTGGATATGAAACCTCCTCCATTTGTCCTATAAATTGAGTAGAGGCTAGAGGGTTGGGGGGTTCACAAAAGGTAGTCTTATACTGGTAATTTTGGATTGTGAAGCCTATCATCCAAGGAGAAGGATTTGAGACATTTGGGAGGAACCTCCACGACATCAAGGCAAGGTTGTAAGAACATTATTTTATCTCTGAATTAATAATTTGAATAATTTTTCTCATTGTGTTATCTTATTGGAATTATGAATGGTCTATACTCTTTGTGTATTCATTAAAGGTAATTTCAATTTCTAATCTCCTTGATCATTAGATTAAGCTTGTTTTAGATCATTATATTGCATACGCCTTTGATCCCTTGTATGTTTGTGTTTGTAGGTTTCATCAAAGCATTGAGGAGCTATAATGGGATGGATCAAGGATCTTCATTTAGAATTTTGGAAAGAGGTAAGAGCACCACTCCATTTCTCTAGTTTTTATGATTTAAATGAAGTTATCTTAGGGAAATAACTATCCTCTTATTTTTTTGTTTCTAGTATTCCTTTAGGATTCTAGGGACATCACTTCTATCCACAGAATGGATTTGTCTTTATAGAATTACATTTCTCGCATTATATCATAATAAATGATACACTTAATTAAAAGGGTCATATCTATCACAACTCAAGTATTAGAAAATTCATGTAATCTCTAAGCCTCATGTTTACCCTACAATATGTTCATATAAATATTTACAAGTTGTGCTATCTTATATACATGATTAGTCTAATTTCCTTTCTTTTAATGGAAGCTATATTTGTGTGGTTTTCTGTGGTTTCTTTCTCATCATAGCCAACAATTCACACACCATCCATCATGCTCCAACAACTACCTTGGTTGATGCTTCGAAAAATACAAGGCTAAACAGGTTCTGCTTGAGCAACTGCTCCACTCAAGGAACGGACTTGCTACCTCGTAGCTCTTCTTATTTATGTGTTTTTTATTTTTTTTTATTTTTTTTCATTCATATGAAGTTTTACGTATCCAATTTTAAAGCTTCTAAGAATTTTTTGTGGATCAAATCATTCGCTTTTTTACTGGAAGGTCAAATTACTTTGGTATAATTTGTGTAACGTTTAACCTTCGAAGACAATAAAATATTATTATTAAATACTCAATGTATACATTATTAGGCTAAATAATCTTACATATTTGACAATATTGATAATATATAATATGAAATTCATATTTGAAAATGGTATTAGTTATAATATATAAAATAAAATAATAGTTTTATGGTATTAGTTATGATATATTGTTGAATGCATTTTTACTGATGTCAATTGAATATAATATTATTTTTTATACCTTTAACTTTTTAAAAGTCACTTTTTTATTTTTTTGAACATAATTTTGAGTAATTATGATGATTTATCGAGTGTTATGTTTAGAATATAGGTTACGATGTAAAAATGGATCATTTTGACTATGAGTAAACTTTTATCACTTTTTCGGGCTCTCAAAAAATAAGAAAAAGTGAAACCCTGGAGTTATATTTTAAGCCCTTTTTAGACTTTATAAACATGAAAATATTGCAGAGTACTTGACTATTTTTGAACTCGTAAAAATAAATGAATAGTCATATATTTAGTATAAGTTTACCCCTTTTACAGAATGAATTAGACTATTTACAAAAAAATGTATACGTTGACTAAGCATGGTCAATAGAGTTCTCTCGTGCATCATTTTATACTTTTTTGGGCTTGAGGGACTAAATTTACGAAAAATAACATTTGGATTTTACTTGTGTTTCTCTTTTGACTCCCTAAAAATGAAAAACACTAAATTTAATTTTCTTCGAACTTGTTAAAAATATACGCTGAAAGAACTGAATTAGTTTTCTTTTCATGTATTTTCAAACTATTTAAACAAGAAAACAACATTAATTTAACCCTACACTAGACTCGTAAAAATAAATAGTGTAGGATTCGTCAATCATGATGGGACCAAACCACTCCTTTCCTAGGGTTCGTAAAAAACACTTCGTTGGACTCATCTGAAGGATGAGCTTACAGGACAAGCAAATGCTATCCTCCTCAAGCTTGAAAAAAATAAAGAGGTATTTTCCAGTAATGGTGTGGGGAAATTGGGAAAATGTATTCATTTTTGCATTCATTTAAAGGCAGTGTTTTACTCTTGAAAATGACACTTCGTCACACTTGTGTGTGGGTTGGATAACAAATTTGTCTCATAGTTAATCGAACCTCATTGAAATTCTTTAGTTAGTTTTGGGTATTATCATTGATTCAAATGCTTCTAAGTCAATTTTCGTGTCACCATGTGTTCAAGAAAAATTCAACCTCAATTCATTTTCCTTTGTAAATATTAGCCCTCATTCATGTCGACCATCCCTGAGTCAATCCTTGCAACACAATTATTCAACTTAACATGAAGTTTCCTATCGTGGGCCCTCCTACGATGGATCATTTCCTATCGACTTTAGCTCACTATCTAGGAAGTTGGTCTAGAAATAATTTTCAGTACCTTGAGGCATGTGTGCCTTAATGGCAAGTTTCTCGCCTTCTATGATATGTTCTCATCATTTACCTTTCATCGAGCGATTCTATGAGTGGTCGACTAGAGATCACCTAATCACACTTCATATATTGTTTTGAGAGTACCTTGAGAGCGATTATTTTTATTGGTGGTTCATCTCACACTTGTTAATGGTTCAAATCATTGATTGGTAATCAAGTGGTATCAACCTTGTTTTACTTCAACACTTTTTTTCACATGGTCTGATTTGTACAACGGATCAAGAGATGGAGATCAAGACCCTGGATCTAGTTTCATCCATCCAAGATATGAGGAGTTACGTATTTATGATTATGTAGATATATTCATAACTGATGGTTGTGCCAATACTGTGTCTATTATTTATATGTTTCTAGGCTATTTATGTACTTGTTCATTGAGTTAGCTTTGCTTTAAGTATGGGAATGCCTACCTCAGTAATGATTATATATATTTTCATTGTAATCCATGAATGTTCATTGCAAGTTTCCAACCATTGTCTCTGATCCAATCTGTTAGGGTCCTATAATAATAGGGATCATAATTTTGAATTGACTATGTTAAAAGTATTGTAATATTGTACATACTTTTCTTTCTGCAAATGTTTTCCCATATTAAAAAATGAAAATAGTGTAATTCCTAAAAGAAAAATCAAAGGACTAAAAGTAAAAGATAAAAAACGAAGATAAAGTATGAACCCCACAAAAAGAAATAAAAATAGATCCTGAAAGTGTTGCACATTCAAATGCCACTACTCTTATTTTAGTTACTTATGTAAATAAAATTGTGTGTAGCTTGTCCAAAATGCCACAATTCATGAGGATCAAACAATTTAATCTTGATTCATTCGTGCTTTTAAATTTCATGTAATGATAGTTAGTGAATAATGATCTAGCCAAACCATTTAATCTTGGCAGATCGGTAGTTAGGTAGAGAATAAAAATGAGCTCATCAGTTTAATCTGAGCTATTGGAAGTTATAAGGTTAGAAGTAGGTTAGTTTTCTTATCAAAATAAAAATAAAATGGTCAGCAAGCTCAAATGCACCCAATAAATGAAGTAAAAAATATTAGGGCAAATAAAGGGTAGGCAGAAGCACTTTTTCAAGTCATGGAAAGCATCAATTGGTTCATCTCATATCACTAATATCCCCCCTAAATCCCCTTCCCCTTGCTTAAAAACCTATTGACACTCTTATAAGGCATTTTTCCTTGTAAAATACCTCTTTCCCCTTTTTCTAACCCTTCCCCTTTTTCACCCTTGCCCATTTGCTGAAGAAACATTTATCGGAGAATATTAACTAATTACTGAGAGAAATAATTAAACATAAACAACAACAAATCATAAAAAGAAACACAAATTTTTAACCAGGAAAAATCCCAAACTCTGGGGAAAACCCATCCTAATGAAATTTCATTAGCCTTGGCCAAAACCCTGGCCAATCCAGCTAAGTGAGCCTTCACCACTCACATCCAGGCCTACATTACAATGAAGTCCTTTGAGCCTTTTATAGGCTCCATTACATGAAATACCATGAGTTAAAAACCATGGGTGCACAATACCATGTGCCCCAAAACCATCACTATTTAACTCGATCAAAATTGACTATAATCACAAGTCAATTTACCTAACATTCCCCCCTTAAACTTGACTTTGGGTTTCCTGACTAAATCCAACCAAAAGTGCTAAATGAGACAACCCCTCTCACTCTAGCTCATCCCCCCTCAAATTTTTTAACCAGGGTAATTGTTAACTTGACATCCCCCCTATCACCTAAGTCTAACCCAGACTTTACCAGTGATTACCCAGGGGTACGCATGCCATACCAGGTCTTACAACAGTATGCCCATTTACATGTAAAAATTAACTCTATTATATATTTTTTGTTTTTTTTTTCATTGTTGCTATTCTTTGTATGACCATTCTCTACATTCATGATGTCATCTCCAAAGAGGACATCATACATGAATCTTCCCACCAACGATGCACCAAGCTGGATCAGATTGTGCATCGCACAACAATTCATAGCATGCCCCGCACGCAACCCGTTCCTTGAACAAAATGTTGTTCACTGTGGAATTTCTTGCCTACAACATGACGATAAAGGAGAGAGATCATCCCTCCAAATGGCCCCAATCTCCTCTTCTGTAGGTCGTTCAACCACAAAGCCTATATGAAAATAATGCATCCTTCACACAAATTTGGTGTCGATGATATAAACTTTGGTGCAACCAACTGCCATCATATACAGCACCAATCCTTTTAGTTTCAATTTTTGAGTCCTGCTTATTCAATTACCTCCTGGTTCCCTTGGCCTCTCATGAGATAGGAAACCATGGCACCTATCGGCCTCTGCGCTCCATGTCACGGCTGCCCATTTCATGGATGCTGCCACTCTATTGAATTTAACCACTGTTATCACTATAGTCCTCAATACTTCACTGGGCATCAACACAAGTGCTGTAATTTGTGGCATGGTCATTTTCCATTGTCTATCGTGCAAGAACGTATACTTCCTGAAACCATAGCAGGAAATCCAACGAAATTCCCATATCTCCCTAAGTTTCACTTGAGTGACTTGGATACAATGAATGGATTTATCTTCCCATTGTATCTGTTGCTCTTGCCATTGTATTCACCACCCTCAAGCAGCTTCCATGACCTTGCTAAGTCTCCATGGCCACCGATCTAACTTGTGTGAAATCTATACACATGTTCCACCTCCTTAAAACATCAAAATATTCCTTAACGTTGATATGTGATGTAGTATGTTCAAAGGTATATCGCTCTCTCATCCTCTAGGTGGAATGATCAACAAAACCACGCACTTATTTTGTCATGCGAATCACAATGCGTTGCTCTGATCTAGCCCGGGCTCTCCTTTCAAGCCCATATCCTTGGCCACGTCGAGAGTTGACCTGATCACCTGAAACAATGATGGCATCGATCTTGTTGCTTACTAGATTCCCCGTGACATTTGCAGACCACCAATTTCTCTATTTGCGCACTTAACCTCCATCTTTGACCTTCTCATACTAGCATATTATTACTACTAGTCACCAGATCTGGGCAATGCCACCACCATTTTTCTCTTTCTCCAATGAGAAACCTTCCATGGAATTCCCATGGAATCAGTCAATCGGATATTTCCTGTTTCCTAGCAACACCATGCTTTGTATGGATAGATCTGCAAAAGGCTGCATTTATTTCTCCATTCACAGGCCAATAAAACCCTTGGCTACAAAATCATCCCTCTGAAGCCAAATATGGCTCCGATACCAAATGAAGAAACATTTACCGAAGAATATTAACAAATTACTGAGAGGAATAATTAAACATAACCAGCAACAAATCATAAATAGAAACATAGATGTTTAACCGGGAAAAACCCCAAACTCTAGGGAAAACCCATCCTAATGAAATTTCATTAGCGTTGGAAAAAACCCCGTCCAATCCAACCAAGTGAGCCTTCACTGCTCACATTCAGGCCTACATTACAATGAATTCCTCCGAGCCTTTTATAGGCTCCATTACATGCAATACCATGAGCTGAAAACCATGGGTGCACAATACCATGTGCCCCAAAACCATCACTGTTCAACTCGGTAAAACTTGACTATAATCACAAGTCAATCTACCTAACATTTGCCATGTGATAGTCCTATAGTCCATCTCACTCCTCAGCCCGAAACCACTTTACTGCCTTTTCACGTGCGATAAACCACTAAACCATCCCTATGCCTTTTAACGAAACCATTACTGTTTGAATTCAACCTCGTGCCATGTGACTTGTTGCCTTTGGTCAAAAAGTATTAAAACCAGCCCTTTACTGTTAGTTATCTATTCTTGGTTGAAATTGCGAAAAATAGTCTAAGAAGCCTTTGTCGACCTATTTTGAAGCCTATTGCTACCAGCACCTGTGCCAACTCAGTTTAAATCTTTGCAGACCAGAATTAAAGCCTCTTTTGTGGCCAAAACCTCATCCAAAGGCCAAAAATTCATTTCCAGGTAATCGTAAGACACTCGAGACCATTAATTAAGCTCAAGAAAGTAATAATTGATAAATTAAAACAAGTGAAATTTCCTCCCATAGCATAATAAGTGTAAATCCTCTACAACCACCTGTAGTAGATGTTGAACACACTCCTCAAGCAGACAAAGACTTCAAAATCAGTGATACAGTAACTGATTTTAACCTCTTAGACCTCCACTACTAGAGCCATGATAAATTCACATACCAGGCTGATGATATCCACCTCTAGGATTCAAACCTACATAGATACATCTTCCCACAAACCTTTCAATTCCTTGAAATCATCATACTCTGCCAGACAAATTACTTGCATAATGAAAGAGCCCTAGTAACCCATAGCAAATATATTCTATTCACAATCACTGCAAAATCTATAAATTAGATGTTATAGATCCAACCCAAGCCTAATGAAACCCCAGTATCAATTGAAATTATCACTGAGCTATAGTTGAAGCTTGACTTTCCCAATAGGTTCCAAATATTCCAAACCTTCCTACCTCCATTAGTAGAAACCCCAAAGAGTAACCCTCCATACTCAACTTCCATTTTTTTAGAGAGAACCAAACAGATTGTCACAATGATGTCATGCATCTTAGGGTACTTTACTGATGAATATGTAGATGCTTCTATCCTATGTTTTCTATCCATTTTATACCTAGAACAACCTCTAGCTTCAATATTTAACTTTTCTCAATATCTATCAGATGCCATCCATGAGCAACTAGTCAAATTACCAAAGGAAGGAGTGTTTATATATTCATGAGTTTTGTTTCTTTTTTTCTTGTATTTCCAATCACAAAGGTTTGCATTTAGGCTCCAAAAACTTGACATAGAGGGAAACCTCCATTCTGTAGTCTTTTGGACATCCTTGATTAGAAAGGATTCCACAGAATTAAGCTACAAATACTTCATTGATTCATTTGTTCATCGAATTGTCAACATGCTAAGCACTAGCATTCAACCTAGGGTTAGTGAAGAGATAAAGAAAGTATTGCAATTATCAGATCAAAGTAGAACAAGAGACTGGTATTTATACCAAAACCATACTGAAATTAGGGTGTATGGAAGCCAACTCACTCCATAAAAGCTTCCCAAATACCTCCCAATGAGGTTATTTTCATTACAATACATTAGGAAGATCCTAAACTCAGATGAAGTTAATTTTCTATCAGCAAAGAAGAAAACTTAGTTTAAGATTAAGAACCAGCTTGGCCCTTTCATTTGCAATAATAGAAATTATGGTCAACAATCAGATAAGTCTTTACAAGATTTCAAGTTCAGTAATAGTTTCAAATGGAAATATGATCCTTTGGGAGTCATTAGTAAACTAAGAGTCAAATTCAAATTGACTCCTTTTGTTCATGCGTCAAAACTAGAGATTGAAAATTATTCCAACTAGTCAGAGTGGTTGGAAAATACTATGCAAAGAGGTGGATAAATAGGTTGATACTAGTTCGATCCTACATACTCCAGCCCCACAAGACAGGAACTCAAAGAGGCTAAGAGAAGAAGGTTATTATCATGCTGAAACCACTTTTGACACCAAATTCAAGTTAATGTACAAGAAAAAGGCCAAACTGAATCCAGTGATTGAACAAGAAGAGATAATTAACACAGTTGAAATGATTGATATAGATATAATTTTTAGGGATAATGCACCTCCCACAGTTTCAGAGGAAACAAATCAGCCATCAATCTCTAGTGCACAAATTATTCAGAAACAACACAATGCAGAGGTTTCTTCATCAAGAAAACCATTGAATAAGGAGAAATACATAATGGAGAATTACAAAGAAATCAAATTGAAGAATGAGGCATTGAAAGCTGTGACTTATTCCTAATATTGGAAACAAAATCCTAGTGACCAGAACAGGTTACTTTCAGCCTTTGATTACAAAACCACGAAGATGCAAATGACCTTTTTGTAGCTAATAGTGCAGGCTCCAAAATCATCAATAGACTAAAATAAAACAGCATTTGAAGTTATGGCTAAAGATGTACATCCAATAGATAAAATTGAGTTTCATAAACATCAGGAGAAATGATCTACTCCACTATGACCAAAAAAGCTATGCATGTCGAAAAACTACAAAATTCTCTAGAAAATATCAGAGCACAGTTAAAACTAGAGAAGGCTTCCTCACAAGCCAAGGATAATAGAATAAAATCACTTCAAGAATTGTTCATGGAGGTTGGATATGATCCAAAGAACATCAAAGCAGTTGAAGAGCTTATCAAGAAAAAGAATGCAAACATAGCTGCATTGAAGAAACAACTGAAATTACCTACCACAGAACGTCTTCAAGCTAAAAAAATTTTAGAGAATGAAAGACAGAAAGATGAAATGATGAACCTCATCATTCAATTGACAGCTCAACTGAAAGAGATGGAGAATGAAATGGAAAAATTAGTACAGGAAAATAAGGCCAGCATGGAAGCAGTTACTGTTACATCAATTTGCATAACTTCAATATCAACTTCAGTAGCTACAATAGTCCCAACTACTACAACAGCTCCAGTGACAACAGAAGTTTCAAAAACACTAGGTACTACACTAGCAACATATTCAATAGTGCCAACAACCCATCCCAATGATGAGGCAAGTAAATTGATTAAAGAAATCCAGGATATGTCAATCCAAACAACTGAGATTAATATACTTAAAGAACAAATAAAAAGTCTATAATATGAAAAGAAGTTGGATCAAATCATGTATAAATTAGAAACACAGAAATCAAACAGGTTGAATGAAAGGATACAGAAGTTAGAAAAATAATTAACACTGAAAGAGCCACTAGCCCAAGAAAAGCAACAACTATGGGCCAATATCATTAACTCAGTCAATGTTATTTGGCCTTATATCCAATCTATATTTGAACAGAAAGATTTGATAAAAGAAGAAATTGAATTTATTCAAAAAGTCAAAGAAGAACTTGGAAAGAAGCCAGAGGAGGCCACAAAGATAATTAAGTTTCTCAATTCTAAGAATAAGAATTAATTAGAAGAAATTGGGATAAGTGACAGAACATAAACAATCTTAGAGGTAAAAAAGGTAATTTCCAAGAGGAACCTGATGACACAACTTGAAGACAAGTGTCAAACTATGGAGCTTGCAGTGAACAGGTTCATGATCAAATTTGATGTTTTGAGGCAGAAAGGTCTACCAAATCCATTAGTAATCAATGACAGACTAATGAGGCATGAAGATTATGAAAAAAAGATTAGAGAAGTGGCTAAAGAACATTCCAACAATTCCTCTATGAAAGGAATTCCTACTTGCAAAGTACTCTATCAGACTTTTGAAAGCCTCTTTTACCCCAGCATGAGGTAAATCATCTCTTTGTAAACAAGCCTACATTTCCCAAGTACACTGAAGCAGATGATATTTACAGAAGGATGGTAAAGATCAAACTTACAAATGAAGAGGCTTGGGAAAAATTATATGATTTACTGTGACAGGTAAAAGTAAATCAGGTAAAGTAGAAATAGGTTTAAAGATGAAGACATTGAAAGACAAGCAACGTGAAAGCCAGCCAACGTAAAGGACAACAAATATCAAAGAAACAAACAATAAATCCAATAAATAGGGACAAATTTCATTTAGTTATATATGTGTCTCTATCTTCTTGCACGAAGATATTTTATTTCCCTTGAAAAAATCCTAAATTTGTTTTAGGATATTTTCTATTAAGTTTTGTATAAATACTTCAGTAATTCAAAGTATTGAAGGTGGATTCTTGAACATTTCTATAGTTGTAATTGATCTAAATACCCGAGGGTTTGTTGTTCCATTTTCAAGTCAACAGACCAGACAAGTAATAAAGGCATTTCATTACAGGATTCATGTGTTGAGCTACTTCAGTGAAGTATATTTCAATTGTTCATTGTTATTTTCTTAAGTATTCCATAAACTTGCATGTTTTTCAAAATTTAAATGTTATAATAGGAATATTATTGCAGAATTTGTTTAAGTACACTCTGTTCTAAACTGTTATTCATTTTAATGTTTTTTTATTATATATAGATCTGAGAATCCTTAATTTTTCTCCCATCCCGATTGACCTCGTTCATCATCCTTCATCATCCGGTTTAAGGAATCCTTAACTGCTCCTTGATCCTGATTGAAAACCACTTCACCATTCAACCTTTAAAGATTTGATTTTGCTCAACTACCGTGCCCTGTGAACACTTCCTTTAGAACTTGATTCTGTCCTATTTTCTTGATACATTGACTCCATAACCCAATGGAAAATAGACATACATCTATCCATCTAAAGCAGTAATTCCACCAAAAAATCTAAATCAAACTAAATCAATCTTATATAACTAGCCTAAAATCAATTACAACAACAAAGTTAAATCATTAAGGGAGAGCCCTATTTGAGCATTAGGAAGGCTAGATCCTAATATCCAAAGTGGTTGATAATTACCTCTAATATTTCTTTAACACACATAACAGCCCTGGGAAATTTTGGAGTGATAACACAATCTTTGGCATGATAAAGTGCTTCAATATTATTATGGATTTCCAGACATTGCACTTTAGGGGCAATATGTTACATGTCGCTTTTTCACCATGACACTTGATGGTTAAAATGGATCTCTCACCATCCATATGTATATTTAAATGCACTCCCTTGCAAGTCAAACATTTATATTCCATGAAAAAATCATGAATTTTGTGTAAAATGGATTTTTAACCTTTTTAGCATGACTTGTGCACATTTCCTGGCCGGTTTATCTGCATGCACAATTTATTCCATTGAAACCTACATAGAACGACTCTTTGTTCTCCATTACAGACTGTGCACATGACTTAGTGAAAAGTAAAAACTAAAAGTAAGTTCTAGAAGTCTTGTTGGGAGAATATATTCCAACTAGAAGCTTATTGGTCATATCTATTCGAGCCAAACCCCTCTGAAAATGGAGCTAACTCCCTTGGATCAAGGAACCCTAATCCCACTATTAATGGATCTCACCCCTATTTTTTGGATCTGAAACCTCCTCCATTTGTCCTATAAATTGAGTAAAGGCTAGAGGGTTAGGGGGGTTCACAAAAGGTATTCTTCTGCTGGTAATTTTGGATTGTGAAGCTTATCATCCAAGGAGAATGATTTGAGACATTTGGGAGGAACCTTCATGACATCAAGGTAAGGTTGTAAGGACATTATTTTATCTCTGCATTAATACATTTGAATAATTTTTCTCATTGTGTTATCTTATTGGAATTATGAATGGTTTATACTCTTTATGTATTCATTAAGGTAATTTTAATTTCTAATATCCTTGATCATTAGATTAAGCTTGTTTTAGATAATTATATTGCATATGCCTTTGATCCCTTGTATGTTTGTGTTTGTAGGTTTCATCAAAGCATTGAAGAGCTACAACAAGACTAATCGAGGATCTTCATCCAACATTTCACAAAGAGGAAAGAGCACCACTCCATTTCTCTAGTTTTTATGATTTAAACGAAGTTATCTTATGGAAATAACTATTCTCTTATTTTTTTATTTCTAGTATTCCTTTAGGATTCCAGGGACATCGCTTCTATCCGCAGAAGGGATTTATTTGTACAACAATATTTTGTTGCATTATATCATAATCAATGATACACTTAATTACAAGGGTCATAGCTATCACACCTTAAGTATCATAAAATTCATGTAATCTCTAAGCGTCATGTTTACCCTACAATATCTCCATATACATCTTTACAAGTTGTGCTATCTTACATGCATGATTAGTATACTTTCCTTTCTTGTAATGGAAGCTATATTTGTGTGGTTTTGTGTGTTTTTTTGCTCATCATAGCCAACAATGCACACACCATCCATCATGCTCCAACAACTACCATGGTCGATGCTCGAAAAAATACAAGGCTAAACAGGTTCTGCTTGAGCAACTGCTCCACTCAAGGAAGAGACTTGTTGTCCCATAGCTCTTATTATTTATGTGTTTTATTATTTTTTTATTTTTTTAAATTCATATGAAGTTTTACATATCGAATTTTAAATCTACTAAATTTTTTTTATGGATCAAATCATTTGCTTTTTTACTGGAAGGTCAAATTACTTTAAATAACTATTTATTAAATACTTAATGCATACATTATTAGGCTAAATAATCTTACATATTTGACAATATTAATCAATGATAATATATAATATGAAATTCATATTTGAAAATGGTATTAGTTATAATATATAAAATAAAATAATAGTTTTATGGTATTAGTTATGATATATTGTTGAATGTGTTGTTATTGATGCCAATTTATAGTGATTTTTTTTATGGACACTTGACTATAAAAGATAGGGGAAGTTCTAATAGAGGCAATTGATGATTAGTCAGTGTATTAGCAAGTTACACGCTCAGTTGGATTTCAAATTTTCTTTGTATCTGAATATCTAACATCTCACCAAGCTAAAACACATCCAAATATATTTTTCACTTCGCATATATACAAGCATTTAGTCATCCAGTTGTGCACAAAGTAAACACTTTTCAAGTGAGGTTGATTTTTGATTTTTTTCCTAGCCAATAGATGGACCCCAGGGAATGGATAGGTGGAAATATGACAATTTCCAATGATGTGACAAACAGGTGACAAAATTGATGACATGGTAGTAGTAGAGTATGATACGTGGAAATTAGAGATGGCATTTTTGGCTGACCAATTAGGTGATTTGAAGGGTGACACGTGGAAGGTTTAGATAAACACAAATACATGTGGCAAGCTAAAGTTAGTCTCAAAAGGTGACTTGGTAAGTGTTGGGCCTTGAAATTGTCTTTTACTTCCATTACATTTTCACTTATATTTCCATATTATCACCTTCACTCCACCTCCATTTCATTACATTTACCTTACCATTACCACTATTGGGTTACATTTATGTTTTTCAAGACTTTATTTATTCCTAGTACTTTTAAGTGAATTTGTGGTTAAAAATTAGAAAATAATATGAGCATAATTATACCTAAAAAGTGGAATGAGTTTGTTGCCATGTGTAGGTAAAAAAGAAGCTTCCAAAAGACTCTTATGTGGCCTCCTAAGGCCATATTCGAATTTGGATGGAGAAGATCATGGGATCATAAGGATATGTGTCTCATTTCCTATATGTATTGTAACTTTAAGAAGACATGTGCTTTATCAATTCCTATTTGGATTGTAACTCCAGAGATATAGGGAGAGATTCATGGAATCTCATTAATGAGATAGCTTCTCATGTTTGTATAAATAGGGGAAGCTTTCTCCTATCCAATCATGTGTAAAATTGGAGTTATGCTCAAGCTTTCAATACAAAATTAGATTGTGGCACCTTACTCATGAATTTTCTTTCATTTTTACTTTTTTTTCTTACATATGGAGCATCTCGATTTACCATCTCTCATACGTTTAGATCAGCTACCTAAAATGTGTGAGATTCATTTTTTTTTATAGATTAAAGTTTATTTGCTTTCTTAGTATTAGTTTTAGAATGACTGTGTAACCTTTGCTTTTATAAAAACATTTCAAGAGGAAAGATTTATCTATTTTTCAATTGGATTAAGTTTGAGGCAATAGAGCTCATAGTTATTTAGTTTCCTTTCATGTTCTGTTATTTACTTTCTTAGATCAAACTATCAATTCATTGTATAATTGAATGTTCCTAAAAGATCAAGCTAAGAAGGTGACTTGTCAGACTTCCAAATTGGGTGATTGAATGTTCAACCTATACAATCATTGAGCTTTACTTTTACATGCTTTTACATTGTTTTTTAGATCCTCATTCAATTGTGTAATTGGGTGTTATTAAAGATCATTTCAAGAAGATGATTTTATCATATTTCTAAACTGAATACTTGAATACCTAATTTATGAAATTATTGAGTTTTCCCTTTGCATGGTTTAATTGCTTTCTTAGATTTAAAGACTAAATTATGATCAGGTTCTTATACATAATATAAAGAGGGCGATTCTATCATACTTCCATATTGGATGTTGGAGTGATTGAACGTACCTTAGTTGTTTTCCTTTACATGCTCTGAAATGATTTCTTAAGATCAAAATTTCAATTCCTGCAAGTGTGATTGCGTGCTATATTTTCTTTTGAATTTGTTTCTTTCTTTTCGTTACTTGATTTCATAGTTTAGTTGAATTTAATTTTCATTATTTGATTTCATAGATTAGATGAATAGGTTTTCTTTATTTTGTAGTTAGATTTATCTAAACTGAAAGACAATTTCTAGCACATACAGTGCACACATGCTTCACAAGTTTACGAAACCCCCAGGTTGAAAAATTAAATGATAGGCAATTATTTTTCCCCAAAATTTTGGCGCCATTGCCGAGGAAGTGTGCATAGGAACTAGCTTTTAGTCTAGAGTGTATTTTATTTTTATTTTTTAGTTTTTACTAACCATTTATGGTCAGAGGATATAAAATGCAACCCAAAGACTACATTAAGGAATGGTATCAAAAAGTGATTGTGCCACAACATTCATCAATTCTTCGAGAGATCCTTGCGGAAAATAAAAAGATCAAGACGATTTTTCATATCCTTACAAATAATCAGGTACATTTTTTCAAGTTTGGATATGAATATTTCAAAGATTCTAATCCATAAATGGCTTTATTGGAAGCATGAATATACTTAAAAATAAAATAAAAATATATATTTTTTTAGATAGATAAGAAAAATAAAAATAAAACCAAAATTAGATAGAATTTTAGAAATTTTTCATTTTGTTTTAAAAAAAAAAATAATAATCAACGTTGATTAATTCATGTTGAATAAATTTCAGTGACATAGTAAGAATCACTTCATTTTTTTATCACCATCAGAAATAAAATTTGTGTGTGAAAATATGAATTTATTTGACGACGCTGACTAGTATGCTCTCTTCCTATGCCTCGTTGCGACCTGGAAGATTAGAAAATCAGATCGGTCAATTTAAAAATTGAAACTCAAAAATTCGTTAAAAATTATACTGGAAATTGATCTAAAATTATATTAAAAATCGTCGTTTGAGTCATGATCCTTTTTTTTAATCGGTTCTTTAACATTTAATGTTTTTCACCCTCTTAATCTTTTTTTGATTTATTGAATTGCATGTGCACAATTTTTCTTAAAAGAAAAATATTATTTTTTTAAATTATATATATATATATATATATATATATATATATATATATATATATATATATATATATATATATATATATATATATATATATATATTTTAAATGTAACATATGTCAATTTAAAAAAAAAACTAAAACATTTTTATATGAAAAAAAAAAAAACATAATTCAAAAAAAAAATTCAAAACAACGAATGGCCAATGGAAAGGAAGCCCAAGCATATGCATGAGGCCAGCCTTTGGCTTGGCCTTACGCATACGTGCAAGCCTCCAATCCACGCAAGGACCCATGCACTAAAATAAAAAGGAAACTTCTCTTTTCCATATTTGGTCTTCCTCAAGCAACGTCAATTATTAGAAATCGATTTTAAAAGTTTTAGAGACAGACAATGAAGGTGTATCGGATGAAGAAACTGCTGATGAAGAGAAGATTGAAAATTGCTGATGAAGAGAATATTGCAGATTCAATTGCATAGACAAACAATGAAAATGTATCAGATGAAGAAACTGCTGATGAAGAGAAGATTGCAGACTACTAATGAAGAGAAGATTGAAGATTCCATTGCAAGTAATTGGAATGAGGGTGATCAATATAAACTTCTCTGTGAGAGACAAGCCATTACACATCAAAACCTAAAAATAAAAAAAAATCAAACCACAACAATTTTAGTATGTTGCAGAAGTAATTGCTAGAAAACGAAATTGCGAAAAATGCGTAACTGTTAAAAACACATGATTTTAAAACGCATTTTCTGAGAAAATCGAGGCGAATTAGGAAAAATAAAACATAAGTTTTTTCGGGAACGGGGGAAATTAGGTAACTCACCAACGATTTTCTAGATTTCGCAACCATTTGGGAGAAATTCAGGGTTCTTCGAAGCTCCATTTTGCAAATTGCGTGAGAAAAAAAACAATTTGTTTTGAACTGTTTAAACACGGTAAGTTGAAAGAAGAAGAATCCAAGTTAATAACAAACTCTGCTCCACATGGCATATGGTCTAAGAGTCCATTTTGATTTAATAAATTTGATTTTAGACACATATGTGTCTCATCATTAATAATATATATATATATATATATATATATATAATAATAATAATAATAATAAATGAGAAATAAAAAAATTTACATATACAATCGATTTATTGAAGCAATTTATAAGATGAAAAATACTTGCAAAATTTGATTGAAATAAATTTTCGTGCAAGCAACTTTTTTTTTACCGCTTCAAATATTTTTGACAACATGTTTTTGGAGCACATATGACGATTCAATTTGAGAGTGACTTGCAGAAAAAATGGAAGAATATTTAGATGATTTCTGAATATTTGGCATTAAAAATATAATATTGTTGTTGTGAAGCTTTAACTTGTAGGACACAACGAATTTTTGTGATGCCAATCATATTACTAAGCACATTGCATGAAGTCGTCCGACAATAGGGAGTTGATTTATTTTTCATGGTTATTTCTTAAAAATGGATTGTTATCAATATCATGAATTGGACTGAATATAACACTTTTGATTTTCCTTTAATCTGTTTTAGTTGACACTCATATTTTTGCGTAAGAATCAGAAAGGAATTGGTCGTTTATTTTTTAACACACTTATGTTCTTTATGTTAGGTTTTTTTTGCAGGTTTTGGATGATCGAATGATCATTAAAGAAAAAAAATTGTGCACAATTGGTCTTCGAAGGATCGATTTCATGAGAAACATAAGAACAAGTCCATGTCCATATCCATCAAGACCATTACCTTTCATCCCTTTTGAATTATAAATCCAACCAATCAATTCAAAGAAATCCACAATTCAATGGTCAGTTGTTCATTTTCCTTTATTCACATACACTTTCCATAATTTTTTGTCTACTCCTAACCCACAAATAAAAAAAAATAAGCTCACTTACATGCTTATTTCCCATTGTCATTTTCCATATTCATCTTCCATTTCCATTTTACTTCTCCTATCCTTTTCATTTCACAAACAAACCTTGATTCAATGAAAATTATTGAGTCCATAGTCCTTTGAGTCTAAAATCCTTGAAAAAAAACCTTGAGGCTTGCATGCTTTAATGACAAGTCTTCTTGCTGACGAACAATGGGAATACATTAATGTCCCTTGTTCATTGGATCTTCTAGGTACTTGACGACATCAAAATTATTCATACCTAGCAAGATGTGTTTGGGCATCTTGACTCTCATTGTCATCAATGGTGAGAGTTCTCGTGTTGACTAGTGGCATCCATTAATGGCCACTAAGTCAACAATTTCCTGCTACGTTCGACATCAGAACATCTATTCACATACCAGTAATTATGCCAACGAGTTTTGAAGACATGAAGACTATCATTTTCAGAATTGTGAAGAAAATAAAGAAGATATGCAGCTACAACAGATCGACACCATTCTACAGTTGTAGAATCAGATGGCAGCTACAGAATCAGATGATAGCTGTAGAATCAGAGGGTAGTAGTAGAATAAGAAGGAAGTTGCATAATCAGATGACAGCTACATAATAGATGGAAGCAACAGAGTCAACACCATTCTATAGTTTCAAAAATAAAATGACAACTGTAGAATCAGATGGCAGCTGCAAAATTAGATGACAACTGCAGAATCAACAACATTTCTCAGCAAATTCAACAGTTTTAGTAGAAGAAATAAAAAGTCATCTTGACTCTTTTTTCCATAACTTGTACAACCACTTGAGGAGGATTATGATTAGAATTTTGTAGCCACCACACATGCAGCTCATCCATTTTCAAAGGGTAAGTTAAGGTATGTCATTTTCTAACTTTTTACCATAGAATTCCATGAAAAGATAGAATGATAATTTTTGGAAAAAACACTTATTTTCCTCATTTCATAAAATTGCCAATACCATCAGTTGGGGTTGGGGGGGGGGGGGGGGTACATTCATATTCAAATTTATCCACATTCATATCACATTCAAAAGCCCACATACATTCAAAAGATATTAACTATTACATTATTATTATGAGCATACAATGCCCTTTCAAATGTACTCAAAATATATTTGGATATAAACACAATCATGGTTGTCACACAAGAACCAACCATGATTCAATCCAATAGAAATATACTTTGCAACAATAATCAAATAATCATTATGAAAAGTTCAAAGATCAAAATTGAATGCAACAACAAAATATGGTTGTAACACAAGAAACAACCATGTTTCAATTCAACAAGAAAAGAAAAAAAAACACTTTGCAGAAGTATGAAGTTATCAAATGATATCATGCAAAGTTAAGCCAAAGCTCAAGGATAAAAAAGAATTAATGTAGTAATAGATTGCATGAGGACATGCAATAGCTTCAATTTGGAGGTATGTTGGGTCTTGAAATTTTCATTTACTTCCATTACATTTTCACTTATATTTCCATATTATCACCTTCACTCCATCTCCATTTCATTACATTTAACTTAACATCACCACTATTGGGTTACATTTATGTTTTTCCAAACTTTATTAATTCCTAGTATTTTTAAGTGAATTTGTGGTTAAAAATTAGAAAATAATATGCAAATACTTATACCTAACAAGTAGAATGATTTTATTGTGATGTGTAGGTCAAAAAGAAGCTTCCAAAAGACTCTTATGTGGCCTCCTAAGGCCAAATTCGAATTTGGATGGAGAAGATCATGGGATCATAAGGATATGTGTCTCATTTCCTATTTGTATTGTAACTCTAAGAAGACATGTGCATTATCACTTCCTATTTGGATTGTAACTCTAGAGATATATTGAGAATTTCATGTAATCTCATTAATGAGATAGCTTCTCATCTTTTGTATAAATAGGGGAAGCTTTCTCCTATCAAATCATGTGCAAAATTGGAGCTATGCTCAAGCTTTGAATACAGAATTAGATTGTGGCACCTTACTCATGAATGTTCCTTCATTTTGACTTGGTTTTGCTTACATATGGAGCATCTCGATTTATCATCTCTCATACTTTTAGATCAGCTACCTAAAATGTGTGAGATTCACTTGCTTTTATAGATTAAAGTTTATTTTCTTTCTTAGTATTAGTTTTAGAATGACTATGTAATCTTTGCTTTTCTAAAAATATTTCAAGAGGAAAGATTTATCTATTTTCAAATTGGATTAAGTTTGAGGCAATAGAGCTCATATTTATTTAGTTTCCTTTCATGTTTTTTTATTTAATTTCTTAGATCAACTATCAATTCTTTGTATAATCGCATGTTTCTAAAAGATCAAGCTAAGAAGGTGACTTGTCACACTTCCATATTGGGTGATTGAATGTTCAACCTATACAATCATTGAGCTTTACTTTTACATGCATCTACATTGTTTTTTTTAGATCCTCATTCAATTTTATAATTGGGTGTTCTTAAATATCATTTCAAGAATATGATTTTATCATATTTCTAAACTGAATTCTTGAATACCTAATTTATGAAATTATTGAGTTTTCCCTTTGCATGCTTTAATTTCTTTCCTAGATTTAAAGACTAAAGTATAATCGGTTTCTTATACATCATCTGAAGAGGGTGATTCTATCATACTTCCATATTGGATGTTGGAGTGATTGAACGTACCTTAGTTGTTTTCCTTTAGATGCTTTGAAATGCTTTCTTAAGATTAAAATTTAAATTCCTGCAAGTGTAATTGTGCGCTATATTTTCTTTTGAATTTGTGTTCTTTCTTTTTGTTACTTGATTTCATCGGTTAGTTAAATTTCATTTTCATTATTTGATTTCATATATTAGATGAATTGGTTTTCGTTATTTTTTAGTTAGATTTACCTAAACTGAAAGACAATTTCTAGCACATACAGTGCACGCATGCTTCACAATTTTACAAAACCCTCGGGTTGAAAAATTAAATGACAAGTAATTATTTTGCCCCAACAGTAAGTGAAGTGGAAATTATGATTTGGAAAGTTGTGGTTCCCACTTTAGAGCTAAATGTTTTGAATTAATTTAGGTATCCATCCATCCAGGAGTGCACTAAGGTAAAGTGATGGGTAGTTGGATCTGAATCCAAAAATTGATGGAGGAAGTTGAAGCTCAGTTATATTTGTTCAAGGTTTCTCAATGAAAGGTGAATGAAAAAATAATCCAACCATCTGGTAATATAGGTGTGAACCAGGTGTGGTTGACAAAAAATTGTCAGAATTTCATATTCAAGTGAAGCAAGGGAGATCTATCAAGGTTCTAGGGATTAAGGTTTTGGGAAAAAAGAGGACATCCTAGTAATTGATGATATTCCTGTGTACATAGTGGTGTTAATTAAAAAAATCCCTGGACTCCAAACAATTTTGAATGGTGAGTTAAAACCAAGGTCCCAACCCTAGGTCACAAGGGGATAAGTCTTAGCACTCATAGCCAAAGGATAATAAAAGGGAAATATGGGCATCTAGTGATTCACTTATATAACAAAGCATTCATAATTGAAAATCCCCAAATATTAGATTCACTACAAGAGTTAATTAAACCCATTGTGATAGTGCTCGATGATGAGGAAGGATGCTAAAGGTG
The DNA here is from genome assembly GCA_034641835.2 of Pinus albicaulis. Classification (NCBI taxonomy): domain Eukaryota; kingdom Viridiplantae; phylum Streptophyta; class Pinopsida; order Pinales; family Pinaceae; genus Pinus; species Pinus albicaulis. The sequence goes on along the minus strand of CM076578.1, from coordinate 934,644,149 downwards.
AGTAAAGGTACAAGTAAGAAAACATGTTAAGAAAAGGAGCTAAAATACTCTCGTGCCATCCATAAATATAATTATTAATTGTTAAGATATGTGCAGAGTGGTAATTGGAGAATATGACAGAGCACATATGCCATAAAATACTATGAGTGAGGGTAGCCCATGCATAAGGAGAGAATAAGTGTGTGGAGAAACCAAGCGTAATGTGTATGTGTGAGAATTTTCCAAGAGAAAAAGAGAATCATTGAGATCCAATTTTGTAAGAGACATGAAATAAAACATAAAGAGATGACACTAGAATATTTGAGAGAAAACATATATAAATAGATTGTGTGTGATCGATAAGTGTGAGATCTAGCTCAGTAAGAAGTGAAGAACAAAGAGTTTGGCTGTGCAAAGTGAAGGAATATTGCTAGTGAATGAGAAAGAGAAGGATTCTATAGAGAAAGAAAATAAAACATAGATATTTGAATTAAATATTGATGTATGTGCAAGAATTAAAGAAGGTGCATCCAGTCTAAAAATTTGATGCAATAGATATCTAGAAGGTTAAATACACTGGATCAACAAATCCAAAGGGGATTGGTGTATCCTGCAAGTCGATGCTTGAAAATATAAGGGGATTGGTGTATCATGCAAGTTGGTTTTTACGAATATTAGGGGATTGGTGTCTCATATAGGTTGGTGCCTACAAATATTGTAACAGTAGGTTGGTGTCTACTTCAATCAAATAATTAAAAGAAGCTTTTTGGTTTTCTCCTGGATACATATATCCAATTTTCAATGCTCTTACATGACTAGTGAATTATTTTGTAATTGAAATTTTTAAATGGTAAAATGGTATTATATTGATTTACCCTCCCCCTTCTTAGCATAATTTTTAATCCAAAATTTGGTATCAAAGTGGGTTCCTTCATGAAAAGTATAGCCATTGGAAGGTATATCTTAAGGGAATCAATGGCCAGTCATGATGGATCATTTTCAATTATAAAAACTATTTGATGGGACCAATCATAATTTATGGAAGGTAAGAACGAGTGCATATTTAATTTCCCTTGGTGTTGACATTTGGATTCCTATTGAAAATGAATATAGAACTCTAGTAAGTCCTCCAATAGATTCAAATGGAAGAAGGGCCTTTACAAACAATGCGAAGATAGTGAATGTAATTATGTGTGGTCTTCGTGAATTTGAATTTGTTAAGGTAATGTCATTGTAAATCTACCAACGATATTTGGGATAAGCTCCATAACATATATGAAGGATAAGATGAGGTGAAGAATGTTAAAATTCAAACACAAAGAATGAGGTTTGAAAGTATAAAATGAATGAAGATGAAAATATTGCAAGATTATGTCTTAGAGTTGATGAATTTGTAAACACCATTAAAGGTATTGATCAAAAGGTTGATGAAGTAGGTTTTAAAATTGAGAATATGGGATGTCCACAATCTTCATTTTTCTGTCTACGTTTCGAGTCTAGAACAAGGCTCATCTTTAGGACTAAACTTACAAGGAAGAGAGGAAAAAAAGGGCTATAAATATGGAATGGAGAAAACGAGGGGATATAAAGAGCCAAACAACACATTTTAAGAAATGAATTAATAATATTAATAAATTAATTAAATTTGTTTATAAATTTATTATGAATTATTGTAATTTATTATGAATCCTTTATTATTATTTTTAATCTATTTAATAAAAATTTTAAGAGTTTAATTAAGTGCTAAAAATAAGAAATTTTATTGGTATTTATATAAATTTAATGAGAGAATAAATATATTGGTAATAATGAAATATTATTAATATTAACCATAATATTAATTAGTAATGGTTTATCTTATTACTGGTAATATTAATTAATAATAATAATAAAGTTAAAATCAATACAATTATTCTTTCGATACGCTATTAATTAATTTGATTACTTAAAATTAGCAATTAGGTTAAATATAATATTTTTGCTAGAAAACTTATTATGAAATATTTTTAGAAAGTATTTAATGGATGGGGGAGAGGAAGAAAAGAAATGATGCACAAGGGATGGGGATAAGAATTCATACCAATGAAATGAGGTGGGGGGAAACCATAAAATTTTTAAAGGGGGATGAATGTGAAAATGAACAATATGAAGGAGAGGGGAGAGGGGGGATGGGAGCGTTTTGTACAATATTAATGGTTGTTATAAATGTAATTATGTTATCAAGGGTCAATTTATAGGTATAGGACTAATGCATATAGGGGATAAAGATAATGGTATGAGGAATAAAATGAGGTAGAGGAGCCAAAAATTTCAAAGAGGGGGATGAATACAAGGGGGAAGTAGGTGAGGGCGAAATTTGGACCTATAAAAATGGGGGGGGGGGGATGTACAAATGGATGATGGCTTATTCCTTAACAATGGGGGGGAGTAAGGGAATCAAATTACTACTAACCTCCAAGACCCCATCCCTATTGAGGTTGTGATTTCAAGGTCCTCATGAATTTTATGCTTGAAATTATGGTTTTCATTAGAGATCACCATGGGGAATTCTAGGAAAATATGGTGACAAGTCTTATCTGCATGCTCTTCCAGTGTTAAGCATCGAGTTCTTCCAACTCTGATGTCAGCGTCGTGTTCTTTAAGCCTAATTTTGAAAGACCTTCTTGTTTCACCAATATAACAATCTCTGCATGAACAATTGATTTTATAAACACCCTTTTGTTGGAGGTGAAGTAGGTTTTCTTTATATTCTATTGAGATCTCCTTCCATGAGATTCACCGCCAAGATTTAAGCCATTGAGGATATGAAGGACCTAGACTCCTTAAATATGGAAAATTAGAGAAATTTTGAAGTCTAAAATGGGCCTCCTAAGGACGCACAAAATATTATAAAATAAAAGTGTAAATAATAAAATAATATTAGATTACATCATCAAATTTTGGAGGGAAAAAAGAAAAAAAATTATTTTTTCAACTCGTATTTTCAACTTATCTGTCTACAATTTAACTTGAATTTCTAGCTGTAACACTCATTGGATGCAGAATTTAATTCCTCATCCAAGGATTACCTATGTTTCCTACTTTTAATTGACCCCACTACACAAAAAATGGGAAATACATGAAAAAAAACATGATTGCAATAATGATTTTCGTGCATTCCTCATTCTTCGTGTTGAAGGGACCATCGAAAGTACGCAACATGGGTACTCCTTAGATAAGGAATTAAATTCCACCTGCATGAGTGCTCCCACTTGAAATTTGAGTAAAATCATAGGGAGATAAGTTGAAAATACAGGTTGAAAAAGTAGTTTTTTTTTTAATTATTCTTTTTACTTTTTTACTCCAAAAATGGAGAATCGTCTCCATAGTTGACATCCTCATCTTAAATCCTATTGTTCTTATAAAGTTTATTTTGGTTGTACTTTTTTTTTTTAGGCCTATTTTGGACCTCAAAATTTCTCTAATAAGAACTACACATAATTCTCACATCATGTGAAATGAGGACTACAAAAGAGATCTCAAGGCCAAAGGGGGTTGCCTTAAAAGTATCAAAGAAAATAAAAGAACATCATAATTTCTCCAACCATGAGTCAGATCCAGAGGTAGCTCAATTTGTGAGGAAGCTAAAAAGGGGGCCTGAAGAGTATAAAGGTAAGTTTCGTCTTAAATTTTTTGATTGTGGTAGAATTGGCCATTTTGTTTCTAAATGTCCTTATCCTAAAGTAGAAGATCATGAAAAGGAAAAAGAATATATGAAGGAGGGGGGAGAGGGGGGATGGGTGGGTTTTGTACAATATTAATGGTTTCTATAAATGTAATTATGTTAACAAGGGTCAATTTATAGGTATAGGATTAATGCATATGGGGATAAAGATAATGGTATGAGGAATAAAAGGAGGGGGAGGAGTGATAAATTTCAAATAGGGGGATGAATGCGAGGGGGAAGTAGTTGAGGGAGAAATTTGGAGCTAAAAAATGGGGGGGGGGTGTAAAAATGGAAGATGGCTTATTCCTTAGCAGTGGGGGGGAGTAAGGAGATCTAATTACTTCTAACCTCCAAGACCCCATCCCTATTGAGGTTGTGAGGGTGTTTGATAATTTCAAGGGCCTCACAAATTTTATGCTTGAAATGATGGTTTTCATTAGCGATCACCATGGTGTCTTCTAGGAAAATATGGTGACAAGTCTTATCTCCATACTCTGCTTGTGTTGAGGATTGAGCTCTTCCATTTCTGATTTCAGTGTCATGTTCTTTAAGCCTAATTTGAAATTCCTTCCTATTTCACCAATATAACAATCTCTTCACGAACAATTGATTTTATAAACACCCTTTTGTTGGAGGTGAAGTAGGTTTCTTTCATAATGTATTGAGATCTCACTCCATGAGATTCACTACCAAGATTTAAGACATTGAGGATATGAAGGACCTAGACTCCTTAAAGATGGAAAATTAGAGAAATTTTTAGGTCTAAAATGGGCCTCTTAAGGATGTAAGGAATATTATAAAATAATAGTGGAAAAAATAAATAATATTAGACTACATCATCAAATTTTAGAGGAAAAAAAAGAAAAAACTACTTTTTCAACTCATATTTTCAACTTATCTCTTTACAATTTAACTTGAATTTATAGCTGGAGCACCATTTGGATGTAAAATTTATTTCCTAATCGAAGGAGTACCTATGTTTTCTACTTTCTATGGACCTTGCCACACAAAAATGAGAAATACATGAAAAAACATGATTGCAATCATGTTTTTTATGTATTCCTCATTCTTCGTATAGCAGGGGGCATCGAAAGTATGCAACATGGGTACTCCTTAGATAAGGAATTAAATTCCACATCCATGAGTGCTCACACTTGAAATTTAAGTAAAATTGTAGGGAGATAAGTTGAAAATATGAGTTGAAAAATTAGTTTTTTTAAATTAATCCTTGTACTTTTTTTACTCCAAAAATGGAGAATCATCTCCATAGTTGACATCCTCATCTTAAATCCTATTGGTTATTACAAAGTTGATTTTGGTTGTACGATTTTTTTTAAGGCCTATTTTGGACCTCAAAATTTCTCTAATGAGAACTACACAGAATTCTCACATCATATGGAATGACAACTAGAAAAGAGATCACAAGGCCAAAGGGGGTTGCCTTCAAAGTATAAAAGAAAATAAAATAACATCATAATTATTCCAACCATGAGTTAGATACAGAGGTAGCTCAATTTTTGAGGAAGATGAAAAGGGGTTCTAGAAAGTATACACGTAAGTTTTGTCTTAAATGTTTTGATTGCGGTAGAATTGGCCATTTTGTTTCTCAATTCCCTTATCCTAAAGTAGAAGATCATGAAAAGGAAAAATTATATAAGAATAGAAGTAGATCTCATAAATATAAGAATGAAAGGTCCAAAAAAAATAATATCTTCTATTCCAAAGAAGAAAAATACTCAACAAAAGAGAGAAATGAACAAACATCCAAAGAAGAGTTAGAGGAATGCTTACTCATGGCCATAAAAATTTAATATAATTACAAAAATAATTCGGATCTTGAGTAGGAAGTTGAGGGGGGTGTTGACCTTGAAGGAGAACTTATTAGTTCTATATATGAACTAAGGAAAGCTATAAGATAGAAAATATGGTTAAATGAACAATTATTGAATGGAAAAAGAAAGAAAACTATTGTTCTGATGAAGAATAAATTAATATCCAAAATTTTCAATTAGAAGAAGAAAAAAGAATTAAAGAAATCCTACTAAAGCAACTAAGGGAAAATAAAAAGAGTTTTGAAAGGATCGACGATGACAATGCATCTTTAGGAAAGGATATATTCAAGAAATATGAAAAGAGAGTCAAATACAAATGAGAAAGAAATCATCCTTTTGAAGATCCAACTTGAAGAGGAAAAGAGAAGAGAACAAATTCTTTGAAATAAAATGATAGAACGAGAGAGAAATTATGAGAGGATTGATGCAGAGGTAGTTTCTCTAAGAAACGATCTAGATAAATGTAGATCTTGAGTGGATATGAACTTAAGATTTGTAAAGGGATCTAAATCCCTTGATAATATCCTCAGTAATAAGAGATGATGTGCCATCAATATAGGTATAAATTTCAAAAAACACCATAAAATATCAAAAGGAGAGTCAAGCACAAAGTCCCCCCAAAAAAGGAGATCCTATTATCTATGAAAATGTTCTCAAAGGAAGGTCAAGTGAGGTAAATAGAGGCACTAGAAAAGAGAAGATCCAGCAAAGAAATCATTCCATCAGCAATACAAATGATATTTGAGGTAAACAAAATAATTGACAAGAAATACATAAAGGATTGAGCAGAACCACTCCTCTACGAAGTTCGTACACTTTCAAGTAAACAAGCCACTTTTATTTATACTTTTTATCATGTCATACTTTTGGTCATTAGGCCAAGCTAGTCTAGAGATCATAGATATATCAAAAATAAAAATGTTATATCTAATCAATTGTTAATGTATAGATATAAAAATGCATATACTAGCAAGAACAGTGCATTTTATCCTCTCTTGGATGAAATATAAATGTTATAGTTGTAACAATTTTGGGCTTAAGGAAATTGAATGTAGAAGTAGATTCATAAATCATCCCAAGAAATAGTTCCGCAAGCCATTTTAACAAGAAGAAAATACTAAGAGTTGGATAAAGAAATTAGAAAAATATGAAGAACGTGGGTTTGCATTATATGCTCAAAATAAATAAGGGAAATGGTAAATTGATAGTGGATGCTCAAAGCACATGATATGGGACAAGAGTGAATTCCTTTTCTTAAAGGAATAAAATTGAGGAAGTGTCATGTTTATCAATAATGCACCAACCAAGATAAAAGGTAAAGGTATTGTTAGCCTTAATGGAAATACTAAGGTTAAAAATGTTTTATATGTTGATGATATGAAGCAAAATTTTCTGAGTCTAAGTAACATGTGTGACCAAGATATTACCTCACATTTCACTAAAAGGGATGCGAAATAAGAAAAGAAAAGTTTGGAAAATTGATAGCCAAAAACATTATAACTCCTAGCAAGGTGTATGTTTGTTATGGAGCCAAAGAAAAATGTTGAATGGGAGAAGAGGATGAAATTTAGTTATAGTATAGAAGAATTGGATATATAATTTTGAAAAACTAGAAAAATAAACAAGACAGAAGCAATCAAGACATGCCAAAAGAATCAAAGCAAAATGATTCCATATGTAAGCCATGTCAGCTTGGGAAACATACAAAGGTAAACTTCAAGAAAAAATAATATCCGTCATTTAGACCACTAGAGCTAGTTCATACATGTATGTGACCCTACAAGAATCCAAACCTTAAGAGGAGAAAGTTACTTCATACTCTTTATTGATGATTGTACAAGGGTAACATGGATCATGCTACTTAAGGAAAAGTCAGAATCCATCACAAGTTCAAGGTATTCAAAAATCAAGTTGAAAACAAAATGGACCTAAAGATCAAATTGTTGAGATATTATAGAGGAGGAGAGTTTACCTTAGGTGAATTTAATGAATTATGTGAAGATCATGGAATTAAAATACAATACCTCATAGCCAAAACCCATAAAAAATGGAGTAGTTGAAATAAATATAGATTAATACAAGAGATTGAAAAGGTTATGATGGATGAAGAAAATGTCCCAAATACCTGTTTTAGAGAAGAAACTAAAAAAAATCTCTACATACTAAAGCAAAGTTCAACTCAGAGTAAAGGGTGATAAGACCCCTTATGAGCTATGGAGAGGCATACCAACTTCATTCAAGCATCTAAGAGTTTTTTGCAGCAAGTGCTACATCAAGAGGAATTAAGATATTCTAGGAAAGTTTGATTCTAGAGCTAATGAAGGAATCATTATTGGTTACCCTTCTGTAAGGAAAGGTTACAAGTGTTACAAAAAAATACTAAGAAAGATAGTGAAATGTATTGATGTAAAGGTAGATGAAGCTTTGCCACAAACAACAAAGCCACAAAGAAATGAAGAAATATACGATACAACAAACATAGATCTCGAAAATGAAGAACAAGAAAAGCAAGATGAATAAGGAGAAGGGATGGCACCTCATAAGCACAAAAAGACATCCAATAATGTGCAAAAATATCATCCTGGAAATCTAATTCTTGGAAATAGTGAATCATGAGTTTAGACTAGAAGGAAACTAATCAACACCCCCAAATATTCAAATATAGAGTTATTTTCCAAAATAAAACCCAAAATTTGTAACCAAGATAGTGAAGATATGTTTTGGGTCAAGGATATGAATGAAGAATTAGATTATATAGAGAAAAAATGACACATGGGAACTCGTTCCTAGACTAAAAAGAAATGTAGTTGACACCAAGTGGCCTTTTAGAAACCAATTCAATGAATATAGACAAGTAGTAAGGAACAAATCCATATTAGTTTACAAAGGGTATACACAGGTAGAAGGTATTGACTTTAAAGAAACTTTTTGTCCTATTGCCAGACTAAAAGAAATAAGAATGTTCAGAAAATTCAAAGTGTATCAAATGGATGTCAAGTGTGATTTTCTGAATGGCGATCTAGAAGAAGAAGTGTACACTGAACAAATAGAGGGATTTTAGCTATGTATATATGTAGATCAGGTATGTAAACTAAATAAAGCATTTTATGGATTAAATCAAGCTCCCAGATCCTAGTATTCAAGGCTTTATAGATATCTATAGCATCAAGAATTCAAAAGAGGCATAATAGATAGTAACCTTTATATTAAAATTGATAACAAAGAATTTTTTGATCATCATTGTGTATGTGGATGATATCATTTTTGGAAGTTATGTGGATCAAATGGGTCAACAATTTTCAGCAGACATGCAGAAGAATTTTGAGATTTCCATGTCGAGATAATTTTCATTTTTCCTTGGGTTACAAGTTTCTCAATATGACGAATGTAGTTTTATCTCTCAAACCAAATACCTAAATGAAATATTGAATAAATTTTTCATGGAATGTTTTTATAATGTTAGCACACCTATGGTCATAGGGTGGAAGTTGATAAAGGATGATAAATCACGTGATTCAAATTAGACTATGTATAGGTCAATGGTTGGAAACATATCAAATCTAACAACACCAAGGACAAATCTAATGCAAGTTTCAAGACTAGTTGCCAAATTTTAGACTACCCCCAAGGAGATGCATGTGAGTGTAGTGAAAAGAATATTTAGATATATGAAGGGAACTATTAATTATGGCATGTGGTATTCAAGAGGAAATGAATTGACTCTAAAAACATACAAAAATGCAGATTGGGTAGGAAGTGTTGATGACAAGAAGATCACAAGTGGCGCAACTTTATTTTTAGGTAACTTCTTAGTGTCACGATTGAGTAAGAAGAAAACCTCTTTCTCATTTTTTATAGTTAAATCCAAGTACATAGTAGAAGTTGCATGTTGCACTTAGATCCTGTGGATGAAACAAAATATAAAGGATATGAAGGTAGAATATTCTCACCCTATTCCAACCACGTGTGATAATACAAGATGCATTGACATTTGCAAGAATCATGCTAGGCATTCAAAGGCCAAACATATTCCTATTAAATATCATTTCCTTAGAGATAAGATAGCTAATAAAATTTTCAAGTTTGAATATATTTCCACCAAAGAACAAATTGTATATATGTTCACTAAACCTCTTCCTGGGGAGTAATTTGAGTATATCAGATAGAGGCTAGGAGTGATGTCTCTCTCATATCATTAGCCTTGTAATTAAGGGGCATGGAAAATATTAAACACATGCCAAATTTTTTAGACAGTGAGTTGAAGGAGAATAATGATGAAATGGAGAGTTTTCAAAATTTCCATTAGTATAATTAGAATTGGTTGACTTGGAACACACAAAATAAGTATCTAGGAATGAAATTTTTTTATCATCACCCATTAAAATCAGTAGTTGGTACCAGATCACTCATTGGTGTTATAAAATTAGGATTAGTAGTTTTTTTTTGCTCATTATTAGGGGGAGTGTTGGTAGTAAGGAGAAGCATTAGTTCAGGGGGAGTTCAGATAAACAACCATTCATGCTCATTTTGTATCAAATATGCATAATTGGTATCCTGAGATGTGAAAATGGTCTATGATGTTAGGAGTTGCAGACACAATGCTTCACCATTGATGTCAAAAGGAGGGAATTAAACTAATTGGCCATTGGATTTGAAATAGAGATAGTGAGTGGAGCAGAGTTTAGACACTAGTACAAATTGAAACTTGGTATAGATCATTTGATTCAGAGCTTGGAACCATTGGTGCAATATTTCTATGCAATTGGTTTAGAGTATTAATTTCATAACTTAGAAGTTGTTTCAAATTAGTAACACAAATTTTATCTAGTGATGCAGAACAAATTAGTTTAGAGCAACATGAGAGATTGACTATTAGTGTGGTATTGAACCATTGATGCAAAGCCTACAAATTTTCTATGAAGAAATTGGTGCAAAGATTACTTGGTTTCGATATTAAATAAATAAGTGAAATTGGTGCAGAGAGATTGGCACTTGGTTTGTGAAACACTGGAAGGTTGGAAGGTTGCGCTCAAAGTACATGGGAATGCCAAGAGTTATTAATGCTTTAATGTCAAGGGTTGTCATCAATGAAAAAGGGGAATATTTTTAATGTGTTTTCATTTATGTCAAGTTTAGGGGAAGTTACCAATGGACATGTGACTGTCAAATTTAGGGGGAGCTTCAAAAAAGGCCATAAATGATTAGTGGGCATGTTTAGCTAGTTATGCACTTATTTAAATTTTAGATTTTTTTTGTATCCAAGCATCTAGATATTTGGTAGCTCACAAAGCTAAAACACATCTGGATATATTTTGGATGTCACATGTATATGGGCATTTGGTTATCTGGGTGTCCAAAAAGTTAACACTTTTTCAAGCGAGGTAGATATTGGATTTACACCTTGGCTAGTGGATGGACCTCGAGCAATGATAGGTGCTAGTATGATTGTTGGCAGTGACGTGGAAAATAGGTGATAGAGGTGATGACATGGAAAAAATAGATTATGATAAGTGGTAGGTAGAAAGGTGTTTTTTGCCAACCAACTACGTGATTGATGGGTGAGTTGTGGAATGTAAAGGACAACACGAAGACACATGGAAAGCTTGGGATATTCTCATTGAGGTGACTTAGCAAGTGAAGTGGAAAGTGATCTAGAAAGTGACATGGAAAGTTACGGGTCACAATTTAGAGCTAAAGGTCTTGAATAAATCTAAGTATTTATCCATTCAGGAGTGCATTGAGATAAAGTGTTGGTTTGTTAGACCTAGATCCAAAATTTAATAGGAGTAGTTGCAGCACGATTCTAGTTGTTTAAGGTGCTGCAATGAAATGTGGATGAAAAATTCATCTAGGCATTTGGTAATCTGGCTGTGAACCAAGTGTGGTCATTAGAAAATGACCCAGATCCTAGATTCAAGTGAAGCAAGGGAGATCTATCAAGGTTCTATTGATTGAGGTTTTGTCCAAAAAGATGAGTTTTGGGTATCTAGTGATATGCTTGTGCACGCCGTAACATCAAATAAAAAAAGGAACAAACTCTAAATACATGTTGTTGTTGCTACAATGCCCTCCAAAATTTTGTCCTTTATCCAATTTTGGAGCCTAATTTGACTTTATATGTTGTCATTTCTAGTATTAAGAGTCATTCAATGTGTTTTCTCTAAGTGTTCTGGTCCCTTTTAGAAGAAAACCAAAGTGTCATATTTTGGCATGGCATGTTGAAATGGCAACAAGAATGGCACCCCAAGGGTGATTCCAATTTAATTTTCCCTTAATTAAATTATAAGTAAATTGTAATTCCACATCACATGACAACTTTTAAGTGTTAAATGAGTCAGGAAGGCTTAGTTAGCTTAGTAAATTCAAGTTGATGGTCAAACTGGAGGCATGTAGAGGTCACTCTAAGTTTTAGGGAGTCCAGTTGCAGTTTATTTTGAGTTTTAATTAGTTAACTCATTTATTTGAGTTTAAATAAATTTAACTAGTTATAACTAAGAGAAGATCTAGTGATAGGTTGTTAGGATATTCCGACACATAGGAAATAGTTAAGAATAACTTAGTCTAGTGTAGAGTTAGGTAAAGTGTGTTTCTTTACCATGTACATTTGTAACTTATAATCCTATGGTCACTATTTGCAGTGATCCGACAGTTATCTCTCACCTTGGTATTAATGACACTTGATTCGTGTCTTAACACCCGATTCGTCCATTTCCCTATTTAAAGAGCATGGAGGGTCATTTTTTCGGTAACCATTTATGAGAGAAACATATGTAACTTTTCTTTTTATATTAATAAATTTCTTGAAGTGGCCGCGTTGGCTCAGGCCGTGGAATGTTTCCCTCTTTGAGGGTTTTAACCATGTGATTATACTAGTGTACTGATTTGAGATCTGTTTGTGAGAGGTGACCATTGATTCTTGATCTAAGGAAATTACCCTGTAAATTCCTACATGGTATCAGATCTATTTTGAGGGCTGTGTCCATTGTTGTTCAAAATCTGAAGCCGGTTTGATTGCATGCAAATGTTGTTTTTTATATATACTCTTTTTGAACATTTTTGGGCTTGGAGAACTACTCGGTTGTGTCCGGAGTGTCTATTACATTGAGGAACACCTTTCGTTTCATGCGAAAAGGTTTTCGGCTGCCCAAGTTATGACAGTTTAGATTTGGAGGTATAAAGCATCTATTTTGCAGTTATATTTGTTAATAGTTCTGCTTATTTCGGTATTAAGATTTTATTTATTTACCAGATATATACCCTCTTCTCTGTGTATTCTCTTTTCTGTGCACTGTGTGTGATCTCGGCAAATCAGAAACACGAAAAAGGGATTTTTTTTTCTACGTATGCTCTTTCCCCGCGTCTTTGTGCGATCTCGGGAAATTAGAAATAATGAAAAAACTGATAGTTGCTAGTAAGGCTAACCGAAAATATAACATTCTGCCATAAGGATTTGCATTTCATTTTTTTTTGCTCGGTTTTTGTGTTTTTTTTTGTGCAGGAAAAGGCACACACACCGAAGAGTTAAAAGGAAAAATAAAAATAAAAAACCCTTCCTCCTTTCATACAATAACGTGATCCTTTTACTATCTCACTTGGTGAGGGGTGAGTTTATGAGAATAGAGGTCTTGGGTTCAAGTCTCCTTCTCAAGCTTCTTTTGTAAAAAGTTTTTTTTCAAAGGGGTGGAATTTTTTTTTTTAAATCCGCACTTCATCCCGTTCCCATAACTATATGGCATCTACAACTCAGATTTTTCAAAAGGCATAACTTCTTCATCCAAAAGCTATTTTTCGAGCTTTTTTTCTTTAAACGGCCGAATTTTTCGAGATATTTCCATTGGAGCAGTTATTTTTAGCTTTTCTTAGCTTCATTTTTTTTTTTCATGCCCAGTTATTCTTAATAGCACTAATTATTTCCAATGGCTACCTCACATGGTAGATATACTTAGAAGTAAAGGGCTTTATAGAATAGCCACGGGACAAGAAACTAAACCTTCTAATGATGATAAAGCTGCTAAATGGGAAAATAAACAAGATAAAGTACGAGGGTTGATAGGAATGTCCATTGCTCAAGATCTTCGATTTCATATCCTTGACATTGACACCCCTGATGAAGCCCTGGAAAAGCTAAAAATTGTTTTGGGCATTGAAAATCAAATCAGGGCCCACCAGCTTGAAAATGAGTTGCTTACTTTTGACCCCAATAATTTCTCCTCCATTGAAGATTTTTTGTCCAAATTTAAGACCCTCAAAATTCTTTTAGAAGGTTGTAAGATCAAAAAGGATGATGGTAGCCTCATCTATTGCATTCTTGCTAAACATGGCCCTGCATACTCTGCTTTTGTTTTCGCCTTCCATTCCACCTATTAGTATGAATATTTATTCGAAGTGTATGGAAAAATACCACTTTAGCTATGCATAACTTATAGCCCTAACAGTAGAAATGACCGCTAATATCTTCAGATATGTAATTAGACAATCACGAAAAATGTTGCAAAAATATAGATCTATGCATTAGAAGACAATAAACAGTAGAAAAATAAGATTTACTCCATAGATCCAATAGACAAGACAAGAATATATGTAATGAATAATTTTATTAATGGCACCTGGGAGGAAAACACAAGAGGGTGCTCCCTGTTCTCCTCAATGGGATGGGTTCTTGTGAATCCTCAACACTTCAGATTTAGAACTTCTCTCTCTTGATGGTGTAGAAAACACAGGAAAAAATGGAAAAGTATGGCTATGATAATGGATCAATAGCCAGACCAAGTGTTGAGATCCAGAGTGATATTTAGGCAACAAAAGGTGACAAATGAATGGGAAAACCCTTCTATTTATAACAAAATATTGAGTTAGTCTAGAGATTGGTGCATAATTAAAATAATATTAACGAAATCTAGATCCACCTTTTATGGAATATTTTATTATATTTGTTTGAGGGGAAAATAATTTGACTTGGGTCAAATCCCTTATTTGTAAATAATAAATAAATAAATGATTTATTTATTATTTTAAGGAAGTGGTTGAATGATAATTAAATAAATAATAATTTATTTAATTATTTATAAATGATTTAGTCATATTTAACAAGGAATATTATTTAAATAAGATTTAAATAATTATTCCTAGAAAATAATAAGATAAATAATGATTTATCTAATTAATTTCCTTGTTTTGGGTTAAATATAGCCAGAAATATTAATTAAACTATTGTTTAATTAATTATTTCTTGAGGAAAAACAAACAAATTTATATTTATTTAATATTTCCTTATAGGGTTTCCTATTTAGACCATAAACAACCTAATAAAGGTGATTTACTAAGTTATTTTCATATTGAAAGAAATTTTACTTGAGTAAAATTGGTCTTACATGATGTACTTGGGTCCATCTAATGATAATAGGTTAGATGACCAAAAAATGATGTAAGAGATTGCCCCCAAGCGTGCGAGCGTTAGGAGCTAATTGTATGACCGAATTACATTGTAAGAACTCAATCACTAGACATAGAAGGGGAAGTCAAAGAGAGATAAGTATAAGGTAAACCAAAATGTTTAAAGAAATAGACCTTGAGGAGGTGACTTGCAGGTGCGAAAAGTCTTTTTGATGAGTGAGTACCTACTATAGGTGGTGGGGGAGGCATACCTATGTCTGTCGAGGCAATAGTACAAACAATAAGGCACCCGGAAAACCACGGAACATAATAATGAAACATATGCTGGCCTAAACATGAGCCAGATAAATAACATGATAATGAATCCCACATACATATTGTGCCTGGGATAATAGCCAGGAATTTGTACAATAATATCTGAGTAAATGAGATATAAATACAACCCGGATGCCCCTAAAAACAAGAAAGGGCTCTAAATATCTGACTGATACATGCGAACAAAAAGGCGCTGCTAGCGGCTAAGGCCGACATCATCAAATGTATGGAGCTACATCAAAGGATGTAATGAAGATGTCATCCGAGTGTGTGGGGGGCTACCTGTAGGGCCACCCCCTCATGATGTCTGAGACATCTCACACACACCCGAGAATCACCGATGTTAGCTGCTCCATCACTGAACCATCGAGTATACGGATCTCGATCATGCTAAAAGGAGCTGGAGCTGAGAAACAATGAAGTCAAAGGGAAATAAGGAGTCTCTTTGCCTGATCTGAGGCATTGAACAAGAGTGGAAGATGGAACCAAGGTACATCGCCCTATAGACCTGTCTTCTGGAATGAATGAGCTGATGTCGATAGAAGGAGGTCTACCATAGGTGAGGAAAAAAGGGATCCTAAACTAAGGCAAAAGAGTAAATAGTTGACAGATTGACACCAATGATGATGATGAAATGGGGGGGACTGAGTAGTGAACAAACTACTTCCCTTGTTAGAGCACAAATGGCATGGATGATCTGGCAGCGACTGATACAATATCATGAGGGATTGGGGACAATGGGACTAAAGGTCATAATGTGTGACACAAGAGAGGGACCAAGCAATGAATGATGGAGGACTATGGCGAGATGTAAAGGGACTTGGGATAGACACCATGGAAGCAATGATGACTCTACTCGGATGCTCTAAACAAGGGTGACTCGATGGTGTTTCCACTTATGTCAAGGGTCCAATGGGGACCATAAAAGTGTGAGTACAAGATGGTAACTCACGATGAAAACCGACACGAGCATGGACAAGTATGGAGGCAACATGGTGCCCCCAGTATGAGTGTTTCAAGTGAAGAAATTCGATTTTGAGGAAGGGTGAAGTGGCGCTTCATGGAAAAAATGTGTCCTGGTGAAGTATAAGAATAAAAAAAATATGATACCATTTGAGGGCTTGGTGAGATCTTTCCAATGGTATATACGGTTCGTGAAATTGAGCTACGTTTTGGTCATAGTAAGCGAGAGAAAAATCAGGGGTTTTATTTTAATAAGGAATTTTCCTTCCAAATTCACTTATTTGCTGATTGAACTGTGGTGAATGTCGTGAGGAGAGGAGGCCTTAAATCTTGCGACAATTGTAGCAGATAAATTGTTAAATTTGGACAACTAGATCCAAACTCCATGTTATGATGCTCAGATTAAGAGGCTATTATTTTTGTTGGAATCCTCTTTCGGAGAGGTGTAAAATCCATATATAATATGTCTTAATCTGATGAGCAGAACATTTATTTTGAATTTATTATTCATAATAAATTATATGTGCAGGTCGGCCTTAAGGTTGCACGCCCCCAGCAGATGTGTCACACACCCCAATGATGGATATAAATACAGGAAAAGTTGAGAGCATTTCATCACAACACAACTCACAACATCTTCTCTCATCTGATTTAGTACGAGCTCCTTGGAGGACGAGTTCAGCCACACGTGTGAAGGAGAAGAAGGACAAAAATAGTACGGCTGAGTTGAAGGACGATTTTTCTGCAGTTAGGGTTTTGCAGAAAGTTTGACCAGTGTTGACTTTGGTCAACGCATGGTCCGATTGGGCTGAAAACTTGTGGGAAGTTCGATTTTGGAAGGCCGTACTATTTGGCACATAAATCGAGGTCAAAGGGTTGACCAATCTACTACTGCGTTGACTTTTAGCTTGCTGCCCTGCGTTGAATTTTTCATGACAGCGTTGACTTTTGTGGAGTTGACTTGGGTTGACTCATTTGCTGATTGGAGGACTGTTGTGACACATTCTGGGCTGGCTGACCAAGGAAGACTTTGCTGGTTGAAGCATCCTGTTGACCGCCGTAACGCACCATCACATTTTTCCTGTTTCTGATTTGTCTTCTATAAGATCTGCTTATATGTTCTATCTGCATTTTACTTAACTATTTGTATGATTGCTGTGAAAGAAGTAAAGTTGCTCCAAGCATAGAACATCTACAAAAATTTACATGGTATCAGAGCTGAGGTGAAGACAAACTCTATCTTTAGCAATCACCACCGGAAGAAATGGGTTCCACTAGTCTTGAATTCAAGGAGAATGACAAGCTGACTGGAAGGGATGACTTCCATGCCTAGAAGATGATATTAGATCTCAAATTGGAAGATCATGATCTCTTGGATCATGTGCTGGGTAAGATTCAAGAACCTCCATCCAATGCTACCGCCGCTGTTAGAAACAAGTATAAGAAGGGAGAGATCAAAGCAAAGCTGATGATCAGGGAATCCATACATAAGAGCCTGGTTGCCTATATATCTGAACTAGGCACATCCAAGGAGATGTATGACAAATTGATCCTTATGTTCAAGGTAAACAATGTGAACCAAGTGCTATTCCTCAAGAACAAGTTGAAGAATATGAAGAAGGGCCGGGATGAATCTATTCAAACCTTCTTTCTGAAATTGCACGAAACAAGGAACAATCTGCTGGCTATTGGGGAGACAATAGCTGATCGTGAGATGGTTCTCACCGCACTTGGAGGACTCCCATATGAATGGCAAGTATTCACAACTACCATTCTCAACAATAATACCATTCCTAACTTGGATGAGCTTCTGTCTAGATGTATGCAAGAAGAAACAAGGATGAAGGAATTCGATAATGACAGAAATGCTGCCTATGGTGCTCATTCCCGAAAGAAGAACTCTGGTGATTCTAAGGACAAAGGAAGAACGAGGACTCAAGAGAAGAAGGGTAAATGTTTCACCTGCCATAGGCCTGGTCACTATGCTAGAGAATGCCCCTTCAAGAAGGATTCTCCCGATAGTGACGACAACAACAACAACCGAAGGAATGGGAATCGAAGAAATGACAAATCCAAAGGGAAGAGGAAAGCTCACTTTGGTGGAAACAATCAACCTTCTAAAAGGTCCCGAAATACTAGGTATGAGGAGTCTAATGTTGTTGATAAAATAAATGAGTACATTCTTGTATCTGCTCTCTCAGCTGCATCTCCGCCCGACACTATGGATGTCTGGCTAATCGATAGTGGTGCCTCAAGACACATCACCGGATTCAAGGAAGCACTTTCTGACATGGTTGAAAGAGATACTAATCTAGAAATTATCCTTGGGGATAATGCCACTTATCCTGTAAAAGGGACAGGGACTGTGACCCTCCACTTGTCTCAAGGACAAGTCCTACGTCTGCAAGATGTACTCTATGTACCTAAATTGAAGAAGAACCTTGTATCTGTATCTGCCATGGAAGACAAAGGATTCAATGTAACTTTCTCTGATGGAAAGGTGCTCATGTGGAAGGAGAGCTTCAAGGAAGCTATCTCAATTGGTTTTAGAGTTGGTACACTCTACCAGGTTGGAGGAAGTCCATTGGGAGCTATGACTTGTGATACTATCCGACAAACCGAACTATGGCACCGAAGATTTGGACACCTTCATTACAAAGCCCTTCCCGAAGCAAGGAAGGTGGTAACAGGGATGCCTGATTTTGGAAATAATCATGAAGGTGTATATAAGGGCTGTGCTGAAGGAAAACATACAAGGGGACCTTTCCCCTCTAGTGTCACAAAGACATCTGATATATTGCAACTGGTCCATTCTGATCTATCTGGTATGTTGCCCGTGACATCCCTGGGGGGATGTTCTTACTACATGACATTTACTGATGACTTCTCTCGCAAAACTTGGATATATTTCTTGAAGAAGAAGGATGAGGCTTTCATGTGGTTCCGTACCTTCAAAGCCTTGGTAGAAAATATGACCGGAAAGAAGATCAAGATTTTGAGGACTGACAATGGCACTGAATATGAGTCAAATGAGTTCAAAGACTTTTGCATAGAAGCTGGCATTAAGAGGGAGACTACCATTGCATATACTCCTGAGCAGAATGGTGTTGCTGAACGCAAGAATAGGACTATTGTGGAAGCTGCCCGTGCCATGCTATGTGACCAGGGTCTACCAAAGTTTCTATGGGGAGAAGCTGCAAATACTGCTGTGTACATTCAAAACCGATGCCCTCATTCCGCTCTGGAGTCCAAAACTCCCGAAGAGGTTTTCTCTGGTAAGAAACCTGATGTCTCACATTTTAGAATTTTTGGATGTCCTATCTATTTTCATGTGCCGAAAGAAAAGAGAAGTAAGCTGGATGCTACTGGGAAGAAAGGAATGTTTGTAGGCTATAGTGCGACTTCTAAGGCATATAGAGTCTATGTACCTGGTCAAAGGGAAGTAGAGATAAGCCATGATGTCACTTTTGACGAAGATGCTTCCCTGAAGAAAGTAGTAGATCTTCCAAGATCTGGAGAAGATCATGAAGAAAGGCCTGGAAATCTGGAAGAACCACAGGATGAGACAATGCCTGATATTGAAGGACCAATGGACCCTATTGATCCATCTCCTTCACTGGGAAAGAGACCATCATGGCTCAGGGATACCCTCGAAGATGCTGAGGGTCATGCTGCCCCAAGGGGTACATTCCGAGAAAGCAAGAAGCCGTGTAGATACCAAGGGTATCTAGCTGCCATGAGTACTATTGTACAATCTGAACCTGGATCTTTTGAGGAAGCTGTAAAGCATCAAGTCTGGAAGGATGCTATGCACGAATAATATGAGTCCATAATGAAGAATGATGTCTGGGATGTGGTCCCGAGACCGAAGGACAAATCTGTTGTCACCGCGAAATGGCTCTACAAGATCAAACATGGATCTAATGGGAGTGCTGAAAATTTTAAGGCAAGGTTTGTTGCCCGTGGCTTCTCTCAAAAGGAAGGAATTGACTATGATGACATATTTGCACCTGTGGCACGATACACCACCATTCGATCAATCATAGCCCTTGCTGCTACGCAAGGATGGAGTCTTCATCAGATGGATGTCAAGACCGCTTATTTGCATGGTGCGATAAAGGAAGAGGTGTATGTGGAACAACCTCTGGGATTTGAAGTTCAGGATCGAGACACTCATGTCTGCAGGTTGAAGAAAGCCCTCTATGGGTTAAAGCAAGCACCCAGAGCTTGGTATGAGAGGATGGATAGTTACTTGATGAAGCTGGGTTTCACTCGAAGTAATGCTGATCCGAACCTTTACTTCAAGGTTGTGCAGGGAAAGCCTCTCATTCTAGTGTTGTATGTGGACGACCTCTTCCTGACAGGTGCTGACCCTCTCATTCATCAATGTAAGAGGGAGCTCGCTGCTGAGTTCGAGATGAAGGACCTAGGACCGATGCACTACTTCCTAGGCCTGGAGGTCTGGCAGAGACCTGGAGAGATTTTCCTTTCTCAAGGAAAATACATTGTGAAGCTTCTGGAAAGATTTGGTATGGTGGACTGTAAGTCCGTGTCGACACCGATGGAACTCAACTTTAAGAAGTTGAGTGGCAGCGCTGCTGGGCCTATCTTGGCAAATCCTACTAAGTATCGTCAACTCATAGGAGCTTTGATGTTCTTAGTGAACACTCGTCCAGATATATGTTTTGCAGTGAACACTTTGAGTCAGCAGATGGTTGAGCCTCATCACTTTCACTGGGTTGGTGCCAAGAATCTTTTGAGATATCTTCGGGGCACGATAAACCATGGGCTGAGATACACTGCCGGGAGTGTGATGCTCCGTGGATATACTGATGCCGATTGGGCTGGCAGTGTGGTGGATCGTAAGAGCACATCTGGATGCTGCTTCAATCTTGGTTCTGCTTCGATCTCATGGATGAGAAGGAAGCAGAAGTCGGTGGCTTTGAGCACCGCGGAGGCCGAATACATTGCTGCTAGTATGGCCTGTTGTGAAGCAGTTTGGTTGCGGAAGCTCTTTAGTGAGCTGTTTGGACATGTGCTAGATACCACTGTGATACTCTGTGATAATCAGAGTGGGATTCGTATGATTGAGAATCCTGTGTTCCACGACCGATCCAAGCATATTGATATCAGGTACCACTTTATCCGGGATATGGTACAGCGAGGCGCCGTAAGGCTCGATCATATAGGAACTGATGAGCAGGTCGCGGATATTCTCACTAAGCCCCTAGGGAAGGTCAAGTTCCTAACCTTCCGTGAGAATCTTGGTGTCGTGGAAAGACCCTATGATGTGGGTCCTGTTGGACAATGAGCTCTGGGAGCTCTGGGG
The DNA here is from genome assembly GCA_034641835.2 of Pinus albicaulis. NCBI lineage: Eukaryota > Viridiplantae > Streptophyta > Pinopsida > Pinales > Pinaceae > Pinus > Pinus albicaulis. The sequence goes on along the minus strand of CM076578.1, from coordinate 934,622,632 downwards.
GGCTTTGGGGATAACTTCTCGGAGCTATAAGCACTCATAATGCTTCTGCCCCACCCTTGTGATTGTTGAGCTGGTTAGCCACTCATTTATCTGTGCCCCGTATGCATCCTACCCATTGAGTTCAGGGCTCATGGGAAGTACCTCTCATTTGGCCAATGAGGTGGGAAAAGCTCGAGACTATTAGCAAAGACTGATGGACGCATCAGAGATTGCCGTACTCTCTATCTAGGATGGCACGGTCCAACCACTTGATCTGGGATCAAGTTTAGTGAGGTCTGGGACCTCTGCCTGACTTCGGGTCAGATGAACCAACCTTGGGTTGGTTGGATACTCTTCATGAGTTTGATAGAGGTTTTGAACCTCTGGACTGATTATGTCAGTCGGGGGATGATGTCCTTGTGACTGACCCACTTCTGTTCTGAAATAAAGAGGCCAGCAAAGCATGTTACGGCGTGATGACGCACGATGTTTGATTGCACTGATGGATGGAGTTCTCCCTAGTTGAGAGGGAGTGTTAAATTTGGACAACTAGGTCCAAACTCCATGTTATGATGCTCAGATTAAGAGGCTATTATTTTTGTTGGATTCCTCTTTCGGAGAGGTGTAAAATCCATATATAATATGTCTTAATCCGATGAGCAGAACATTTATTTTGAATTTATTATTCATAATAAATTATATGTGCAGGTCGGCCTTAAGGTTTCACACCCCCAGCAGATGTGTCACACCCCAATGATGGATATAAATACAGGCAAAGTTGGAGAGCATTTGTCCGCTTCGCTCACAGCATCTTCCTACTCTCGCTACGATTGTAGTGACTCCTTGGGACGGAATGAAGCCACACACGTGTGAAGGAGAAGAAGGACCAAAACGATCGGGCCCGAGTTGAAGGACGGATTTTTTGTAAAGGTTAGGGTTTTGCTGGAAGTTTGACCAGCGTTGACTTTGGTCAACGCATGGTCCGAATGGGCTGAAATTTGGTGAGAAGTTCGATTTTGGAAGGCCGTACTGTTTGGCACAGAAATCGAGGTCAAAGGGTTGACCAATCTGCTGTTGCGTTGACTTTTAGCTTGCTGCCCTGCGTTGACTTTTTCTGGACAACGTTGACTTTTTTGTAGTTGACTTGGGTTGACTCGTTTGCTGATTGGAGGATTGTTGTGACACATTCTGGGTTGGCTGACCAAGGAGACTTTGCTGGTTGAAGCATCCTGTTGACCGCCGTAACGCACCACCACATTTTTCCTGTTTCTGATTTGTCTTCTATAAGATCTGCTTATATGTTCTATCTGCATTTTACTTAACTATTTGTATGATTGCTGTGAAAGAAGTAAAGTTGCTCCAAGCATAGAACATCTACGAAAACTTACATAAATCGACCATTGGAATTTGAGATATATCAGTTGTAGGTAAGAGGCCTAATCTTACTCTTTCATTTCAGTGGATTGAAAGTTCATTTTAGGTACCCAGAGCTCGTGAACAGGCCAGGTCGCACTTTTTGGGGTTTGTTCTGCGACTTGGGTAGTAGGTTCTAGGCAGAAAGTGCAACCTGTCCCAGGAAATGACCTGAATAGTGTGACCTGGCAGAAAAAAGGGGTTTTCAGTGTTGTTTTTGGTTGAGATTTGGGATTTTTATGGTTGAAGGGCATAGGTGCCCCCAAGCATGTTGTGGACATGCCAGAATATATTTAGAAAAAGGGAAATCTAAACACAGTTTAATCATGTGGTGCACCATCTATTTTTGGTATGGTTGCACAGTTTGAGAAAGGAAATAGATGATTACCAATCTCTTTTGACACTGCATATATGAATCAAATGGAATTTAAGTTTCTAGGTTGGCACACATGGTGCTAATATCCCAAAGATAGTATTTGGGATAATGAACTGATGTTCTCCCAGAAAACCTATAGGTTGGTCAACCACACTGTCTATGAGACTGGGTTGCTGATGAAAAAATGAAGGAATGATGAGGGGTATCATCCCTGGAGTGATCATGAAGTGATATGGGACTCTAGAGGTTCTTCTAAATGTGGAAGAATAATGGGACTAGAGTCGTCACGACTAGATTCACTAGGAGAGTGTTAAAGAATTGCTTCTCCTAGTCTCTCCAATATGAGTGCCCCCCTTACCCAAACATTGGGTGTCAATGTAATGGACACAAGGTGCATGTGATTCGAATGCATGAATTTGATGTAACGGGGAATAGATAAAGTCAGGAGTGGTGGCTACTTCCATAATGTCATCATCGTAATAGAAGATGGGGTGACTGATGCAAGAAATACCACCTAACATGGTGAGGTGACCTTACTCCTCCTCATGAGAGGAGAGGTTTGTATGCGTATTGTCACTCGGGGTGACAGAGGAGGAAGCAGACAAAGGATCTGCCGATGTTGAGACTAAGGAGGGTGCCGAGGGGAGGTCGGACGAAACATCAGGGGCGACTTCCGACGAAGGACTCGTGATCTCCACATCCTAAGGGGGAATGCGAATGGGAGCAAGATGCGAGGATAAGGGAGCAGTTGACTTATTACGCTCGGCCTCGAATTGGCATAAGGCTTCTAAAGAGGAATGATACTCTTCGAGGCAAGGGAAAAAGTGAGTATAGTGGCCATGGAAATCACATAAAGCACAGGGGTGATTTGTGCGCAATGGTTTTAGTTTCGGGATTGAATCAGGTATAGTGACATATGCCTCTGGGATATTAGATTCCGCAAATGTCTCGTTGACCATGGACTTGAGGTGAGGCAACTCCGGACAAGTATGGGTGGCATGACCAACAACATCACACAAAGCACACTGGGTGGTATGACGTGGAGGCCGAGAAGGAGCAGGGTTTGTTGGGGTGGCCTTGTTCTTTGATTCCCTCTTGTGAGTTTTTTCCTTCTTACCCGAAGAAGTTGCAACAGGAGGTGGTTCCTATTGAGGTGAATGAGGCACTGTTGTAGCGGGATAAGTCATAGGGACCGGTTGAACAAGGGTCAAAGCAAGATAAGGTTTAGGCTGACCGGGTGAGGTGGCGGCTGGAGGATCAAGGTAACAGATGGGAATCCCAAGATTTAGGTTAGGAAGAGAGAGGGTGGCCATAACAGGTATAGTGTACACTCTTGATGGGGGAGCTAGGAACGGTATCTGACCAGAGGGGTAATGACCTGGCAGGATGGCTCCAAGGTGGTTGAGGCCTGGAGGAACTGTTCTCGGAGGATAAAGGTGTTCATGAGTACCATCTGAAGGTAAAGGGCTAGGAGAAGGAGGTTCAAAAGGCTGATCAGAAGACATCATGAAAATCTAGTAATCGGGGGAAGTAGATAGAAGAGGTTGAGTGGCCACCTATCCTTCAGGTGGTTGGGTAGCCACAAATCCCTATTGAGGGAAAGGATCTGTAAGCATAGTCGGCTAACTAGATGCAGGACCGGGAGGAATGGAAGGGATGGCTTGTTGTCCTCTCAATGTTGCTTGAGATTCCCATAGCTTTCGCATTTGTGGCAGAAGAGGAAAATCATGCGTATGATGACCATAAACACCACAACAAGAACAAGGCTTGTTCATACGAAGAGGCTTGTCTTGCTTGGACTAAGTTCCTTGTTGTTGTTTTGTAGTGTTAGGAGTATTACTTTGATGAGGTCCATGATTACTAGAGGCAGCTTGATTTTTATTGCCTTTCCTCTTCCTCTTTGAGGGAGGAGGATTAGTCGTGCCCTGCTATGCGTACACCTATCCTGGAGGGGGTGGTGGTTGCTGTTGTAGGGGTTGAGAAGGAAAGGGAGGAGGAGGTGCTAATGTTGTAGGAGATGGAGTAGCAGGATGTGGATACGTATAATAAGGAGGTTGGGTAGCAGTGTGGTAAATAGGAGGTTGGGAAAAAGGAGGAGGCATGTTATATCCTGGATATGTGCTACCAGGAGGGGGAAAAGTGCCGGAGGAGCTGGCCCCTCCTTGAGAGAAACCATAGCCCATGGGAGGTTGAGAATATGGCTTAAAGAGAGCTCCAACGATAGCGTAGACTGTGTGAGATTCCCCCGGTGCGTTGGAACCAGTAGGTCTGGGAAGACCAGGTAGGACGGTATAAACATAACCTGACTGAGTGTAAATCAGGTCATATTTTAACGCAATTTGGAGAGAGACTTCTTCGGTTTGAGGAAATTTCGATACGGCGTATTTCCCGATAGGCGGCAAGAGAGTCCTAAGGAACCAGTCCATGTAGACATGGTCTTTGAAAGTAGGGGCTCGACATAGGCTTCTTCTTCTCTGCCATTCCTGAACATGCTCAGATAGGCGGGTCGCAGATGACTGACGTCAAGAGATCAAGAGCTCAGTACCAGTGTTGTAATGAAGGGGAAGCTGGAAATAAGACAAAAAATTCCTGGCCAGAGTCGCAAAGGTGGTATGAGAGGAAGGGGCTTGATCTACATACCACTTAGAAGCTTCATCTGTAAGCGTTCGTTGGAACAGCAGAAGATGAACAGAGTCATCAGTAATGGAATTATACGAACACCACATGTGGAAAGATTGAATATGATTTGAAGGATCTTCTCCAGCAAGACCTTCAAACTTTGGGAGGTCTGGAGGGAGCTTTGTTGGCATAGCAGGCCACTTAGCATCATGGTGTATAGGGTCGTTTATCAATTGGTCGAAGTCAGGGAGGCTGAGGCCTACCATGAAAGGGAGAAAGGGTGCAGTCGGGGTAGTGTCCGTTGTGGTCCCACTAGTGGTATTCCCGGCAGGAGGGTCGGGGTTACTAATAGTATTAGGTCCTGCACCAGACATGGTGAAGGTGACAAGGGGAGAACCAAAGGCAGAATGAGAAGGCGAACCCAAAGGACCAAAAGAAGATTCTAAGTGCGGACTCGGCTGAGGACTAACTCGAATCCTATGCAGAGGAGTAAGTCTCTCTACCAGAAACTGAGGATGAAGGCCAAGAAGTCTCCGAGATCAATGCCTTGGTGGCGCAATGGTGACGACACAAACACAACACAAAGGAAAAAGAGATCGACAAGGGCAAGGAGGTGCAGGATCAACTAATTACAATGTCGAAACAAGGGCAGAGAGGTGCAGGATCAATTGATTTCAATGTTTTAGAGTGTTTGCTTGGCGGTGTTAACCAAGCCCTTTTTCACTTAGGGTGTGTGTGTAAAAGTGTGTAAATTTTAATTTTTAAATGTAGAAATTTGTAGAGAAAAGAAAAAATGTGCTATAGAGCTGTGAATAAACCTGCAAATGACATAGGCCTGCAACACAGAAAATAAACAGCTAACAATGCAATAATCTAAACCCAAGGAGGCGGGTCTCCCAAAAATTAGTCTATAGGTGAGAGAAAAACTAATCTAAACACACTTAAATAGGCTAATAGATCTTGGGTCAAGAGGGACAGAGATCTAAAAGACAAAATCTGTTGTAAAGTGGTGCAGAAAACAACAACAAATCAGAGGAAAATTGCTGTAAAAAGAGGTGGCGAAAGGCTATCTCCAGGAGGAAAGCGGAGTGCCCCCTAATGGAAAACCCAAAAAAAGCTAAATGGGAAGATTTGGATGGATAACAAGCCGATCTGATCTGAAGTGGATCTAAAGATGAGGTATCAGATCTAAAAAAATGGCTGAAGACTCTGAAATTTCAGACAACCTGCAACAGCAAACACTCTTCCACAAAAAGTGGAGGGTACTGAAGCCCTAGGGGGCTACGTTCCCACTTAGTTGAGCGAAAAAGAACAAGTACGGGTCCAAAATGGGCAAAGATAGAGGTCAGACAACCATGAACAGAGGCTTAGCAGAACCCAGAAAATTTTCAGAAAAATCTCTACAGAAAGTCCAGGTCGCAATTTTTGGCCTGTTTTCAGCAGAGGTTGCACTTTTTGGGCTGTAAAGTGTGCCCTGGAGGTCCAGGTCACAGGTTTTGGGTAGAAAAGTGTGACCTGCACTTCTGACACTTTCGGAAATAGGTTTCAAAAAAATTTGTCGTCTCAGCTGCGCCTGATGTAGTTCACCTACGCAATGGGTCCGAAAACACGCGGAAGTTAATTTTTTTTATAGTTTTAGGGTTTTATGGGTTAAAAAAAACATCAAGAATAAGCAAAAAAAGGGGTTGAAGAGAAATCCTAGGGCCTGAAGCAGCTAGATATGCAAGGATCAGAAAAACGATAACGGTCGTAAAGGTAAACCCGTGTGAAGTCACCAGTTTTTAGTGTGAATATTTATATGAAGTGTACGAAAAAAGACCACTTTAGTTATGCATAACTTATAGCCCTAACAGTAGAAATGACTGCTAATATCTTCATATCTGCAATTATACGATCAAGACAAATGCTGAAAAAATTTAGATCTATGCATTAGAAGACATTAAACAGTAGAAAAATAAGATTTAATCCATAGATCCAAGAGAAAAGACAATAATAGATGCAATGAATAATTTTATTAATGGCACCTAGGAGGAAAACACAAGAGGGTGCTCCCTGTTCTCCTCAATGGGATGGGTTCTTGAGAATCCTCAGCACTTCAGATTTAGAACTTCTCTCTCTTGATGGTGTAGAAAACCCAGACAAAAATTGAAAAGTATGGCTATGATAATGGATCAATAGCCAGACCAAGTGTTGAGATCCAGAGTGATCTTTAGGCAACAAAAGGTGACAAATGAATGGGAAAACTCTTCTATTTATAACAAAATATTGAGTTAGTCTAGATATTGGTGCATAATTAAAATATTATTAACCAAATCTAGATCCACCTTTTATGGAATATTTTATTATATTCGTTGGAGGGAAAAGGAATTTGACTTGAGTCAAATCCCCTTATCTGTAAATAATAAATAAATAAATGATTTATTTATCGTTTTAAGGATTTGATTAAGTAATAATAAATAAATAAATGATTTATTTATCGTTTTAAGGATGTGATTAAGTAATAATAAATAAATAAATGATTTATTTATCATTTTAAGGATATGGTTGAGTAATAATCAAATAAATAATGATTTATTTAATTATTTAAGGGTGAATTAGTCATATTTAATAAAGAATATTATTTAAATAATATTTAAACAATTATTCTTAGAAAATAATAAGATAAATAATGATTTATCTAATTAATTTCCTTGTTTTGGGTTAAATATAACTAGAAATATTAATTAAACTACTGTTTAATTAATTATTTCTTGAGGAAAATAAAAAAAATGTATATTTATTTAATATTTCCTTATAGGGTTTCCTATTTAGACCATAAACAACTTAATAAAGGTGATTTACTAAGTTGTTTACATAGTGAAAGCAATTTTACTTGGAGTAAAATTGGTCTTACATGATGTACTTGGGTCCATCTAATGATAATAGGTTAGATGACAAAACAATGGTGTAACACCACCAGAGAAGCCATCATTTCTTTAGGAACCACCTACAAGAATCTCTCTTTTGATGCCTTTTATGATTCTTTTATAAGATAACAAGAAAAAAATTTACACCTTGGTCTTATCACTACTAGAAATGCTTCTAAGAAAGCCTTAGCAGCCCAACAACAACCATATCAAAAGAATCCCAAGAAGCAGTATCCTAAAAAATATGGTCCTAAACCAAACAAGGGCCCTAAGCAATTTCAGCCGCAAATTGAAAAATCAAATCACCAAAATAATAAGGAAAATCAAAACAAAGGGAAGAAGATAGATAGACATTGAAAATTTTTCAATCTGGATGGCCGTATAGAGTCCAAATGTTTTAAGAAGATGGAAGCCTTAGAAGCAGCAATGAAGAAGCACAACATCAATTTGGAGCACTCTTCACCTTCATCTTCAGGCATGGCACTTTCTGCTTGTGGTTGTCAAGCATCAAGATCTAGTTATGCATTAAATGTATCTTCTTCTTCTCCTTCTCATGAGTGGCTCATTGATTCTGGAGCTTATTACCACATGGCTAAAAATAAATCCATGTTTTCTTCTTTAAATGATTGTAACATAAAACATATTTATGTTGGTGATGATAGACCTCTTAGTGTTGTAGGATCTGGAACCATTCATCTAGATAATGGTCAGTTTAATGATGTACTATGTGTTCCTACCTTGTCATGCAACCTTCTATCTTCTTATCAGATAACTCATTCAGGTGAAGGGAAAATAGTAGAATTCTCACCTCATGATGTTGTAATCAAGGACCTAAAAGATCCTAAACATATTTTAGCTACTGGAATTGTTGATGATTCCACAAGGTTGTATAAGTTTGACAACTTTGGGTCATCATCTCTTCCCTCTTTTTTTGTTGCTCATAATGATGATGTGAGCAAACTTTGGCATGAGCGATTTGGTCACTTAAACTATCACTCTCTTCAAAATCTATGTAAGGAAAATATGGTGATAGGTCTTCCTATGGTATCTTTCCGAGATGGTGTTTGCTCTAGATGTGTACTCGGAAACCATCATCTGGATAGTTTTGACAAACGTGCCTCTTGGCACGCTTCAACCCCTTTGTATCTTGTGCACAGTGATTTATGTGGTCCACTTCCTGCTGTTTCTTTCTTTTTTTGCAAGTACTTCTTAACTTTCATTAATGATTTTTCCAGCTGCACTTGGGTATATTTCTTAAAACTCAAGAGTGAAGTTTTTAACATGTTCTTGGCCTTTAAGGCCTTTGTTGAGAAACAATCTAGACATCAAATTCTTAAGTTAAGATCAGACAATGGCGGAGAATATGTTAACAAAAAATTTATCAACTTTTGCACTGATCATGCCATTCAATTGCAACATACCATTCCATATACTCCACAACAAAATCGTGTAGCTGAAAGGAAGAATCACACCTTAAAAGAAATGGCTAATTGTATGCTTCAGTCTAAAGGACTTGCTCTCAATTTTTGGGCAGAAGCCATTAACTGTGCCAATTACATAGTAAGTCACACTCCTACTAAGGTTTTAAAGAATATAACTCCAGAAGAAGCTTGGAGCTCAATCAAACCAGATGTAAGTCACTTTCGTGTTTTTGGAAGTGATGCTTGGGCCCATATTCCAAATGTGAAACATAAAGCCTTAGAAACTAAGAGTGAAAAATGTGTTTTTGTTGGATATTCTGAAGATGTCAAAGGATATAGACTTATTCAACCAAAATCCAAAAATATTATCATTAGAAGAGATGTAAAATTTTAAGAAAATATATCGGCCTGTGAGCCTAGTTCGGCAAGTGTGCCACCTTTGGCCTGGGAGCCTAATTCAGCATATGTGCCACTTCTCTCTCTCTCTTCTATTTTTAATATCATTCCTTCTAGTTTAGATGATGACAGTGAGGAAGACAATCCTCCTCCACCTCTTGAAATTTTCCTTATACTCCACCGCTTCCAAGATGGGTCCACTCTACTCGGGATGCAGTAGGTTCTCTTGCAGGTGACCCTGTCGATCGACGACATACACGTTCTCAGTTCGAAAGAGCTTCTTCCTTATTCTCTCAAGTTCTAGAAAAAATTGATCCAGAAACCTTTGAAGAAGCCTCCGATCATCTAGATTGGGATGAAGCTATGAATGAAGAGTATCATTTCTTATTGGCAAATAATAATTTGGATCTTGTTCCTCTTCCAAAAGGAAGAAAACTTGTCAAATGCAGATGGGTTTAAAAAACCAAGTTTGGACCAGATGGAAAATTGGATAGACATAAAGCTCGTCTTGCTGCTAAAGGATTTTCAAAATTTGAAGGCATCGACTATACTGAAACCTTATCCCCTGTTGCAAAAATGAATTCTATCTGCCTTGTTCTTTCCCTTGCTACCTCCTTTAAATGGGAAGTCCATCAGATGGATGTTAAATATACCTTCTTACATGGGGATTTACATGAAGAAATCTACATGGAACAACCCCCTGGCTTTATCCAAAAAGAATCCAGCCTTGTTTGTCGCCTCAGGAAGTCTCTCTATGGTCTCAAACAAGCTCCTCAGGCTTGGTATGCCAAAATGGATAGATTTCTCTTAGATAATGGCTTTTCTAGGTGTCATTCTAACAACACTGTCTACACCAAGAAAGTGGGTAATTCATTCACCATCCTTGTTTTTTATGTTGATGATCTTACCCTTACTGGTAGTGATCCAAACCATATAAACCATGTGAAGTCTAGCCTCAAAAAGAAGTTTGAAATGAAAAACTTAGGACACTTGCATTATTTCCTTGGTCTTCAAGTATTGCAATCCAAGGAAGACATTACCCTCTCTCAGTCCAAGTATGCCTGTGATCTTCTACACCACTTTAACATGGAAGACTGTAAGCCTACCCCTTCTCCCTTTCAGTCTGGAGTCAAGTTTTCATTCAACTATACTACCCCTGAAGTTGATGCTACCTTATACCATGAACTTGTTGGTAAACTTTTGTATCTAACCCATACCTGTCCTGACCTTTCCTTTGCCATTGGTCTTGTTGCTTAGTTTATGCACCAACCTCATGAAATTCATTGGAAAGTAGCTAAAATAATACTTTGATATATTCGAGGTACATTTCAGTTCAGGATTCATTACAGTGTAGGAGAATCTCCATTTTTTATTAGTTTCAGTGATTCTGATTGGGTTGGTGACCCTGATGATCGAAAGTCTACTTCCGGATATGTATTCACTCTTGGTTCAGGACCTATTACTTGGTCTTGTAAGAAACAAAGTGTCATCTCTCTTTCTTCAACAGAAGCAGAGTATCGTGGTGCAGTTGAAGCCAGCAAGCCATGTGGCTTCATCATATCCTGTCTGAATTTGGTCTTCATCAGCAACATCCAACTACACTTTGGTGTGATAATCAGAGTGCCATTCAACTATTTAAAGATCTAGTTCAGCATTAGCATATGAAACACATTGAAATCCACATAAACTTCATCAGAAAGCTCATTCATGATCGTGTTCTTGAAGTGTAGTACTGTCCAACCAATGATCAAGTAGCCGATATATTTACAAAGGCTCTCACAGAAGCGAAGTTTACCAAACTTTGATCCATGATTGGAGTTCAGGAGAGTTTTCATTAAGGGGGGATAGTCTCTAATGCCTCCTTCCTTCTTCTATTGTGTCACTTTTGTAAATCCTTCAATCCTATCCCAATTTTTTCTTAAGGGGGGATATTAGGATATTTCAACACATAAGAAATAGGCTCCTTTTGTGTCACCTTTGTAAATCCTTCAATCCTATCCCAAGTTGTTCTTGAGGGGGGATGTTAGGATATTCCGACACATAAGAAATAGTTAAGAATAACTTAGTCTAGTGTAGAGTTAGGTAAAGTGTGTTTCTTTACCATGTACATTTATAACTTATAATCCGATGGTCATGATTTGTAGTGATCCGACAGTTATCTCTCACCTCGGTATTAATGACACTTGATCCATGGCTTAACACTCGGTTGGTCCATGATCTCTATTTAAAGAGCATGGAGGGTCATTTGTTCGGTAACCGTTTATGAGAGAAACATATGTAACTTTTTTTTTATATTAATAAATTTCCTAAAGTGGCCACGTTGGCTCAGGCCGTGGATTGTTTCCCTCTTTGAGGGTTTTAACCACGTGATTATACAGGTGTACTGATTTGAGATCTGTTTGTGAGCGGTGACCTTTGGTTCTTGATCTAAGGAACTTACCCTGTAAATTCGTACATAGGTCCAGTGAATTAAATGTTATTTAATTCACATAAAATGATCAATCATTTAATTGATAATTCACTATAAATAGTTGTTGCATGCCAGTTCTAAGGAAGGGCCAGTTGAGATTGGAGTTAAAGGGAAGATAACTATCAGTTGCATAATTCGAAAATTTTACAGGTCATGCATGAGGTCATAAATATTCCTTGGATGTATTTCACAATATATTGATGGGAATTTCCTAATTAATAGGGGCTAAATTATTCCAAGAATGCATGAGCAAGGTTGGTCAGGCATAGGCAAGGACTTGGTTAAATATTAGACCAGTCTTGCTTAGATTAGAGTGATACAATCAACATAGTGCAGAGGTTTCTCGAGAAGGGAAATAACATTGTATTGTTTCATGTTATTAAATTTATGAAATATACATATAGCAGGGTTTTTAGCCGAGGATTTCCCCATATACATCTTGTGTTGTGTGATTGATAATTATTTCTCTTACATGTTTATGTGATTGTGGGATCAAAATTGGTTTCCACAATTTGTAGAATTGATTCAGTATTTTGTTTTAGTACATTAAAATATCAATTGAACCTATTTATATATTTCTACATGGTATTAGAGTAGGAATCACAATAGAAGAGAATAAACAGAGTTTATTTTGAACAAGTGAATCGAATTTTTAAATTTATTCTTCAGGACCAACATCAGATCAAGATGTCTTTCATTGGCTTGAGACTCGAATATTCCCTTAAGCTTAATTCGAATTACATAGCATGGAAGGAAAAAATGGATGTACTACTACAGGAAAAAGGACTGAAGGAATTCATAGACAGTGATACTCCCCAACCCGCAACAATAGATTCTCAACTTCTTGATGCATGGAAGAAGAGTGTAGAAAATGCAAGAAGGATCTTGTTAGAAGGAGTTCGACATCATATTTTCTCAAACCTCCATGGAAAGGAAAATCCTTATGCTATGTGGAAGGCCCTCACATATATGTTTCAGAATATAAGTAACCACAAGAAGCTGGTGCTGAAGGACAAGATTGGAAATATCAAGATGGAGAAGAGTGACACGATCCCAAAATACTTGAAAAAGTTCAATCTATGTCGATATGAACTTGGAAGTGGTGGGGTGATAGTTTCCCAAGATGATTTGGTGAGCCTAATACTTCTAGGCATTCCAAAGAGATGACATATCTACTAGGACCTGATGAATGGGAGGGAGAAGCTACCAGAGTGGGAGCAATTGTGGTTTGACTTGGTACAAGAAGAATTTCGACGGAACACTAGAGATGGTCCTCATCAAAGACTGATGATGAGAAGAAATTTTCTTGGATGGAAAGGTGAATAAAGGGAAAGGGAAGAAATCCCATTCCAAATCAGATTTAGGTTAGAAAGGCAAGGAGCGAGACTTGTCAAAGATAAAATGCTTTCACTGTCATGAGCTTGGACACTATGCTACAAAGTGTTCGCATAGAATACCAACAAGAAGTCCTCAGGAGGAGAGGTAGGTGAAGCACTTACTTCAAAATTAAATTTGAATTTCACCCCCATCACATGCATGGTTTCATCAATGATGGGTTCTATGTGGTACTTAGATAGCGGACCTTCTTTCCATATGACCGACAACAGAGAATTCTTTAGTGAATTGGAGGAGAAGGATATATGAATGCACATCGAGATGGGAGATGACAAGAGGTACAGAACTATCGACACAGGTAAATTTACCTTTTAGAAGGAGTCATGTACTCCTCTCATATTAAAATATGTCATGTATGTTCCTATTTTAAAGAAGAATTTGGTTTTCGTTGCTATGTTGGAAGACCATCACTATGATGTGATATTCAGTGAAGGAAAGGTTTTCCGTCATCGCAAACCCATGGGACAGGTGAAGAATATTAAGGTTTAAGTAAAGAACCTATACAAACAGTATGTAGAAGATTGTGTTGCCTTGAGCACAAAAGTATAGAAGGTGGAGAGATGAGACATCGATGAGTTATGGCACAAGAGATTGGGCCATCTACACCATGGCGCTTTGAATATCATGCAATAGATTTCTACAGGACTTCAAAAGGGTGCACTTGCGTATGCAAAGGGTATATATTGGGGAAGTATATCAAATCCACCTTTCATGATCAGAAATTCGAGCAAAGGCGATCCTTGAGAGATTTCACTCAGATGTGTGTGGACCATTCTCAATAGCTTCCACAACAAAACATAGATATTATGTTATTTTTGTAGATGATTTTTCATGAAAGTGTTGTATTTTTTCATGCAGAAGAAATATTAGATGTTCTCCAAGTTTTTTGAGTTCAAATCACTTGTCGAGAAAGATACATGGAAGAAGGTGAAGGATGTAAGGAGAAACAATGGTGGATAATATGTCTCTAACAAATTCAAGAAGTTTTTTGCTTTAGAAGGAATTTCAAGGGAATTGATAGCACCTCATACCCACAATAGAATGGGATTGTAGAAAGGAAGAAAATAACTATTGTGGGAGAAACATGAGCTTTGTTGCATGATTAGGGCCTACTGTTGCATATGTGGGTAGAAGCAGACTATACAACAATATTTGTGTAGAACATAAGTCCTCATCGAATACTTGGAATGCGTACACTAGAGGAAACATTTTTAGGTACTGAGACCAGATGTGTCGCATTTTAAAATTTTTGGTTCATCAATTTATTTACAAGTGACCAAAGATGCTAGGAAGAAGCTAGAGCCAACAACTGATTTGGGGATATTTGTGGGGTACACTAATACACCTCACAACTATCGGGTGTACTTACCAGCACACATGATGACAGTGGTCATAAGAGATGTGAAATTTGATGAAGAGAAGGTCATGCGAATTTCCCTTGAGAAGGAGCTTCAGTTGCATGCGGTTGAGGAGCTCTTGCCTCCAATGGAAGAACTTCAATATGTGGATAAGCCACAAGAAAAGGTGCAGAGAGTGGAAGGACCCACTCATGCAAAGAAATCATAAGATTTAAGGAAGCGCACTAGAGAGGCTAATAGGTTATTGCTTGATGCTAGAGAAAATGTGGGAGAAACCACATCACAGTGCAGGAAGAGAAGGTCCCCAGAGTAGTACACTGGATACATGGCTCTTATGAGTGAAGTTGTAGAGATAGAACCATCCTATTTTGAGGAATCAGTATGGAAACCAATTTGGGTTGATTCCATGGTTGAGGAGTATGACTCCATTATCAGAATCAATGCATGGTAAGTTGTCCCAAGGTAAGAGGGGAAGTTAGTTGTAGGATCCAAGTGTATTTACAAGGTGAATTAGGTAGTAGATGGGAGTGTGGAGAAGAAAAAGACCAGTTTTGTGGCCATATGGTTATCTCAGGTGGAGGGGATTGATTATGATGATACATTTTCACCAGTCGAAAGGTACTAATCAATCAAATCCATCCTTGCACTCTCAGTGTAGATGGGATGGCAGATACATCAGATGGATGTAAGTACATCTTTCCTCAATGGGGTGATTGAGGAATATGTGCACATTGAGCAACTAGAAGGTTTTGATACCTTTGATAGGGAGTCACATGTGTGCGAACTCAAGAGAGCACTGTATGGGCTGAAGCAAGCACCTCATGCTTGGTACACTAGGATCGAAAACTCAACTATTTCACTGGGTTGGGCTTCACCAAGAGTGAAGCATATGTGAAACTTTATCATATTTTCGTAGAAGGTAAGCTCTTGATTATTGTACTTTGTGTCGATGATCTGATACTGATAGGTGATGAGCAACTCATCAAGTCTTGCAAAGAGGATCTCGCAAGATAATTTGAGATGAAGGACATGGGGCTCTTGCATTATTTCTTGGGATTATAAATATGGAAAAGAGATGGGGATATATTTTTATCTCAGGTAAATTATTCCAATGATATTCTCAGGAAGTTCCACATGGAGGGCAAAAAACCCATGGATACTCCTCTATCAGGAAACTGGAGGAAGGAGGATGCTACTTCAAGCGAGGTAGTAGTTGCTACTAACTACAGGTAGCTTGTGGGTTCACTCATGTATTTAGTACACACGACCAGACATATGCTATGCGGTTAACCAATTTATTCAAGCTATGGTTAATCCTATGAATATATTTTGGAAGGAAAGCAAGCATGTGCTGAGATACCTCAGAGGCACTAAGTATGGGATATGGTATATATGAACATACGGAGTAAAGATTAAAGGATTAATCGATGTAGTTTGGGAAGGGATTCCATTCGACAGGAAGAACACATTAAGGGGCATCTTTAACATAGGATCAAAAAAAAAATCCTGGTACAACAAGAAATAGAGATCAGTTGCACCCAGTTCAACAAAGGCAGAGTACATGGTAGCCGGTCAGGAAACATGTGAGTCCATCTAGATGAGGAAGATACTTGTTGGTTTTTTTGGTCGACAGATGGATCCAAAGATGATTTATTGTGATAACCAAAGTTGCATCAAACTCTTGGTTAATCTAATTTTTCATGACAGGTCCAAGAATATTGATGTATGGTATCACCATCTCATAGATTATGTGAAGAGGTGGATTATGTCATTAGAGTGCATTCCCACAGAGGAGCGAGAAGCAGACATCTTGATGAAGGCATTGTCAAGTAAAAAATTCCAGTTCCATAGAGGTAGGATTAGGGTAGTAGACAATCCATTTCTTGTTGAGAGGGAGTGTTGAAATGGAAACAATAATGGCACCCCAAGGGGCCTTCTAATTTAATTTTTCCTTAATTAAATTAGAAGTAAATTGTAATTCCACATCATGTGACAAATTGTAAGTGTTAACTGGGCTAGGACGACTTAGTTAGCTAAGTCAATTAGAGTTGATGGTCAAAATGGAGGCATGTATAGGTCATTCTAAGGTTTAGGGGTTCCAATTGCAGTTTATTTTGAGTTGTAATTAGTTAACTCAATTATTTGAGTTAAAATAAGTTAAAATAGTTCTAATTGAGAGATGAGATAGTGATAGGTCTAGTGAATTAAATCTGATTTAATTCACATGTAGTGATCAATTAGTTAACTGATAATTTTCTATAAATAGTTGTTGCATAACATTTATAAGGAAGGCCCAGTTGAGATTGTAGTTAAAGGGAAGATAACTATCATTTGTATAATTATAAAATTGCACATGTCATGCATGAGGTCATCAATATTCCTTGGATGTATTTCACAATATATTGATGAGATTTTCCTAATTAATAGGGGCTCAATTACCCCAATAATGCATAAGAAAGGCTGGCCAGACAGAGACAAGGACCTAGTTAAATATTGGACCCTGCTTGCTTAGATCAAAGTGAGGTAGTCAACGGAGTACAGAGGTTTCTCAGGAAGAGAAATAACATTGTATTGTTTCATGTTCTTGACTTTATGCAATATACATATAGAGGGGTTTTTAGCTAAGGCTTTCCTGAGATACATATTGTGTTGTGTGATTGATAATTCCTTCTCTTAATTGTTTATGTGATTGTGATTGAAATTGGTTTCAACAATTTGTAGAATTGATTTAGTATTTTTTTTAGTACATTACCAGATTAGTTGAATCTATTTAGATATTTTTACATGGAAAGCATCACATATCACATAAACATAGCTTTGGTTCATTTCAATGGGTAACTTTGGTGCTAATGAGTCATACTTATCACATAGACATGTATTACACTCATTCCCAAAGTTGTATGCATTTTTGAATAAGTGTCGTCATTTTTGTCGCACAAGTGTCGCCATTGTCATCGCACAAGTGTCGTAATTGTCGTCACAAAGTGTACCTTTAGTGTTGCATTTGGGAAAATTTATCGCATTTTCGTCACATTTCGGGAATTATGTTTTCCATGTGTTCTAAGTGATCAAGTTTTTCTTAATTTTTTTTTTTTGTTCACTTTAACTTCACTGATCCCGCATTTAGCCAAATTTGGAAAACTTCATGCCAGAGAAACTTGGCCTCACTCAGCCTTCCTGAACTACGCACTGTGTAGTATCAACCCTCAATCTCATGACTTGCCTCTTGGAACTACATAATGTGCAATTCCTTCTTTCCAGAACTGTGCACTAAGCAGTCTCAGTGCTCAACCCTGACCCATGAGCTCCAAAATTGTAGAACCTTGCCTTCTAGTCACCTTCTTCTGCACATTTCGTAGCCTCAATCATTAATCCTATAGCTTGATCTCCTAAACTATGCAATTTCACAAGCCCTGTGCATTTTTCCCTTTGAACTACGAAGTGGGAAAGCTCAAGCCTCAAGCGTGCCTCCTTGAGCCCCTCAACTGTGTAGTTACCTTGCCCTATCCTACCTGAGCTATGCATTACACAGTCTCAAGCCTTATTCTTGGCCCCTGACCTCTTCAGTTGCACAATTATGTAATCCTTGAGCCAGTCTCTTAGCCCAACACCTAGTTCCATCTCAGTTAGTGATTTCCATGAAACATGTTAGATTGGGAGTTTATCAGACTAATGTCATATTTTCATGAGTGGTTTCCAGTTGCAAGTATTATATCATGTCATGATAGGGTGATGAATAAGGATACCATGCTAGAAGACACCTATGTAGCTACAAATACAAGTTGATCAATGGAGAAAAGACAAAGGGACACCAGGTTGCAACAACAACTGGATATCGAGATCATATTGGAGACTCCCTATCTTCAAGGCTTATGGAGGAGGATGAAGAAAATGTACCATATTTCAAGAAGACGTAAAGAAATAAGTAGAAAAAATGGATTGACATTTACAGATCATAATGTAATTCCAAGCCATCGATGTGATGTCATGGCTTTTCAAGGTGTCATGTTAAGATGTATATGAGTCATCATTTTCCACATCATTTTTGCATTATGTAATTTTCAATATGTGATAAATCAAATGTCAATTATATGTCCAAGAGTCATATATAGAATGTGAAAATTCATGAAGGAGTCAAAATTTCATAGAGAAGTCAAAAAATCATGAGGGTAGTCCAAGAGTCACAAGCGAGGTGAATGCTCACCTATTTTTTATATATACAACTTCATAGTTCATGCAAAGGACTTTTCACCTTGGCTCCTCCTACCAGGAATTAAAGAGGAAGATATTTATTTTGGAGGAGCATGTGGTTGCTCTAACGCTCCACTATTGGAGCTAGTGGTGTTAATTGTACTAATGTATCTTGGAAATTTTTCTTACTTTTCGAAGCTCGTTGAGGAAAAATACTTTCATTTTTATGTCATAAATATTGTAAGTCTATTCTTTTAATGTTTGCGATGTATGTTGTTTTCATATGTACTAGGAAATTAAACTATTTCGGTGCCTTTGGTACTTGTCTTGTAGAAGGTGTGTCGTATATTTTTTAACAATCATTGCTTCTATGTGAACTATTTTTCTAGTTTATCAATGATTCATTCATATGTATATGATCGCATGTCTTTACTGGATTATTACTATTACTCTTCTTTTAAAGGCTCACTCTCATTTTCCCCTTCGGTAGAAGAACCTTGATATATTCTGCAACTGAAAATTCCACAAGGTATACTCATGTGTTCACCTGAAAGTACATGCACATTAATCTATTGCGCTAACCATTGTAGCGAAGGAAAACCTCTAAGAACATCGCATTTAGGCCTCATTTCTAGAAGGGCTCCTATACAAAATAGTTTGAAGTCTGACTGGGAATTTTCATTGGGGAGACCCCCCTGTTTGGGGGTATCCAAAACTATCAACAATAAATTAGAAAGGTCATTTAATTTTAGGTTCCTAGCCTTAAGTCATGAGGATATAAGTTCTCAATAGTCAGAGATAAAGGATAATAAAAGGGAAGTTTGGGGATTTGGTGATCTACTTATGTAACAAATCATTCACGGTTACAAAGCACCATATACCAGATTCATTGAAATAGTGTTAGGTCCCTATATTACTATTATAGTCCATTATTTTTGTCAGTGTAACCCCCTTATTGTTATACCCCTGTAATCCCAATATTGTTATTATTGTGCCTTTACATTATTATTGTTAGGTCGGCTAGGATTATATTGTGACCCCATGGACTCCTATATATAGAAGGAGGTTTTGGTCATTTGTACCATCCAATATTTGTGCATTTATGTAATGTATTGGAGGTTTCCCCCTCGAAGTGGATATTTATAAGGCATTGATCTCTCTTTTCTTCTATTTTTGGAGCTAGTTTCATAACATTTGATACCAGAGCTTTGGATTCAAGGGTTTCTCTTCTCTAAACAGGTCATCGTGGAATTTTCGCTAAAACGATTTTTATACAGAAATTTAAAAGGTAAATTTTTTACAGAGCGAAGTCAAAATCCTGATGAACGTCATGTAAAAATTTCAAATCTTGGTTCACAACATTTTTGGAGATATGATATGTGGAAGTTAGGGTTTCTTCAGGCTTCAGGCTCCCGAATTTCACTTGAAACAAGTCATCATGGCATTTTCGCTATAAATTTTTTTATATGAATGTTCAGAATCTGAAATTTTTATAGAGCGAAGCCGAAATCTTGGGGAACTTCCTGGAAATATTTTAGGTCTTGGTTCGAAATATTTTTGGAGATATGATCTGTGGAAGTTAGGGTTTTTTCAGTCTCCCAAAATTCATCTCAAAGAGGTGACTGTGGGAAAATCATCATAACTCTCTCTCTCAGTGTCAGATTGGAATTCTGTGAAAGGTGTCTGCAAGTAAAATAACTACAGTTTCCTTTGTATCAATTTTAGAGCCGAAGGAGGAAACAATGACACGTTGCACGTCGTACAATTTCGCTTTATTGAACTAGTTCATAATTAGGTCATTGTGGGAGATTGGCCATAACTTTGACTTGAAGAATCAAAATCAGGTTAGACTTGTGGAATTTGAAAGAAGATTCATAGGGCTACTACAAGGCCAAATTTTAGATATTGAAGATCTGAAATCACATAGATAATTCAGTTTCAATATCAAGCTCCTCAAAATCAAGAAAAAGGTGTGTATTTTTTTCGAATTGCATAAGTCTTGTGTGAAAAATCAGTTTGAAGTGATTCCAAGGGCATATTGAAGCATATATATCAATATTGGGTTCTAAAATGTGACCTAAAAATAATTCAACACCCATTAAGCCTTTAGAAGGCTATAATATGACTCATGAAGAGGAATAAGCGCAACATGACATATCAAAATTACAAGAGCAAGTGCACCAAATTTCGCTCTCTCAAAGAGCAAAAAAAAATGAAATGGCAGTTTTGAAGAAAGGCATGGAAGCTAAGATAGATGGTTTGAATAAATGCATGGATGGTTTGGAGAATGGAATGGAAGCTAAGATGGATGTCATGGAAGCTAAGATGGATGACACGGAAGCTAAGATCGATGAAAAAATGAAAGACTGTGGAAGACATGAAGAATGACATAAAAGCAGACATAGAAGGTTTTATGACAAGGTTAATACAAGAAATGATTCCTAATGGCATAAATATAGTAGAGGAACCTCATGATGAGAAAAAAATAAATGTTAGTCATGATTTCATAAACTTTAATGTTGGATTTAAGAACCACCATATTCCAAATATGGATCTGAGGAAGTTTGATGGCAAGGATCCTGTAACGTGGATACTAATAATGGAGCAATATTTTGATCTCAATAATGTGCAAAACACACAAAGGTATCCATTGAAACTTTACATTTAGAACACAATACATTTGTATGGCATTGATGGATTTTCTCCCGTAATAAAATTGTCACTTGGTCAATTTTTATGGAGGAAATGATAGCACATTATGATGATACAAAGAGAAACACCTTCTTTAGCCAATTGATAAATCTCAAACAAAAGGGTTCAGTGGTGGAGCACATTGAGGACTTCTAAAAATTGAATATAAGGGTAACTGATATTCCAGAGGAACACAATATTGATGTCTTCATATGGACTTTAAAGGATAACATCGAACATGAATTTCATTTTTGGAGACCTGATTCATTGGAGAAGGCATTTAGGTTGGCAAGAAAAATTGAACGTAAAATTATGGCAACTAGGAAGCCTACCACTCACATCTATAAAGATGGAAGTGTTGCTACTCCTAGACTTCCACAACCTACAAGGTTGACACCACAAAAATTGGAAGAAAAAGAGAAAAAGGGCTTTGCTACAGTTGTGATAGCAAATACACTAAAGGTCATAAGTGTGCTAAGAAGAAACTATTTTACATAGATTTTGAAGAGGAGGAAGAAAATGAAAAAGAAACTTCAAAAGAAGAGGATATACACCAAGAACCAACCCTAGAAGAAGAAGAAATGAGTCTGACCATATCTTGTAATGCATTGGCATGAATTACCACTCCTCACTCAAGATAGAAGGACATATCAAGAACAAAAATGTAATAGTGTTGATTGATTCGGGTAGTACCCATAATTTTATTCATTTTAAGGTAGCAAGGAATTG
Source organism: Pinus albicaulis (assembly GCA_034641835.2). Lineage (NCBI taxonomy): Eukaryota > Viridiplantae > Streptophyta > Pinopsida > Pinales > Pinaceae > Pinus > Pinus albicaulis. Next base: position 934,600,688 of record CM076578.1, on the reverse strand, counting down.
AATTATTTCCTATACCCAACACCAGAATGTCAAGTGATGGTTCTAAATGGAGGAACTATAAATTGCTCTAGAAAATGCCATAATATAAAGCTAACCATGGGGAATCTGTATTGAATAGTCTAATGCTTTCCATTCCAATGGCTAATGTTGATGTTGTACTAGGAGTACAATGGTTACAATCTTTGGGGGCAGTAACTTTTATTTTTCAAGAAATTTTCTTGAAATTTTTTTTGGAAGGAAAGGAAATCAAATTATGGGGTATCGCAGGGAAGCTAGGAAAGATAACAAGCTCTAATGTCATGAAAAATTTTCTAAAGAAATAACAATGAGGTGTAATTACACAATTATGCTCACTAGAAGTTCCAACATCAAAATAATCTATTTCTCGAGATCTCCAAAAAGTCTTGGACAATCATTCCAAGGTGTTTGAAACTCCCAAAGGGCTCCCACCTATTCATGATCATGATCATGCTAGTCATTTTATTCCAAGAATTTTTCCTCCAAAAATTAGGCGTTACAGATATCCTTATGTCCAAAAGAGCTAAATTGAGCATATGATTTCATAAATTTTAGAGGCTGGTATAATTCAACCTAGTCAAAGTTATTTCTCTACTCTAGTAGTATTGGTGCATAAGAAGGATGGATCATGGCACATGTGTCTAGATTATAGGGATCTCAATAAGCTCACTATTAAAGATAAA